>JBAMBE010000286.1:0-370000 GCA_037043585.1 Drosophila mimica | reverse complement strand
TCAACTCACATCTCGCGTACTGTGTAAGCAGCCGCAGTTGAGCGAACGATGCAACAAGCACTGTTGCTGCTGCTGCTGCTGTTGCTGCTGTTGTTGTTGTTGCGGTTGTGGTTGCAGTGTGTTGTAGCCGGTGGCAGAGACGGGTCCGTTGAGTGTATAGCCTTGTGGTAGCTGCGACTGTTGTGGCGCCTGCTGTTGCTGCTGCTGCTGCTGCTGGTATGGCGGTGGTGGTGGCTGCGTCGGCAGACCAGATGCTGCACTGAACCTGCTCCAGCCGTACGATCGTTGGGTTGCAAGAATTATAGAAACAAATGTTGACTTTACAGAACAGTTTCCAAACAAAACAGATAACGCGTTATCCGATTACTTTTTAGATAGAGTAGAGGGCAATTTTCTATTGGCCACAAAACAATCGGACAGCAATCGGCCTATCAAATGCTTTCTTTGTTTTAAGTATTTTTTATGCAGTTATCAATGAATTTTTATTACTTTTAAACAGTTAAGATGACAGCAAAGAAAATCGTACAAAAGACTTTTCTATGTGTTTTTTTTATGTGGCAACTTGAACATGTTTTTTTATACCAAACAGACGAAAATTTCAAATTGATTACCAGCTTTTCAAACAGGCGAAAAAATATTGTTTTAAGCTAACTTTCGAAGGAATCTTACAAAAGGTTTCATAAGCTGATTAATAAAAAAACACAAAATTCGGTTTTCCTTCTTTTCCGAGCTTGGCAAAATAAGACAAAGCTCCATAATATGTATAAATATATATGTATTTAGATAAGATAGATAGCTAGATATTGTGTGGCATGCAAAGCTTGTGGACACAAGAAGAAACGAAGAAAAGAAAACAACCAAAGATTTGGGTGAGACACAAACTTAAAAAACAATTAAACCACATCAAACACAATCATCAACAACTGACCCTTGCTGCTGCAACATGTCGTTGTGGAGCTTCAGCTCATCCGCCATGGAGCCGGTCAGCTGATCGAGTGCCTGCGCCTGCGCCTGCGTCATTGTCGTATTCTGATAGTCAACCGAGTAGCCCCATTCGAGCTCCAGATCCTGGGCCCGTATGGGACTCAAGCGTCCGCAGGAACTGGCATTGGATGAGGCGCGCTGACGAAAATCGGGCGACAGTTGAAAGCCGCCGCTGAACCGCAAAACGATAGACAACAAATGTAAAGAAAACAAGAAATGAAAATAAACATTTTTGGCATAAATGAAAAACGTAATAAAAACCCAACAATTTTAATAAACACAATAATATTTGTAAAATTTAAAATTATAAGTAGCTAACTTAAAGTTAAGACTCTTTTGGCTTACGCTCTACAGCTAAAAAGCCAGCATTCAAATATTTATTTATATTTAAATAAACTATTTAATTAATTGGAAGTTAAAGCACGCAATTTGGTGGCAAAAATGTAAGCTACTTAAGCATGCTTATTAATTAAAATAGAAGCAAAAAATCATACATCTAAATAATTGTTGCTTAAACTTAGTTAACAAGTTTAAATTGTAAATTCTACTACTAAGGTTTAGTTAGTGTCTCATGATAAAATGGGAATCAGCAAAACATAAGTTGCCATAGTTAGTTAATTTAACAGTAAATATTTAATTCACGTTCAGTTTTTAAATGTTTATAGAGCTTTGTTAGTGTGTGCAATGATTTAATATTAGTCATAAATCAAAGTTTAATAATTATTTAGCTTAGTTTTATTGTGAAAACAACAACGAATGGCAGGCATTTCCACGATGAGATTTCCGCATGAAAAACTTGTGTCAATACACGAAATCGAATCTTATCCTTAAGTGAAACTAAGCTACGATTTTTGGAGTTGAAGATGCTGTTGCCTGCTCCATAGTTTATAGTTACCTGTGCAACGGACTCTCTGGAAAGTGATCCAAGCCCTCGCTGACGCTGCTGCTCGGCGAGGGCGTGGCATCGTTGAGGCCAGCAGCTCCGGCCTGTCGCAAGGCTTCCACTCGCTTTTTGGCCCGGCCGCGACGCTTCTCGTAACGGGATGTTTCCATTGAGGCGGCACGACGACGCACCGATTTGCCAGGCTTTGCATCCGGATTGAGCATCCACCAGGACGATTTGCCGGTGCCCTCGTTCTGGACGCGCATAAACCGGCTGTGCAGCGACAGATTGTGCCTGATGGAGTTCTGTAAAAATGAATCAATTGTGGCAATTAGTGAGACGTCTCCGGATTCGCAATATACGATTTTTGCGGAATTTGCAAATCTTGTGCGATTGCTGCTTGAAGCAGTTCAATTCAAAAGACACGCTGATGTAACGATTTGTAAGCAATTGCGTTAACTTCCTGTGTGTGTTTGTTTGTATATGTGTGTGAGTGTGTGTGTGTGCTTGTTTGGATATGTGAGTGAGTGTGTGTGTGTGTGTGTGTGTGTGTGTGTGTGTGTGTGTGTCGTGTGTGTGGGGAGTGGATGGGTGTTTAGGGTAAGTATATAGTAAGGTCTTGCGTTACGTTTCCTTTTCCCGGTTTTTCGCCATTCAATTGTCTGACGACATTTTTATGGTTTTTAGAATACACACACACACACAACACACATACATATACACACAGGGGTTTTCTCTAATTGGAAGTTGTCTTCAGTTGGCTGTCGTTCCTATTCGCGTCCTGTGTCTGCTTCTGCTTCTTCTTCTGCTTCTGCTTCTGGTTTAGCGTCTGTGTCGCTTGTCGCTTGTCGATTGTCGTTGCCTGTCGCTTAAGCTGTCAATTCATATTTTATAACAATAGTCATAAATATCGTCATGCGCAACGCGGTGACAACAGCAAATCGACAAACGCGACAAACGCGACAAACTAGACAAACAGACAGAACGGTACAAATGTGTAGCATCCTCGATCAATGCCCACTAAACGCACAGAAGGTAGCAACATGAAAGAGTGACTAACCTAGTGGTGAGTGTACGACTTAATTGATACCCTATAATTACTCCCTGCTCTAGTTTCACTATACAAAATGTACTCTTCAAATCAGTGCTTACTGTACGATCTTTATACAATATATAAAACAGATGACATTCATATCTGTTGTGGAATTTTCTTTTCCAAACGAAAAAAGTTGTGGCCTTTTTTGAGACCTATCGACATCAGCAAATAATGATTGACAGGTGCTAAATAAACTCAATTGATGTAATCGAAGCTGTCACACATTTATAACACCCTAAACACTGTTTACAGGGTATTCAAAACAACACCCACAAAATACACCAGATACATTCACTTCAAACAAAAAATAGAAACAATCAAACACGTTTAGTGCGGATTTGTCATCGGTTACAATTTGTTGGGAAAATTGAATGAATGTGGCAGATATAGAAAAAAAAGTGATGCTGATACTAGTATTCCAACTAAATGGAGCATTACAAACTAAACTAAATGTAAAAGCAGAGCAGCCACAGATTCCAAAAAAAACACAGAAATCCCCAATCCCAAACACCAACTGCCAAAACCGATCCAAATGCGATGGCGGCTGCGATGCGTCGCGACTTCAGGCGGCACATTGGCGCCATTTATCACCGTTACCAGGACATGTGTGTGTGTGTGTGTGTGTGTGTGTGTGTGTGCGGGTGTGCGGGTGTTTGGGTGCGGGTGTATGGCGACTAAAACCTGTGCACAGACAACAGACGGCAGCCGGCTAGAGATAGGGCAGACAGGAGCAACACCGCCAGGCTACAGACCTTCTAATACCAATTTTTTTTTTTTTTTTCTGTGCGAGTCAAAAACTTTTACTTGGCGTCAGTCGAGTCCTGTTGGCGTCTCCTGGCGTCGTCGTAATGACATTTCGGTTTTAGCCCACGCTTTCCCCCCTCCCCCTTTTCGCTTCTCTGTAACCATTTGCCACTTTACCCTTTCTGTCGTCTACTTCTTGCATAAAGTTATCATTTTTATTTAAATGTTTAAGTGCGTCCTCCACGCCCAATCCGTAGTCCCCTCCCAACTCCTTTCACGCATTATCCTTTTCCTTATCCTGGCACATGTCTGGCAATTGCAAACATGTTTGGCTGCTTTTGGCTGTAATTTAAACAGTGAAACGTTCTTATTATGCTAATATGCCTAAAGAAAATTATCTTACAAAATTATCTGAGCTGGACAGGAACTAAAATATTGGCATAGTATGAATAAATTAGTTAGTTGCTTAAGATGACACACGCATGTCCTGCCAAAAGGATTAGCCAGTGCATAGCCAAAATTTGTTTTGGGCCCCATTTAAAGAGATTCTGGCATTTCATATTTAATATTTAAATTTCTTTAAGAGCGCATCCCTGATGTGGAGCGAGTCCTTGCTGTGAGCCTCAAGGCCATAAAATCTACGCGAAAATTCTAACAAATGGCATTCATAATTTATGGGCACACACTTCATTGAATATTCATAAACTTAAATCTGGCGAAAGCAAAAAAAAAAAATATATATATATATATATATATTCAATTCATCTACTAACTAACTAATTGGCGCTATTAAATCGTAAGATATGTGTATCTACTCTGAGACGAGACTGCGACCACATGCCGACAGAGCGTCCTCCAGGATATTCGCAAGATGGCAAGGGAAGTTGCCAAGGCGCTGCATTATGCCTCTGAGAGGGGGTAGAGGGAGAGCGGGGAGAGTGGGCTGCTGCTGCCTTACAATGCGTATGTGGGTCACACTCGAGGGCAATCGCACCACCGCCCACCACCCCTCAAATCAACACACAGAAATATGAAAAGAAAAACGTACCGACCGAAAAAGTGGGAGTTGGTTGGGGGGGGAGTCGAAAAAAAAGAGGAAGCCGAAAACTATACAAAATGGCTTCATTGAATTTGCTTGCAACAAATACAAACACAAATACAAATATGTATGGGCAAAATTCAAGAAATTGAAATTTAATACATATATGAGCACAAGTCCATTTGTCGCCAAGGATATGCCCTTTTGTGTACACTCACACACACACACACACACACACACACACAATTAATGTGCACCGAGCGTAAATTACAACGAAATGGCATGCCCCTCTGTATGAACCCCCCACTACTCTACAACCCCCCCTCCCCCTCCCATCCCATCCCTCACACATCCAATTGGTTGCCAGGCGGCTGGTCTTACAATTTGACCCAGTTATGCAGAAATAGTTGCGAGTTGCTGCCCCGATTGCCAATTACATTTATTAGAGCAGCCACATTTATTTATTAGTCAGTCAGGGCTGTGCACTGATTCATTTCTCTTCCATAATTTATATGAGTAATTGGTCACTGGAATGGGCAGGGCACAGGCAGGGGCTAACCAGGGGGTAGACAGTGAACAGGCAGTGGGTAGGCACTAAAATGTATTAAGCCCGCCTGAGAGCGTGCTCTCCATTTCAGTCAAAATACCTATTGTCAAGACAGCCCCTTCAACTCACCCTCTACCCTAATGCGCAACATTATGTATATATATATATATTTATAAATATATATATATGTGTGTGCATATTGTCATTGGGCCATTTGAGCGGCTTATGAAGCGCAAGAAGCAACAATATGTGGCACCGCTTTCAAGATGCACTCAATGCACTTCTCGACCAAAAGAAAAGATACTTTTAAATGCAACCGAATAAGTGGTGAAAAGAGAGAAAAGAGTTTTAGAAAGAGAGAGGGAGAGAATTTAACTTAATTTAAGTCCACAAAAAAAAGAAAAAGAAAAAAAAATTGTATATATGTATCTTATAAATATTTTAGTATTTTTTAATTTATTTATAATTTTAATTTTATTTTAAATTTAATTTAATTCCAATTTTTAATTTTTGTATTTTTGGTGTCGACTGACTTTAGTTGACAATAAATAAATAAATAAATAAAATAAATAAACTTGACAACAACATATAAGTGAATATTTTTTTTCTTCTTATAAATCATAATAAAACAATAAAAATACTTAAATTATTTAATTGAGTGACTAAATGATTGACAAACTAAACTAACTGACTGCAACTCACAGTCCAAATGTAAAGTTCTAAAAAACTGAATTTGTAACTCCAGTTTTATTTTGGCAACAGAATGCAATTTTGGGAAATTCGACAATAAATTGAAAACAAATTATGCAACACTAATTTTTTTCACTTTAATTTAAGCAAAGTAAAGCTTGTATATACGAAAGATACATTTTCATGGTTTTAAGTAAAAATCTAAATGTGAACAAAGTACTTTTTAATTCAGAGGTTCAGTGTTGTCAGCGTTGCCAATGCAGCTGGTGAATTGGGAGCGTGAACAAGTATTTAAATTTAAATACAATATATATTTATACTAATAAATAAAGTGGCAAGCAAATTGTACGCGCAGTGGCAAAATTGGAGCGTAATAAAAGTTTTTGGTTTGCATTGAGTGAATTTAAATGCCAGTTAGCCAGGTCAGGCCAGGCAGGCAGTCAGCGATTCCAGAATAATATAGCACAGCACAAAGCACCGATTCATATCGGCATAAAATATATATAGTATACGCATACATGTGTGTGTGTGTGTGTGTGTGTGTGTGTGTAGATACAATTCAAAAATGAAATAAAAGTAATAAAGAAATCGCGCTCGAATGCTAAACAGCTGCAACAATTCTCACACACAAATCAAATGAACCCAGCACTGAACTCAACACACACAAAAAGCAAAAAACATAAAAAAAAATATTGAAAAGAAAAAAAAAATAGAAGAAAAAAAAAGCTTATTCGCATTTAGATGTGAAATCGAGATATAAATTTTTGAAACGACACTCAATGCACAGGTTCACGTTTCGTACAGCGCCCGCCGCAACCCAAACCCCGTGCCACTAATTGCGGCACGCTCGTAGTAGCCAGAACCAGAACCACAAAATAGAGCCAGCCAAGTTCAATGCAGTTAAAATTTAATGTGCCGCCTCCAAAAAAAAAAAAAAAAAAAACAACACAAAAAGTTGTCCGTCCGGTTTAAAACGCAGCTCGTTTTCTTCGCTGTTTTTTTTTTTTAATTCAAATTCAATTGTTTTAACAATTTTTTTTCTTTCTTTTTGCTAGCCAATTTGTAAACAACACTTGGGCAAAGACTAAACAAATTCGTATACATATATCCACAATGTACATTTGACGGATCGAGAAATTTATGGCCTTGGCAAGAAGCATCAGCCTCGCCCGCTAACTTGTTTATGTTTATTCTTCAGTCTAATTAATTGTTTAAACATATTTTGTGCCGCTTTTTGGCTAAAGGCGTTAAGGGGTCTGTGTGGGAAATGGTCACCAGCGTTCAAGGAGCCGAATCAAATTTGCATTTCTAATTCCCATCGCCGTTGCTTTTTTGACACTTGTCATTAATATATATATATATATATAACAATTCTTTTTTTTGCCCATTTAGCATTCACCTTTAAGGGCCCAAACCTCAGCCAGAACAAGCCTCATTTGTAGGTTTTTTGGCTCTCTGCTTTTGGGCTTTAATTTTTATATATTGGGCCTAGCAACAGGCTTTAACTAACAATGAATATTTTCTCCGAGCAGATTTTTTTTTAAGCATAAGCCTGTCATTGTTTAATTAAATAATGATTGAGTCGAATCACATGTATTGAATATAAATAACCAACAAAAATCCCCTTGGCCAAAAGGTAAGCAGTTAAAGCCAAATCTCACATGTATTTCATGGATCTGGAGTCGGTTGAAGTCATAAGCTAAATCAATATTTTTACAATTTGTGTATCAAAAAATGATTTGAGGCCAGCAAAAACTTGAGCAATACCAACAACTTTCAGCCCAATGCCGAACGGCTATCAAATTGGCATCGACCAAATTGCCCCGTTCGCAAAAGCGTTGTTGATACTGATATGGCCCACTCCATTACATTTCATTCCAACCACCCCCCCTAAGAAAGTTGGACAAATATTGTTAAGATATGCGAACATAAAACTAGCAGCATTATCGAGCCAATGATGATGTGATGATACCGGCCATGATATGAAAAGCAAAAGTTTTTTTGTTTCTTTTTCTTTTTCTATTTCTATTTTTTTTTTTTTTTTTTTTTTTTGCGTTTGTATCTTGGGCAAACTTTTATGAATTTGAGTTGGCGACAAAGCCAAACAGAAAGTTGGCGATTAATCGCTGAAGAACTGGCGCCTGCCTGCAACCGGCTGCGGAAACCAAAAGCGGAAGACAACCGAATCGGAAACTGTACCGAAAATCCTAAATTGCAGATCGATTTCAATTTTACCTGCACAACTTTAGTTTCAACCAACAAAAAAAAAATTCAAAATATGTATGAAAAAATAAATAAAATAAAAAATTGTAATAAAAAAAAATTAAAAATAAAAAGTTAAAAAATATTTTAAAAAAATTGCGTGCAAAATTCTTTGCTCAAAAACAAAAACATTATCAAATTTAACAATACAAAATAATCAAAAATTTCATAAAAAATCTGCAACGATGCTCCTGATTTAAAATTGATCATATTTCACGCTAAAATTGCTAAATTTAAAACTGATCATATTTTAACAAGAATACTTAATTATTTTATAAGTGTTCAAAAAAAGATATGACAAATAGAAAAACAGTTTTCTCAACTTGATTATTATAGGCATTTTGTTTTTTGAGTGTATAAAATATAAATAGTATACACAGAGATCCTTAAGCAGCTAACAAGTGTCTAGACTTGTGCTTGTGTGTGTGTGTGTGTGTGTTTCTATATGTCTGACTGCCACTGAGCAATATGGGAGTGCAGTCCATAAACAGTTCATAAGTGTCGCGTTTGTCTCGACGACGGGCAACGAGCTAACTGAATGGCCAAAAGGTTCTGCAATACAATCAGCCAAATACATGACCAGAAAAAACTTTACCCATTCAACTAGATACAAGAGCAATAACAACAACAACAACAACAACTCAACAGCAGCGAAATCAAGCCAAATTATGTACAATTTGTGTGGCATCGAGGACATTGCCCCAAAATGTATGCAATCGAAATGGAAGCGAATTGAATTCAGCTCAGTTCAACTCAGTTTTGTCCTTAACCAAGTTTGTTTGTCTGCTCATGAAGTTGATGACATTCATTAAGTACAGCCTTACAGGACGAGTGTGCTGCAACTGGACAAATCCCTGTCCCTCTCCCTCTCCCACTCCCACTCCCTATGCAATGTCCCTGTTCCTGTCCCTATTCGCTTAAGCCACAGCCGCTGGTCATGTTGCTTAGCCGCGTGATTGATTACGTGGCAGCGTTTTGGAGCAGGTTTAAGATCGTGGCTTAAAGCGAGCTGCGAATGAGCGAGTTGCTTAAACAAATTGAATAAATATATGCTTTAATACAATTGAGATTTATGAGCAGCGGACCCCCATTAGCTGGCCCCGGACATGAATTGAGCCATTCAAAATGATAAACGCGCTGCCCGCCCTTTCTCATATTTTGTTTGGAGTTCTGACGAACAGTCGACGAGTTGTGGCTGAAACTTGAGGCAGTGGCATTTCAAGTTGTCATCGACTGCTTTTGGCCACGCCCACACATACAGGTTTTTTCCCTTTTTTTTTTTGTCGAAATGGCAAATTGCAGCCGTGTGGCAGAAATTTGCAACACGTTCATTTAGTTTTATTAGCTTGAGACAGGGTCAGACAGGCTCTTTCTTGAGCTGTTGTTGCAGGCTATAAAACAGTTTATCTTGGCCACAAAAGTATTTATTTTTTTCTTCTTTTTCTTTACGATTTGTGTGTTGGCCTTCTTTGATCAGTGTCTCTGCCTGTTCGCTTTTATGGCTTTTTTGATTATTATTGCATTATTATTTATTGACTGGTGGCAGTAGTTTCGCTCACCCTCGCCTCGTTCTATGAGATAATTTCTCGATAAAATTTTAATTTATTTTGTCATTACTTTTTTTGTGGCTATTGTTTAGTTTTGGGCTATTGGAAACCAGTTTGGAAGTGCGGCGCTGGCTTTTCGCTAATGCATTATTTATTATTTAAAAAGTTCATTAAATGCCAAACTATGCCACTTATGTTTGTATGTATTTTTCTGACTGATCAACAAATGCGAAATGCTTAAGCAAAATTAAAACTATTGTTAAAGTGTTAATCGAATTTTCTAAATGTTATGCAAATTTTAATTTAATATTGCGTTGTGTTATATAACTTTTATTCTTATTTTTTTATCATTCCATTTTTTTGATTATAAATATACAAATATAATATATATAAATTATTATGGACGCTTTTTGAAATATTCTGAAGTATCGCTCTCAACACCTGCTCAACTGCCACTTGTGCCTTGTTGGATGGCCTTGTGTAATCCACAGACAACAACAACAAATCGAATGTGGCTAAGTGTGTGTGTGTGTGTGTGTGTTGTTGTTGTGGCTGAGCTGCCAGACACTTGAGAATGCCAGACGATATTTGGCGCATAAATCGTGCACCATTCAAAAGTAGTGTGCATTTTTGCATTTTTATGCGAGGCAAGCAGCAACAAAAATACAAAAAAAAAATTTTAAAAAAATAAAATAAAAATAAAAAACATAACAATTTTATGGCCTAAGGCAGACGTTGACGGTGGCGTTAATTAGTGCAACAAACTCGAGGCGATTCTGAACAAAATTCCAATGTTTTTAGTGGCAAAGTAGCTCAACAAATGCCACTAACCTCGCACAATGCAAAATTCTGTGCAAACTGGCAAATGCGACGACGCAATTAGAATCCGAGAAACGGCTATAAAAAACGTATTGGGTGTACGTGTAAATTGCATGATTTGTTGTTGTTTTTGTAGCTGCTTATTGGTAAGACCGTATCTAGAAAAACTGAACAGCTAATTGAGAATTTTGAGCAGCATTCTCGAAATGAATCAATAGAACAGAGGAAGTAGTTAAATTTTCTGAAGTGTGAAACTCCCAAATCCGTCTCCCGTAGATCCTGAGATTTGCATATATTTTCTTTGTTTATCTCTTTTTCATTTTCTTTTTCTTTCTTCATTCATAAATAAATAATTATTCACTTTCCTTAGTACCAACTACTAACATTTTACAATTTAAGTTCGCATTGCGTTTATTCTTGCAATAAATATTGCACCATTTGAAAACCCGCAGATTTATTATATTTTTAGGTTTTTTCCATTTTAAATTAAATTTAATAGTTAATTTTTAATATTATTTCATTTAAATTGTAACTTTTATATTAAATTTTAAAATTTATTTTCGATTTGTTATATATTATTGTTAATTTATTTAAGTAAATAAATCAATTCTACGCTGAATTTATTTCTATCTTATGAAAGGACATTTCGCATCGTCCTAGATTGAGTCCGTTTGTTCTTGAATAAACAACCTGGAGTCAAGGAATATTCAAATGTGTTCATTTAAGGAATACATTCTTTATTTGCGATTGCAGAACTTAGTCTCTCGTTAAAATTCTTCTTGGTTAAAGCTTAAAGCTATTGAATTAATTCCACTTAAAGCTTCTATTTCTGTACAATTATAAATTTAGTTATAAATTAATTTCTCTTGTGCAGATGCCAATATTTTTATTTATATATATTTATTATCATATATAATGTGAAACGATCTACTTAAGCGACTGGCCAGCAATTAAAATGTTAACAAATGACGAAATAACTATGGCTAAAAGGGGGAAAAAAAAAATAAATATAGAAGAAAATTGCAAAAAAAAAAAAAAAACCCCATAACGCAACTAGAGGCAGTTGACAAACGGAGGCACGGCTGCTTCCGCGTCGCCATTGCCGAAGCTGCTGACGTCGCAGCTGAAACGAAAAGTGGGCGTGTGCCAGAAGCGTCAAGCGACTACTACGCAATTGCCGGTACAGTTAGCGGAGACAAGCAACACCGACACCAACACAAACACAAACACCAACAACCGACAGCTACAACAACGACATAACAACAAGCCATAACAACAACAACAAAATGCAAAGAACTAAACGTGGACGACTATCAAATGCTATGCAGCATGCCACAGTTTGCTCAGCTCGCGAGAGAAAGAGAGACAGAGAGAGAGAGAGAGAGAGCGAGAGAGAGAGAGCAAAAGTGAGCGATCGAGTGGGAGATAAGTGTTGTAAGCTGGCGTAGATCGGCAAACGTTCTACGTGCAAGGTTAATATTTATTTATAAATCAACACTTATTATAGATTGCTCTCTCTCTCTCTCTCTTTCTCTCTGTCTCTCTCTCATTGTTGGCTATTTAGAATGCGAATTCCTCAGTCTCTTTTCTAAATCGTATTCCAGTTTTTGCACGTTTCATTTTATTGAGTTTGCCAAATGTAGAGGAAAACAAAAATATTTTTGTTCTTAACTTTTATTTATATTGCATGTTATTGTTTTATTCCAAATGCGCCGTAAAATGCAAAAAAAAAAAAAAAAGCTCGAAGAGAGCGTGTTATGCGGCGTATACTTAACACACATACCTATATATATTTATACATACATATATATTTTTATACATTTGTTGTTGGTTGATTTTGTTGTTAGTTTGTTTCTGGTTTTAGTTCTGTTTCTTGTTTGCTTGCTATCTCGCTCTATTTTGCCAGCCCCTCGCTTGACTTGCAGTCGTCGAGTGCAGCTGCATTTGTTGTTTGTTGTGTTTTGCAGTTTGTATTTTGTATTTTATTGCTAAGACGCAGTTTGAATCGGCACATGGCGCACACGAGGCGCCTCCCCCTCCCCTACCCTACCTCCCACGGCAAGCCAAGTGCCTGCTCCAAGTGTCAAATTGATTACGCAAACGACTCTGGTTAAACGCAGTTAATGAATGGAATTATTTAGCTCTGCCCCCCCCCTCCCCCCGCAAGCCTCCTAACAATATCTATTGCGTTTGTGAATGCATAATGTGTTATGCCCTTTGCTGCACTGGTTTTCCGTTTAGGGGGAGGGGCTGCACCGTTGGCAACAGTAGCCGCTTACTAAACCGATCAGTTAAAGGCGGAAATTCTTCGCAAATTTACTCAAATGTGTTAAGTATTTTACTTATAATTTAAAACAAACTTGCTTAGACAACAAGTTGCAAACAATGTAAGTAAGATCTGAGAATGCTGTAGTCGATGCTTTTATAACAAATTTTGTACATTAATCTGGTCAAGATATCTAAAAGTTGCTCTTTTTAATTATATTGAAATAAGCCTGATTAGTACGTAATTAATGCTGTGCATAAAACAATGCTTATAAATGGTTGTTAATCTTGATACCCCCTGGGAATGGATCGCAACTACTTAGAAAATTTCACTGATAACGAGACAAGTGTAAAATAACCACTTGAAAGTCGCTGATTGCGTGAGTTGATATCACAAGGAAATAGATAAGTATTTGCAGAATTCTACATTAAAATGTTAGCAGAGGTATTAAATAAACAGGTGTACATATTGTTTAAGATATGCCCATTAATCATGTCAACCAAAGACCTCACACAAATCAGAGGAAGAACATACATATATACATATATGTATATATATATACTTGTGTATATAACTCACTTGGAAGCAACATTCGCAATAAATCAGCAACATTTTCATTTAATTACTGCATCAAGTTCGAATAAAAACCACAAAGTGTTGGGCCACAATTATTTTAACACTTTTAGGATCGTAGCCAAAAACTAAATATACATATAGACGAATAAACATTTTTTTATTTTTTTTATTTTTTTTTTTTTTTTTTTGTATAAAATGAAACATAAAACATAAATAAAAAAAAAGCAGCCAGAACTAAACAGAATTAAAACTTGGCACAGGTTCAATGGCCAATTGTGGTCGTAGTCAAGGGGTATGTGGGGAAGGGAGGGGATAACGACGACAACGTGAACGTGAAACGTAAACGTTTGCTTGCCACAAAGACCGCGAATCCAAATTTAAAATTCCACAAATGTCATTTCTGTTTTTATTGAAGAGGAAGAAGCGCCGTGAAGCGAAGACGATGCAGTGTGAGACAGAGAGAGAGAGAGAGAGAGACAGAAAGGGAGAGAGGCAGCCAAGCCTGTGGGCCAGAGAACAGCTTGCAACGTGTTGCATAAATTAGCCAAAAGCACAGAGGCAAAAAACTACAGTTGTCGTCACTATCCCTTTCAGCCGTGGCACTGGCAGCATAAAACCGGAAAGTTGCAACACTAAAAATAGTCACAACTGCACTTTTTTTTTTGCAGCACCAGCAGCAGCCGATGTATCTGACGGATGCCGGCACTTGCTGCGGGAACTGCCTGGAACCCCCTGATGTTGTGTGTGTGTGTGTGTGTTATGCCAACTGCGTACTTTCTTTGCCCAATCAGCATTCGTCTCAATTTTCACCCAAACACACATCGTCATCGCTGCTTCCTCTTGTCTACGTAGCGGTTTCTTTATCAGCCTGTTATTTTGCGACGTAATCTCCAAAAAAAAAAAAAAAAAACTAAACGAAACGAAAGAAACCAGAAAAAAAGGGGACCACAAAAAGACAGACTGAGCGACGCAGTGACCGACTAGTTCCGCGAACAAATAGCAAAAAACACACACCAACAATTATAAACAATAACAATAACTTCTCGCACTCAAACACACACTCACACACACACTCACCAGCACACTCACACACACTCACTAGCACACTCATGCGATTCACATCATCAAAACTACGAGGCTTTTGGGGTTTCGCTGGAAATGAAGTTTCCGATGTCGCCAGTGCAGCACATTCTTTTTGGCTTTTTGTTTTTTTTGTTGTTTTTTTTTTTTTGTTTTAAATGCGCAGACAGCGAGGTGTTAAACTACAATAATAACAACAATAACAATAACAACAACAACAATCGTATGGAACTAGAATAATCACGTGCCTGACGCACAGCATTTCATGCGAATGCGAATGCGATTCAGTTCCAAGGAAAATGATAAGCATACGTCTATGAAAAATTCGCATATAATAAATGATTGAGTTAGCCAGAGACATGCATTTCAGTTAGTACAATGTAATTACCCCAAATTAGTTGAGTTAAATCTACCTTGGCCTGGTTGCTGCATGGAAGAGCAATTATTGAAATGATGGGATCTAAACTAAATTCATTAATTAGCTTTATTAGTTTTAGCTTGAGGTACATTATAAAATTAATTAACTTCCCTTTCCACTAATAATCCACATTTAGTATTTTCATAACAACAGCCACTTATATTCATAATAATAATGCAAATATTTGTACTACAAATTTTATATTGCCATAAAAAATTAATTTATTTTATTTGAACACTAAACTTAAAATTTACACCAATTACTACGAAATCACCCCGGTTTGATAAGATTGCTAACTAAAGTTCCTGGTAAAATTCAAGTTTAGTAACAAACAATTGCATTTTTCCATATTTTAAAAACAATATAAAAAACAAATTATTTCATTAAGAAAATTATTTAATTTTGCTAGTGACGCAAAATGTGAAATTTAAATTGAACAATGTCAATGAACTTGCTTCAAATTGATAGCTTGCGAAATTTAATATATATGAAATTACATATGTACATATATATAAATACATGTGCACATTAGTACTCGTCAGGCAATGGAAAGATAGTATGTAAACATTTATTAAGAATTTTTCAAATTGATAAAAAATGAAAAGCCCACAATAAATAAAAAAAAACCACAATGTGGCTTAAAACAATCAGATTACGATTTCCTAAGAAAAACATTCAGTGGCTATGAATGGGAATTGATCGTATATGTTATATATATATATAATTTTTTTTTTAGATCACGTGCCCGTAGATATGTGTAAGTATGTGTGTTAGTTGAGGCACTTCTAGTATTTACGTATGAACAGATGTAAACAAAACGCAAAAAACAACGATTTGCCACTTAATAGCGAAGATAAAAGCGCATTAATTGCAACTTTGTGTGAACGGACGTGGTCCAAGCAGACAGTCAATCAATGGAGGGGGCTATGGTTGTAAAGGGGTGACGAAGGGGGGCAAAGGGGGCAAAGGGGGGCGGGGTAGGTTGGCTGTTAGGCAAACAAACGAGCATGTGTAATATTTCATGTATTTATTAAGTAACATGCACAAGCACAACAAAGTGGAAAACGACAATGCAAACAATGCAACAGCAGACGACAACAACGATGACGATGACGATGACGATGACGATAACGATGACGATGACGATGAAAATGGCCAGGGGAATAATGATGAGAATGACGTTGAGCACTGGCCACTGACCGACCCACAAACAAACTGAACTGGAATAATATGCAAAAATTAATACAAAAAAGAGAATGAAAGAAAAGAAAAAGAAAAAGCGAACGACGACACGCCGAATATCACATACCCTAACTCAACAACGTATACTTGATTTTGAAATGATTTATTATAATCTAGTTAATAATTTTAAGTATGAATTTAAACAAATTTGTTGATGTTGAGTTTTGACCAAATACGTTGTTAAATAAAAATGCGGCTCAGATAAAAACTTCACCCTCGATCTCTATATATAAGTGCGATTTATTGATAAATTTGTAACTATACTTATGGTTGCTTTTTATACTGTTAACCTTCGCTATCTTGACCATTTTTCCAATCATGCCATTAACATATTTAACCCTACACTTCGGGAATGCATAAAATATAAGACATTAACCTATTTACATAAAGCAAACGGAACCACCACAAGTTTATCGAATCTAGTCGAACTAATAATATAATTAGCTGTTCGAAATTCGATTTTTAATATCTTGAAATCGACTCCACTCAAATCTCAAATGCATCAGGCAGAAAAACACATTTCAACTTTTTGATATTGTTAACAATTAATCGCACACTAATTAGATTTCAGCGTTATGCTATGGCAATTATTGTTAACTAACAATTTAGAAGACTTAACCTTAAATAAAAAATAAATAAAGCAGTCAAGACTTTCTTCAATGCATAACACAATCTACGAGCGTCTGAATAAAAAGAGCAATAAAAAAAGCAAACCAAACAAAGAAAAAAAAAAACGAAAAAATAGAAGAAAGAAAAAACACCACAACACTTGGTAGCTGACTCTTTGCTTGTCATCACTCACGCTCTTTTGGCCATGAACTTGACCATGCTTTCTTTATGGTGGTGCAACAAAAAAATATAAAAATAAAAACACACAAATGTTGCTAAGTGATGGGAAACAGCAAGAAACGTATGTTTGCAATAATCGGGTAAAAAAAAAAACACTGAAGAGACCGGTTTGCATTATGTAATAGCTGAAATGGAGGTCAAAGGACTGCTAATGGACAACTCACCTTCCAGCCAGCACTGCTATTCGAGTCGCCCTTATCCTTAAAGTATGCCACATTCTGGACCATCCACTCGTAGATTTGACTCAGAGTTAAACGCTTATCGGTTGCTGAACCGATGGCGTGGGTTATGAGATCGGCATAGGATAGATTTCCCCATGCATTTCGACGCGATGAGTTCTTTTTGGCCGCATTCGCATTCTGCATGGCCTGCTGAGGATCTGTGAATTATTGTTATATGTAAACGTAAGCTACATCTGTTGGTTTGATGAGATGTGTTTAAGTGACTAACCTGCCAGCTGCTGATTGCTCGCTTTGGTGCTGTCCAATTCATCGACTGGCTCCACAAAGTTCTCGGGCCGGGGACAGGGCCACGTGTTGGAGCGTGCACGTGTTTGTGGCTCGAAGCCACCATCTGTTGGCAGCTCACCCACCAGCTGATCCATGTGCAGACCATTATTGGAGCCGGGCAGTTGGTTGGACCACTCCTGTACAAAGCCGTCCATGATGGCAAACAGTTCGTTCTGGAGTTGCAGCTTTCTAGCTTTCGTCAGCTCACTCCAAAACTCAAAGCTGCAAGGGAGAGAGAAACAGAGCAAAACAGATATTGATTTTATTCTGCCAGTGGATCGCATGTTTGTTGTTTTTATTTTTATTTATTTATTTATTTTTTTTTAATTTGAAAGCGAGTTCTAATTAAAAATATACAAAATCCCCGTTTCGTGACAATTATCAGCACAGCAAATCTAAAACGGAAACAAGGACCGATCTGCTCTTTGAGTCTGGAGAAAACAGTGAAAGCATTATTAAAATATAAGTTGTGTTTTATTAAAAAACTAAGTCCATATGGGTAAAAATTATTTGTTCATTGTGTTTTTTGTCGCTGGCTGCAGACAAATTTTTAATTTCGTAAAAGTTTATAAAATGCGAATTTCGCATTTGTTGAAGAATTTTTTAAATACGCAAGGACAAGTTTTTTTTTTCAACAAAAACTTATTTTTGTTCGAAGTTAAAATTCCTATATTCACAATACAAATTTTACGGTTTTTTTTTATGATTTTTAGAAGTTTTTCAACAAGTTAAAATGGAGTCAGGCCCATAAAAATGTTGTTAAAATTTTCTTATGCCGACTGTAGAAATAAATATTTTTTTGTGTTTATTTCAAACATAAGACATAAGATTCATCTTAGCGTACTTCCAACTCTAATGAGATTCAATTGATAACCGTCTACTAACTGAAGCATTTAGCAGTCGACCTCCACAAATTATGCCGCACACAGAGTTTCAATTGATCTCCCATTCGCAGTTAATGTCAATTGCTTTAAGTTAATTTGTAATTTGGTTAAATCATTTTGCCATGTCATTTTCCCATTACACGTCGAGTATTCTCAATTGCGAACACGAATAGTTTCCACAGCTAATGGGCTAAACCGATCTCCATATAGAGGTGGGGGGAGTCGGGTTTGGTAATAATTGATTGGCATATCATGAAGAAGCAGTTTAGATGATTTATTAACTGATTCAACCCGTTTGAAACGCACGGAAACTTTCGAGTTTATTTTGTGATCAGAAAATCTGAATTTAGTTTACAAAATATTTATGATATATATATATATATATATATATATATATTGTATGTATTATATGTATTCTTCTATTTTCTGCTAAGAATTACTAGAAAGTAGAAAAGAGTCTAAATTTTAGGTTTCTTCACAAATATGTACACATATATTTTTATTTACTATTTTGTATAAATATACATATATAAATATATATAAATATTGTTTTTACTAATTTAAAGATGTTTTCAGATTAGTTTGGAGCGATTCGAAGAAGTGAACCGAACAGTGAGAAAAGAGTCGGCAGCGAAAAGAGGGTGGTGTGTTAAAGAGTGAGAATATATTTCATACTTAAGCAACTGTGTGTGACTTAGTATGTTTCAGTATATGTATGTGTGTAAGTGTGTATGTGTGTAAGTGTGTATGTGTGTCAGTGTGTGTGTGTGTGTGTGTGTGTGTGTTTGAGCACTTGCTTCTATCAGCAATAGCGTCGAGAACGGCAATGGACTGACGATAATGGTGCTATGGGTTATGATCTTGTTATACTATTGTGCATTACTCAATTGAAATCCATCAAAAAGTGAGCGACTGAATAGAGTCGGTTGCTTTTGTGATTAAATTTAGCATAAGCAACTAGAAATTTGAGGTAATCGGGACAGCAACTGAGATAGCATTAATAAGCTAATCAAAATAAAGGCTAGGCCAAACTTGCTAGCAAACATCGTCTATATAAATGTTTATATATATAATATATATAGATATTCATATATAAATATGTAGGTCTGCATGTGTATGTGTGTGTGTGTGTGTATTATTATCAAAAGTCTATTGACACTGGCCGCGCTGTCTGCAAGGGGACACTGATAAGAAGCCATTGGAGAGATTGACTGCAGCTTGAAACGAACTTTGCACGAATTTCAAATGTTGGTGGCGCTCTTTTGCTGTTTTTTCTTCTTCTTCATTATTTTGTCAGCCCAAAATTTTGTGTGCGCTCATATACAATTGTATATATATATGTATATATTTATATGTATTTATGTATCTTATCAGCCGAGCATTTTGCATTTTTAAATTACTTTCAATTCATTGAGGCATGAACTCATTTTCAGTTTGGACTCTCTCTTAAATGATAACACAGCCGCCCACAGCACAAAGAGACCGCAAAGAGAGCGCAATAAAAATTAATCATTCACTCTCTATTTCCCTATCTCGCTCTCTCTCTAGCTCTCTCTCTCTCTCTGTCCCTCTCTTTTGAGAGTATTTGTAAACAAATACAACTCACCTCACACACACACACACACACACACACACACATTGAAAACTGATTATATATGTATGTGTACTATAAAGTTTTTACGAAAGAGACGCAAAAAACAACGGCCGATGATCGCCGCAGTCTTTTTTATTGGGTTTGTTTTCTTCGCTTTTTTTTATACTCAACATTTCTTTGCCGCTTTTTTTGAAAAAAAAAAAAAAATAAAATAAAATAAAAATAAATAAAATACAGTGGCGCACTAGGTCTAAAAGTGTGAGTGTATGTATGTGTGTGTGTGACTGTGTGTGTGTGACTGCGTGTGTGTGACTGTGTGTGTGTGAATGTGTGTGTGTGTGTGTGTGTGTGTGTGTGTGTGTGTGTATGTAGGTAGGTAGGTAGGAGGCAGAAATGGCGATGGCGCTGGCAACGGAGAAATACCTTGATACAGCCAGCAGCAAAGAACACGGAAGTGTATCGAAACAACAATCGTTGCTATTGTTACGTACATACATATGTCTATATGTGTTTTTGCCTTTGTGTGAGAGAGTATCTTTGAGATACCTGTGCAGATAATTCGCACACATGTTAGTTATTTCCAAGAATTTGAATACCTTTATAAGCATTTCTGAACCGCCCAAAGACAGCACAGAATTCTCGCTGAGCCAAACTTTGGCATAGGCGAAAATACAGAAAAAAACAGAAAGAAATTCTAAATTACCAACTGTTAGTTCTTCAAGTTCAAGTTCAATTCATTCTAAATACATATACTTATGTGCTTAAAGTAAATGTGGCAAGCTTACGCAATAATAACAACTTTAATTCTCAACTTGAAGCTGCTTTAATGTTTCTTCAAGGTCTTACCTATTATCAAATACAAAATTCTTAGGAGTTTAAATATGTGCTTAGAATTAGTGTAAAATGTTACAGCTTTAATGTTATTATTCTCAAATCTTAAGTTTTATTAAAAATAGAAACAAAAAAAATGAATCTTTGTATATTTAGAAGTTCGAAGTCTGTTCTCGGATTTTGGACAATATTTGATTTTTGAAAATAATGGTCATTATATTTTCTCAGTATAAATATTATTATATTATTTAGATAAGGTCGCGCTTATCGTTTGTTGCCACATTGGCATTACATAATAATTCTATCGTGTTTAGTTTGTTGCTGTAAATAATAAGAATGTGTTTGGAAATTACACAACAAATAACTCAAACTGACCTTAGACACTGCCATGAATATTCTTAGAAGCCAAGACAGACATAAACAAAAAAAAAACATAAAAATAAAAGAAACACTGCAATAAATATTGTGTTTATGTGTCAACATTTTTATTATCTCGTTAATAGCTGCAAAACTATTCTTAGATACAACTGCAAGCATTGCATTTTAAAAATAGTACAGCATATGAATGCATTTACACATTTACAAAATGTATCTCGTAGATACTATCTATAACTTTAAGGCAGTGCGAATATTGCGTCGCACAAGCGAAAAGCCAATGGCTACTTGTTGCCGCCAAAAACAAATGCGAAAAAATAGGAATGACACTGATTAAACGTCATTACTATATATATATAGTTAATATAGTATATTTTAAACTGCGACATATAACGAAATTATACAAAATTATAAAAACAAATGTAGACATCTAAACAAAAACAGATCAAATTATTCGTCTGAGTTGCGGTATTAAATTCACACAATTTAATCTCGCTCTCCTCTTGTTTTTTTTTTAATAATCTGCGTCATATTTCAATTTGTAATTCCAAATCAATATTATCATATTCGATCACAATCAAGGCTTATTAATTCTATATACCAGAATTATGACCAATAATAAAGATGATGTTAGTTATTTACAATTGGCGGCACACACACAAAAATTCAACAACGCACACAAATCGCATCAAAACAGAAACCTACCCAACAGAAAAAATCTAGACCTACGCACGATGAAAGTGAAATAAATTAAATGAGCAAGAAATACATACATACATATATATATATATATATCATTATATATAATCATTACTATGTGAAAATGAGTCAGAAATATGTGGGCGCGAAATTAGCATTAGAATTTTCTAAATTAAACAAAGTAGTTCAAAAAACAACAACAAATTATGCATTACACAATTCTCCATATGGATTTCTGTCGAATGATCAACTGCCCCAAATTTGCCAAAAAAAAAAAACATAAAAATAAAAAAAAGGAAATTTTGGCAATTTTAAATTTTCAATGTCACGAACAGAAAGGAAAAGTTTGTTTGGTTTGACAGCAACTTATTAGCAGAATGTGTCAGGTTTAACCAAATCTATATCTGGCTGAGCACATATATATGTATCATATCTCTAGGCGGTCTAAACTGCCAGCTATAAAGAGAGGTAAATCTTTTAAGAAAATATAATAATAATAATAATTAAGAAAAAAAAAAGAAAAAAACTGGCGAATGAGCAAAAAATAAAAGCAATAAACAAAATACACAACGTAATAAAAACAAAAATAAGAAGAACGACAAAAGAGAAAGAGAAAGAGAGAGAAATGGAGAGAGTGCGAGTACAGCACCTAAACAAAAATAACCAAAACTTGTTGCGCAATTCTTATAAGAATAACATTCTTATAAGAATATTAAAACGCAGAGAGGGGGCGCCATGTGCATAAATAAAATACATATACTCATTTGGATATAAACATTTAAGGAGCTCGACTAAATCAGGTGATAAGCAAAGATTGATCTATAAAAGTAGTATATATAATTCGTATATATATATATATATATATATATATATATATATATCAACATACATTACATGTACATATGTATGTATAGCTATGCGTGCGGAAAGAAACATTTATCTGGTGCTTATCAAATTTGGCCAAGTAGATCGCTGCTAACTCTAAAAAAGAAAGGAAAAAAAAGACCAGATATGCTCAGAACCGCCCATGTGATTATTGCGATACTCTGTATTCGTTAAAAATTCGTAACAGGTGTATAATATTATTGTATAGCTAAATATCTGAAAGCCCATTTAATATTTAAATGCCGAATTAGAAGTCTTTTTAAGTTTGATGTAGATTAAGTCTAATTTAGTACTAAATCAGCTTAGATCAAGTATTTATGCATTATTAAATAAGCAGCTGCTATACTTATTTAAAATGTTTCCAATTATTATAATAAACTTGCTTAGAAAATCTTTTTTCGATTTTAATTTATTCATTTCAGAATATTTAATAACATTATGAAATCAGCTTAAATCAAGACCGATTTATACTTATTAAAATTCATAAATATTTAAAATGTGTTTTCTTAACTTGAAGTAATCGATTTTGCAATTATTAAATCCATAACGATTCATACTTCTTCTATACTATTCAATATTTCTTGAAATATAAAGTTCCAATCTGTATTTCTATACCATTTGCACATAAATTTGTAACAGGGTATCTTCTCGTCGTGCCAGCTTCAACTGTAAAGCACTCTTACTTGTTATGCATGAGAAGCAGTCAACCCCTTCGCACATGGCCAGGTTCAGTTACGTGGAAGTAAGAGATCAGGTCCAAATACCATACAATATGTACATACAAAGAAACATACATATAGAATATACACACGCACACACGCACACACACACACACACACACACACACACGCACATACTTGTACACACCACATGCCTGGCATAACTCGTCAAACAGGATTATTAAGCAAAGTATGTCAGCGCTGGTTGGCTTTGCTTTAAAGACGCTAAACTAAACTCAACTCCAACACAGACGCAGACACAGACACGACTCGAGAGGCGGCCCTCTGAGATGTGAAAATAAATAACTGACAGCTGGTCGGTCCGTCCGTCCGTCGTTCTGTCCGTCTGTCGGTTGGTCGATCAGCCACCACTCAACTTGGTCTGATGATTGCTTGGTCAGTCAATCTGGTCAGTTTGGTGGTGGTCTACATTGGCCGCCAAAGCGGCAACTCTCAACTTGGCCAGCTGGGAACAGCTTCCTCCTACCAATATTTAAATGATTGAGCCCAAAAAAAAAAAAAAATAAAAAAAAAAATTAAGAAAAAAAATGAATTGCATGAATTGGTCTCAATGGGACGACCTTTTGGGGCCACCTTTCGTATGATATTGACCCGCCGATTACCATTCCCCCCTCATGTGGCGAGAGTGAAACTTACGCTGCATTTTAAACAACTTTCCCTGGGACTATATTCATGTCAAAAAGGAGTTGAATTATAAATGCAAAATACATTTCGTAAGAGCTGGCTGGTTACTTCTAGAAATTCGAATTGTTCAGTTAACTATAACTATTAAGAGGCTGTCGAACAGATATTGAAATCGGAGAAGGAACAGCATGTTTACCGTTCTAAATTCAGAATCGAAACGGGATCGGCACCCAAATTAATAATCATTTCAAGACCCAAAATGACGCAAATATAAAAAAGAAAAAACCGACCAAGCTATTTAATATAGTGTATTTAGAGTATTCCATATACACATCCATCCAAATCTTTACCATCGTTTATTGGAATCGGAAAGTTAATTAATTTATGGTTTGACAACCTGTCTAAAAGTATTCAGTACGATTAATATTATTTTATACTGTGTACGGAGAATTGTGCAGTTGAATAAATAATTATATTCACTCGACTTATGGAAATGTTTTTGGTAATTCGAATTATTCACGAACTTTAATTTTATTGAAAGTAGTTAGTAACATTTATGAGAACACATTGATTATTAATCTATCGAGCAGTTGCACTCAAAACAATGCTTCACTTGATGCACTCCAAATGTTGGCTCTTTATCACACACACTTTGTGCCCGGTGCTTATCACAAAATCGCAACTGAGATAACAAACACACACACACACATGTATATTACGATCATTTTGTCAGTCACTGTTGCCATGTGGCTTTCTACTTGGCTAGTAGCTCGTCCAGTTGCCTTTACACAAATGTTTATACATATGTATGTACACACACATACACACATATATATATATATATTTATTTATTTATCACTGGGGTCATTCACTGTACTAAAACCTCGCACAAAAAATTTTTACCAGTGGCTTTTGGCGGCAATTGCTTAAAAATTGTCATTTTGCAGCGAATATTTTAATAATTTGTTTATATTTGGACATTGTTTTAAATTAATTTTAATTTAAGAAAATTAAGAGACGGTCACACTTTAAATATATAAGCAGTCGCAAAGAAAAATATATTTGATAGCTTATTTTTAACAAATCGAATTTTAAATAAAAACATTTTGTGAATAAAACTTATTTGATTCAAATATAAATTTGTAAAACTGTGCAGAAACTCGATTAATATTAGTATTATTAAATGACAATAAATTAAAGTGTTAAGTATAAGTAAAATTAAACTAAACATAATTGTATTAATTTTATAATTAAGGGCTTATGATTTATCATACACTGGTTTTAGACAACTTTGTAGCTTTGTAAATAAATTAAAAATAATTAATTATTGCTGTAGAGTGATTATTAATTATATGCACATGTATTTCTCACATGCTAATTTTTTATTATTTATTTTCCTTATCCCATACAAAGTATTCTTCTGTTGCTGGTGTAAATTAATCATCTTGACCCTGCTCTCGTTCCCTCGTCATCGCCTTCTGCTCTGCTCCGGCTCTTCTCGATTATCGCTGCGCAACGCTCTCTCCTTCGGTGCAACAATGTTGCAGAAAGTTTCGCCCTCTCTTTCCCACACTCAGTGGTGTGGAATGCAAAAGATATCGCCAAAAGAGGCAGCAGCAAAACTGAACGAGTTTTTTTTTTGTTATTTTTGTTAAATTAATCATTTCATTTAAAGTAAGATAATTAGTTAACCAAAATAAATTCACTAGAAAATCGTCAACAATTGAAATAGAGTATCTAGATACCGATCATGGCGATCCTTACTGGTTAATAATTTATTAACTCAATTAACGGGGAAGTGCATTCAAATTTAAATGCTTATTGCAATTGCAAGTTGCCATCTCTTTCGCACTTGTATTGGCGCTTTACACGTGCCGTGAGGAAGGTCAAAGAGAGAAACACGCGCCCCACGTTCAGAGAGGAAGAACGTTTGACAGAAAGAGTAAGAGAGAGAGAGAGAGAGAGAGAGAGAGAGAGGATTGTAAATGATATTCACTAAAGGCACTGATTGTTTCAGTGCAAATCGTTTTTGATTGATCGATCTATCAATGAACGATGCGGGGAAAAGACATTACTTGAAGTAAAGTAGTACATTTAAATATAGTTAGTTGTACTAAATTTATTTGAACAAATATAAATTTAATATATGCATATTCTCTTTTAGATTCTCACTTCGAATATAAGTTTAGCTACAATGATTTGATTTTGCTTCAGTCTCATTTGCTCGAATCGAATACTCTTCACTTTTGTCAGTAGTAATTAACATCAGCTATTGATAAGGCACACACACACACACACACACACACACACACACACACACACACACACACACACACACACACACACACACACACACACACATCAACATACACAGCACTTATCACGAACACAGATCAGATCACCACAAAATCGACCTATTTTATTTAATCTGTTGTGCTAAATCTAACTTCAATGTCAATTTTGTTTTGAAAAATATAGAAAATTACTGTCAAATGAACAATGTGTAAACGGAAGAACAAATTGCAATCGCAAATGGAAAAATTAAATAAGAAAAAGATAAACAGTTGATAAATGTTGAGTTGCTAATATAGTAATATTGCTATTTTAATACTGCCTTATATACAGCCAATAAACATTAATAACATAATCAATATATATGCCAAATATTTTCGTAAGTAAATAAAACCTAAACCAAAAATGCATTAAATACAGACAATAAATACAAATAGCTAAGAATAATTGTTAATTATATAGCAAAATATACAAAATAAATATAAAAAATGCTTATGAATAAATAACTTCCATTCACATTCTTTGCATTTTGCGATTCCATTGTGAATCATTATTATTCTAAAAGTGAATTGAAAAATTACCCACTGATGTAAATAAAACAGCTTATTGACAATTGTCTGCTTAGGCTTATAGTTAGTTTTTGCTTTAAATTTTAATAAATTACATTCCTTAAAACAAAATTATATTTTAAAATAATCGCATAATTTTCTTGAAGTATCAGCCGTGTGGAAAGTATAGAATGTTCTTCCTTGCTTTACGAATTGATAACAATATAAGACATGTTTAGATGGTGGTATCAAAATATTTCGCTAAAGAGCCAAAATTTTTCATAATTCCATCTCCACATCTATACTCTAAAAAATAATCGCCATAAGAAATATATAAAACATTTCTAAAAAGTATAAATGCAAAATCGAATTTTTTGAAAGCGCCATTTATTTTTTGAATAATATGACGATTTACTCAAATATCTGCCAAAATCATTATAAAATCTGAAATATTCAATTTTTCATAAAGAAATAAAATAATAATCAAGCTTAAATATTTAAGTTCATCTCCAACCGTGAAATACTTAAAAGTCTGTGGGACAGCTGATATTTAGAGTCAGAGCAATTCTTGCATACATCATAGTTAGCACCTGAAAAAAGGGGTAGATGGAGAGAAGAGCGACGACAAACGACAATCGACAAAACGACAAAACGATTGCGGGAAAAACGACGACACGCGCTATGCTCAATGCCTGCCTGCTATCAGCAAAAGCGCGTGGTTATTTTTAGACGCATTATCAGCAGTGCTCTAATTAAGATCTCTGCACTGAGCTTTCAAACAAAACAAAACAAAAACAAAAAAGACAGTAACAAAAAAAACACTAATCAAAATCAAAGCCATGTCTGATGCAGTCAAACACACACACACATACACACGAATGAATCGAATAAAGAGAAAGAAATGAAAAAGAGAGTTTTACGCACAAGTAACTGTTCTATTCCGCTTGCTGCGCTAATTGGTCAAAAGTCTAAAAGTACTATTGATATATCTATTATAATATATTCTTATTGGATTTCGAGCTATTTACCTGTTCAAGTCCAGTAGGAAATTTAGTAGATGCTTAGCTGCTTTTTGTAGTTGTTGTTGGTATTATTGCTGTTATTGTTGTTATTAATAGTTATATTATGTATTTTGTGCACTTTATTTATTAACACTTTGAAAGAGTCTCTCTTTATAGTGCATTAAAATAGTTATTTTTCTTATACTTTTTGTTGTTGTTTTGTTTTGAGCAAAACTTGTGCCGGTTTTTTGCATTAATTAAATTAATTAATGATTCTTTAGCTTAGCGTTTTTAAGGCTAACTGGCATAATTTCTTGCTCACACACACACTCACAGACAGAGCACACGCACACGTAGATCGATTCTACATACAGATAAGCATTAGTATTTAAATATATATGTATATATATATATAGTTATATATATGTATATAGCACTTATGTATTTCGACACTGCTTTTGTTGTTGTTGTTTTTAGTGGGCGGCTTTTTGCTGTTGCTTGAACTAAAAACATACAAATTAAACTGTATTTACTTCGGGAATAATAACAAAAAAACAACAAGAGCAAATATAAAAAGCTTTTTAAAGAGCACGCCATTTGCTAAGAGAGAGAGACAGAGAGAGAGCGATCGAGAGATCGCGTCACGTCACCAATTCATGCCAATTGGACGCATACAGAAATTAATTGGAATTCGTATAAGAATTCAATGAAAGCGTGCGCACACACAACACACACTCACTAAACGATCTCTACTCATATATACATATAAGTGTGTATGTGTGTGTGTTTAAAGTTCAAATGGAAAAATTGATATGCAAATGTATATATGTCTGTATGTGTATATAAAGGCACGTTTACTGTTTATTCTTTGTATTCTTCTATTCTTCGCTTTACTCAAATTTAAATTTGAGCAGCTATTTTGATTTTGCACTAGTGTTTGTGTGTTGGTATGTGTGTACCGGCAGTAAAAAAAAACAAAAACCGAATGAGAAAAGATCTTTGCAGCTTTTTTTTGCTACAGTATTTTTGTTTTTAATTCCTTACTACGCACATTCTTCAAACGTTAAGTTTATTATGCTCTTGTCGTTTCTCTGCTTGTATGTGTGTGTGTGTTTTTGCATGTGGATGTGTATGTTTGTGTTTTTGTGTATTTTCTTTTATGCTATGTTCACTTTTTTTTCGTTCACATGTAAATGTTTTGATTTGAAATTTTACGAGACTGCTGCTGTTGCTACGAATACGTGCTTCGTGTTTCGTGCTCACACTCGATATATCGTTCACAGCTTAAAACTAAATATGTACATAAATATGTATGCGAAATTGGAGGAAAAACATAGCACGTGATCAAAACGGATCAAAGCATTTCTTCTTCGATTTACTTTTGCTTGCTTTTTTATTGGTGACGTTGTTGTTGGGCTGAAGTATCGCGCTTAACGCTGAACGACCTCGTGGCTTTTAACCGCAAACGCAACGGACTCTCTGCTAGTTAACTGCTTTCTAGTTGGATGCGAACTGACAACTGATTGGTATACGAAAAAAAGCCACAAGCCGAAGCGAAGCAGTGCGCAAAGCGACACCGACGAAGCGACACGAACCAAGCGACACGAACCAACCAACGAATGAGCGAACGAACAAACGAACAGTTAGCCAGCCAGCCGTGCTCGTCTCTTGCTCTGAGTGGTGTGGGCTGAGAGAGCTTTACGCTCAAGAGTATCGCTTTTTTATGTGTGCGTGCGTGAGTGTTTTAAAATCCACACATTTGTGTTCCACACACCGAATTCCACGTTTTTTATATTTTGGCGCTCACATTTTTTTTAACAACACACACACATTTAAAGCAATTGAGTAATAAATAATAAGCACATAGTTTGCAAATGTATGTGTGTGTGTTTGTGTGATATGTATTTAAATATGTGTGTTTATGTGAATTTAGTAGAATTTCTTAAAGATTTGCCAATTAGTTTTGCCTGCTAGTTTCTTGCTTTCGTGAAGAGTTACAACCAGTTTTTCACATTGCCCATAATACTGATAAGCGGGCCAACAATTATTATCAGCGTGCGGGAAATTTTCGAAAATGGCACTCTGCTAAAAAGCAGCGTTCGATGAGAATGAGCTTTCCTCCACCCCCTTGCGACTTCCAGTTTCCACATAGACTGGTTCAATCCGCTTAGATTTTTAAATTGTATGTGGTGTTTCTTTTTAATGTGGCTGCCACATAAATTCCACAAATTACGCCGCTAATGAAGTCTAGACTCGAGAGACATTTCCAGCCGAAGTGAGGCTTAGCAGTTTATGGCCCAGACTGCAACAGCGACACATAATAATAATCTGAGTGGTGGAGGCAGAGAGACGAAAAAAAAAAGACGCAAAAAAAAGTGCTCAAGGTTTTTTTTTATTTATTTTTTATTATTTTGCATCGATGCTAGATGAGAATTTATGGGGCAGAGATCAATTAATAGTTCGAGCCATGCACTTGTTCTCTCTCTTACTCCTACTCTCTTCCTCTCTCTATCTATCTCTATCTCTCTCTATCTCTTATTCGTACTCTTTCCAGACTGCATTTTGCATTTTAATCGCATCCTAGTTGAACTCAATTTTGATCAAACTTTTAAGCTTAAACTAAACTTTCAGGTATAAGTATCCATGTTAAGCGTGAAGCGAATTTCCACTGAATTCATTAATTTTTTTTTTTGAAAATTCATCAAAACAAGTTAAGATTACTTAGTAGAATATTCATTTAATGTAATTTACATCAACAGATCACAGAGTTATTTTTTCTGTGTTTAAATTCCGTCATCAACTGCAATTTCCAGCCGTCATGCAGAATCGTGTCAAAAGTTCAGTAAGCACGCAGCTGTGACGTCACACATCAGATAAATACCTAACACATGCATAGCATAGACATCACAAGTGCTCCCAGACACATTAAGTTCCACAGCGCATGCGTCGCTGTCGCGTAAGTGTCAAGCTTAAAAGCTTTGCTCCAATCGGAATTAGATGGGAGTAATGATATCAGAAGTCGCAGCTGGCCTTCAAAAAATTATAATTTCTGTTTAATGTGCTGTGGCTGGTAATGGTTTGTTAGTGATGGTAGGGGAGGGGAGGGGAGGGGAGTTGGGAGACTAAAGCTAACTCGACTGTTCTGTGTGCTCGCGCGTGTGTGTGTGCGTAGAATGTTTGATCTGTATTTGTATTTGTATGAGTGTTTGTACAAATCGAATTTGAATTTAGGTACTAACAATTTGTGGTTGACTTCCAAACTGGAATATAGATTGGTTGATTTGTCTTCAGTGTGTGCGTTTGTGTGTGTAGAATGCTAGACGAGTGCCAAAAATTTCATTGGCTTGTAGCATTTATTACTGTTATTTATGAGAGCTATCACAGCGATTGAAATTAAATTCAAGTTTATTAATGATATAAAAACAAAAGAACACAAATATTTTACAAACATTTTATATTTTAAGTATTTATTTTTTCTTTATAAAAAAAAAATATTATAGATTTAAAAAAATAACTCATATTTTGTAAATATTTTTTATTGTAAAATAATGATTTTAAATAAACAAAAATAATTTACAATTATCTTACATTTTATATTTTTGTATTTTATAAAATACAAATATTAATGATTTTAAAAACTATAAACTTATTTTATTAAAGATTTAAAAAAAATTAACTTAAATAATTTATTTTTTAAATCTTATAAATAAAATAAAACCTCGAAATTAAAGTTCAACTGGAAAACAGCTTCGGACTTGATTTTTCTATTTAAATGATATAGTAATTGATTTGAATGAGTCATTTATTTTCTTAACAACCTGCTAATTTGCCATTTAGAAGCACTGCATTTATTGCGTAATGACTAAAATTAATACGATTATTGGAGTGTGATTGCTTAAGTGACGTAATTGATGCACACACTGCAGAAGACACGACTCAAGATTCGCCACTCAAGAATTGACGCAATTGAAAGCAAGAGCTTTCAAACCCCCCTGCCCAACGCAAACCTTTCCATGCGATCATCAGCAGCCTCCGCCCATCATCATCATCATCATCATCAGGCGTCAATGAAAGTGCGACTTAGTTTCATGTTGTTGCTTGGAATCTAGTTATTCTTACACAGAGAGCACGTTCGCCGATGACGTCGCTTAATATGCAAATGTCGCGTACTCACACACACAAAAATACATGCATGCTTAAATGTGTATATGTGTGTGTGTATATCAGTTGTAATAGTGTGAGTGCGTATGTAAATTTTATGAAGCACTTCCTGATGCCGTACGCTAGAAGACACAAGATATAAATCAACAGATAGAGGAGAGAGAGAGAGAGATTGTGTGTGTGTGTTGTCGCTCTTCTTCACAACATGGCATCCACAAGCTTAGGTTTTAGCATCCACAGAGCTGGCGGGTCGCCAGCACAAAAAAAAATCTAAGAACCACGTGGTCTTCAAGTTCACAAAGTTTAGTGAAGACTATGCGAAAATAGACAAAGACGTAGAGCGCAATAAAAATATAGGCGAAGACACACACACATACGCACACACATATGTTTGCCATGTGTAGTGAAGAAAACCACATGCTAAGCAAAAATAATTTGAGGAGGCTGAGAGAGCGAGAAAAAGAGAGAGAGAGATAGTGTGCAGTAAACAGTTTAGGGAAAACAAAAACAATAGCTAAAGAAAGCGGAAATAAGAAACAGCACGCGAGAGTTTTTTATGTAAACAAAATCGGGAGTTCAAAGAGAGCGGGAGCGAGAGAGAGCAAGAGAGAGAGAGAGAGAGCGGCTCGTGATCAGTGTGTAGAATGGCGGGTGAAGTTAAAGCACAAATCCATACACACACATCCATATGTGAATATATGCAAGTGTATATATGTGTGTGCGTGTGTGCCAAACGCGGCGCGAAGTTAGAAAACAAAATTAAAAACCTAACCTTACCTAATGTGGTATGAAATGACACACACAAGCACACACATACACAACACGCATAGTAACGCAAAAACGTGGTTTGCGACGTCGACGTCGACAGCGCATTGCGTCGTTTAAAATGCTGAAAGTAAAAAAAAATCGGATGTTGCTGTAAGAACGAAAGCAAATAGAAAAAACAACGAATGTTGAAATAAAATAAAGTGAGAAAAGAGCTATGCTCGCCTACAATTAATTCTTTAGAATTCATTCTAATATGTTTGTCTGGCGGTCTGTCCGTCTGCCTATGCATGTCGAGCTAGAAAAGTAGTTAAAACATTAATCTAATACAAGCTATTAAACGCCTTGCTTATTAACAACATTATACAAGACCACTTGTATGATTTCAACTTACGTTCCACAATGGGTCGCTCGCTCTCCCAAAACGCACACACACACATACGCAACGTTCGCTCTCTCTCGCTCACACTCGCGTAACTTTCTCTCGTTGCGTGTACTCTTCGCACTACAATACAACTTTTCGCAGCTTCTTCGCTCGTCGTTCGTACTCTCAACCCCCTGAAATGCATTTGCATTTGCCGACTCGCTCGCGCCACAGCGCGCTTAAGGTAGCCCAGAGCAAGATGGGACGATTGCCTATGACAGGTATAGCGGTAATACGTATACGCAACCAGCCTTTTCTTGACACAGTTTTCGTCGCATTGCAATCGTTGTGGGTGGGGTGGGGGAAGTCATTGCGGTTTGTCGGCCGTTAACTGTTGGTTAATAACGGATTCGGGCTGCGCTTTGCCGATGGGTGTGGCTCTTCTGGCTGTGCGTGTGTGCATGTGTGTGTGTGTGGCAATCAGGAGTCTGCGCAGCTCGTCCTCTTCTCCAATAGGTTGCCTGCTGACGCCAGTTATCGCCGTTTAATTGTCGCCCGTTGTTGGGCATCCCGCCGAGCCTCCTGGTTGGGCAGCCAAAACTAAAGCCCAGAAGCACCAGGCTAGGCGCCGTTATTTTTTTTATCCAGAGCCGAAGTCCGTCGGCCTTCTTCTGACTTGCCTTGCTGTGAGTTTTTTTCCTTTGCCGTCGGCTTTTCACGGGGGTTGCTTAGGCGGCGTTAGTGTCCTTGGGCCTATTCCCACACTCATGCACACACACACACACACACACACGCACAGTAACACAAAGTAATCTTTAACAGGTGAGACACATGCTTAATGCTTGTCGCTCGAATTATGCCCGAAAAACCCCAGAAATCCTTCCATCCCAAATATGTACATATGTACATTGGTATGTATGTAAATAAATGAAATATCAGCAGCATATCAACACGTAATAATCATTCAAATTAGAACATCATCAGTAAGATGCTACACACGCCCACCACACACCCCCCACGCACCTCCCGAACACGCTGCCATATCAACAAGTGCCTCTCGTTCCGGGGATATCCATTAGTAAATTGAGCAATGCTCATTATGCTCATGAGCATCTGAATGGGAACTGGAAATGGGAAGTGGGTGGCACTACGAGCCTTTATTTGTTGCCGATGGACCGACTGTCCCGTCGCTGACCTAATTAAGTCATTATAAAACCTGTTAATTTGAACTTCTATTTCTCCATATAACCCAAAGGCAAATAGCAGCTACGTAAGAGAATCAGATTAAGTTATGTCATATAATATTATGTATGTATGTATGTTTTTTTATGCGTACGTCAGAAATGGCATAAAACATTTTTGATGATTTCAATTTATATGGTAATTATCTGTTTGTAATCTGGTTTGTACGAATCAAATTCATTTAAACTCGAAATAAATAATTTTATTTTTCGTTAATTCTATGAAAATATTGCATAAAATGTTGAAAAATTAAATTTGTTGAATTGCTTAAGATTATTAAAATAAAACGAATTCATTTTCCACAAGAGTAAATATACTTTAAATTTTAGATGAATATCAGAAAAATTTGTTTTTTGACAGCTGCACAGATTTCCAAATATGGATGAATATTTCAAAAATGTAGAAATGTTATATTTTTGAAAACACTAAGAATGCTTTAAATTTCAGTAAAAAATACTAAAATTATCAAAGACCAAAATTCTAGACTCAATTGTATTTAGAAATATGAAAATAATGAGAACTTTTTTTTTTCTTCATTTTTGCCATTCAGCTATTTATTTGAAAATGTTTCCTCCCCTGCTCTGTGTGATTAATAAAGATGATTAAATGAAACATAGCTAAGCACAATTGACTAGTGAATTGAAGCGTTGGAAATGCATTCAGCATCTACCCCAATTTTGCACTATCAATTAGGTTAATGCAGTGTTCCGCTATATACATATACATATGTATGTATGTATAAGCAATGGAAAATGTAATCCCCCCAACAATGAAAGTTATTTCAAGGGAGAAAACCGACCGAATGTGCGTCATTCCAAGAACTTAACTAATAAGTTGAGCAATTTGGCAAACAAACCAAATATGATTGCAAGTGTTGAAATAATTTTCAATCTGCAGATATATATATATATACATGTATATATATATATATAAATTTAAATATATGGATATTTGTATAGTATAAACCACAAGCAGCAATCAGCACGTGGCTGCTGCACTTTTCATGGTTACATTGAACCTGTCGCAGCAGATGCAGTCGGCGTCGCAGCTATTGGAAAATTTTTGTTTCGCTCGACATTTGCATTATCTGTGTAATATTTGCCCTGTGCATTTTTATGCACATGTCTGTGTCGATTACTAAGAATACTTTTTGTACGAGCGAAAGAGAGAGCGCCAGCGAGAGAGAGAAAGAGGGAGAGTGAGTGGAAGACAGATAGAGAGAGTGAGAGACAGCTGTGTTGGGATGGGGAAGTTTTTGGTGGGTGAGAGCTGCTTTCGTCTCGGCACATTTGTCGGCCTTGCTGATTATGTGAAGAGACATACACACGCACACACCACACACGCACACACCACACTTCACACAGCACACACATGCATACAGCTGCGGTCAAAATAATAGTAGCGCACGCATATGTTTTGAAAATATAAGTAAACATTAAAAGATTATTATCAACCCAAATAAAAGTCATGAAATGTATTAAATATGAGCCGGTCAAAATAACAGTATTGTATTAATTTAGCTAAAAAATAACTTTAATAGACTCATTCTTATTTAAAATGGTAAAGGGATTATGAGAGAAGCTGTGTGAATATTGAATATTGGCACTACATGAAACAGTGTTACTATTATTTTGACCGCAACTGTATGTGCTACACATGATTGTGTGGCAAGTATAAGTGTGGTTTGCCTCTCCATTTGTATTTGGGCTTATGCACTTGTCAATTTATGACGACTGTTGCAGTCGCGCCCTCTCTTTTGCACTCTCCCTCTCTCTATCTCTCTCTCTCTTTCTCGCTGTCTAGCAGTTGTTGCAATAATCTCTCTCTTGCAAAATGTATGCGGAAACACGCACTTGGCATCAGCAGCAGCTTCTTTGTTGTAATTATAGATATATACTCCACTATATATACATATATATATATATATATAGTATGGCATATCGGTGCATTTATATAGTAAGTATACTCTGATGTGACATTTGTGCCGGTTTGTGTCTGGCGCCTTCCACTGACTGATAACGCTCCTTTGCCCCCCCCCCTTGAAAGGAATGCGATCGCAGTCTGCTTGGGAATGTTTTACATCAATATCGCTGCTGGAATGAAAGTGAGAAATAAAAAACAGATAATGTTTTTTCTTATTTATGTTGATCATAGAAAACTTAATTGGTTGGCGTGTGTTTCCCAAGGAGAGTTTTTATTTTTCTATGATGCAATTAAATTTATCGAAATGAAAAGCTGTTTACAAAATAAAGAAAATGCTGTGCAATTAAAAAGTTTTCATGGAATAAAAGAATTTTTACATTTTTATGGCGAAAGATGCACAAATATGTTTATGTTTACAAAAATTATATGAAGCTAAATAGTTTCAACTATTACAAAATTAAACCAGCATTAAATGATAGACTTGATTCTACCTATTAAAAGCTGAATATAGTATATAAAGTACTTTAGGCAGTGTATATTCCAGTTTACTAGATTTCTCTCATATTAATGATAGACCAGAATTGATATATCTAAAAAAATGGTGTTAAATACTATCAGCTATTTAACAGTAAATTATAGACTTCATTCTACCAGTTACGAGTTAAAAATAGTATATTTAGAAATTTGTGCAGGGTATATTTCAGTCGATCGTTGTCCAACACTTACTTATCTTGTTTTTGCATAATATACCGATTACGACTTGAGTTCTTTGAATATGAAAATGTGGTTTCACAAAATGAGTGAAAGGAAAAATATTCAAAAGCGTTATTTGCGTTGTTCAAGATGTGATCTAAGCCAGGCCCACTACACACCGTTACCCCTTTGGCTTGACAGGGGCAATTGCCAAGGCAACCAATAGCCACTAAAAGGCTTAGATAATCCATTAGTGCCAAAAGGCCAATTCAGGGCAAAAGGTACAACTACAACGATGAAAAAGAAAAAGGACAGCCAAGTTGAGTCCTCACTGTGCGTGCGGGTGCGTCTGTATGTGTGTGTGTGTGTGTCTCTCTCTGTGTGTGTGTGTGTGTGTGTGTGTGTGTGTGTGTGTGATGTCGATGTCGACACAGCAATTTGTACAAGTCAAATCCGTTGGCGCCAAAAGTCTACGGCTCTGGCAAAGGCAAAAGCAAAAAGCCAAAAGAAAACCAGCGCAGGAGATGAAAATCCGCTTAAAAAAGTGCCGAACGTGCCAAAGGTATTGCAGTTTCCCCTCTGCCCCAGTCCACCCCTAAAGCCAACCCTATGGATGATAATTTATAGTCTTGCAAACTTTGCGTACAGCAAAAAGTTTTTTTTTTTATTTTTATTATTTTTTTTTTGTTGGCTTAAGTTTCTCGTGTTGCGCGGCGTTTGCGATTTTTAATTCTTGTGCTAAATTGTTTAAAAATGTTTTAGAAGAATTCTGCAAAACGCGTACAACTTTTTAGCCATGGCTTTACCCTTTACCCTTTCGCCTTTGCCTTTGCCTACGTCTCGGTTTTTCCCCACTCTCTCTTGCTGGCTGCCAACAATCTTTTGGCAGGAAAACTGCTACTAACAAAGTTTGCGGCATGTTGACCACTTTGTCGCCGGATAACAGCCGTAGATAGTTTTTTACACAATTTTTACTCAACTTCCGCTTCAGTGTCGATGCAATTTGTATTAGCAAAGTTTTGCGCAAAGAATTTCGCAGTAAAAAAAAAAAAAAAAAAAAAAAAACTCTGAGGGCTGTAAATTTGCAAATTCCCGCCAGTGGCTGATTTATCGTCAATTAGCGCTGCGCTTAACCGAACCTGTTTCAACCCGTCTGTTTCCCCTAAGTTCCAGAAAATTTACAGATCCATACCAGATACCAGTGGTTTCACTTGAAAAAATAAGCGCTATTATTTCCAATAATCATCATACTTTTGGTGCCTAAAACAGTTTAATTAAAGTAAATTTCTCAAATAAGGTTTTTGAAGTTTAAAACATTTCTTAGTATTAAATTTCAGCAGAAATAAAATTGTTTATTATTGTTAAATTTATTTGAGTTTAAAAAGTCTAACACATTTTTACTGAAATTTCGACATATGTATGTTATACATGCATATACTATTTACACTTAAAAAAAAACGAAAATTATTAATAAACTCATAATTTTAAAAGAGCCAATAAAAAATGTGAAAAAATTAAATATTTATTTAGCATAAATATTAAATTTTAACCAATTTTGAACAATTAAATTTCATTTTTTTAATACAATTTTTTTTTGAGTGTACAAAGACAGATAGATGCCTTAATCCTTGGAGGGCTACCCACTCTTCACAGCGCATTCATCAAAACTCTTTCGGCACTTTGTTTGTTTTTATGCGTTTGACTTTTATGTGCGACATTTAGTACCAGCTGCATAGAGGGGGGGTGGAGGCATTTGGGCGGGGCGGAGCAGCTCGTAAAACCATTTAAGCCGATGACGATGCCGACGCCTTGCCGATTTTATGCACAGTTAACCCGATAGTAATGGAGGGGGGTGCGGTGTGGAGCGGTAAGGATAACTGACTGATCATAAAAACTACACGCGCCCTTCATAAAAGCGTCAAAGTCCATTTCAGGCTGATTCTTGGCCAGCTCAAGTCATTTCATTTCTTCTGCTGAAATCTGGTTCCTTTGGTTGGTTAAGCAACTCGTTCTTCACGATTTTTTTTTATGACTTAATGCGATATTTGCCAGTCGTAAAAATTAATTTAAATCGATGCATGCGGCAAATTTTATTGAGGCCTCATCTTGCACTTTGCTTGAATATTATTGGAGGGAGACTGTATTATGGATCCTTGGGAATATATGGATTTATTTTGCAGTTCTGTATAGGTATAACTCTGGAGCACCTATATAATATTTATATAAAATCAAAATGCTTTGTCAACGAATTCTCCAACGCTCATTCTTAACATTCCAAATATTCAGAAAAAAAAGAGTAAATATTTGTGTACATAATTAAAACATATAACAAATTGCTATCTAACCTAGCTACAGTTCATTGTTAATTGATAAATTGCCATATCTTTCATAAAAGTCAAAGAAACATATCTTTCATAAAAGTCAAAAAATATAATCGTTACGGCTGATACCTAAAATATGTGATAAGTAAACTGATTGACAATTTATATATATAAATTTGTAAGCTGAGCTAACTAAAAGCTTAAAATCGAAAATATATAAATTGTATATATATATTAATTATTTATTTATTTGTTTAATAATGCTAAAACAGCCAACAATTTAAAGAAAAGTTAAAGTTACAAATGATTGATATTTAATGAAAAGTGAAAAATTAAAATGTAAAACGAAAACAAAAAAATACTAAATAAAAAAAAATGTAAAATGTTTCAACATTTATTGCAAGGATTGGGGAAAGACGGAAAAAATCGAATTATGCCAAATATGTTAAATAAAATCAAATAAAACTTAACCACAAATTCGAATTCGAATGCGAATTCGAATTTATGCATATAACTTTCTGCTGATTAAACTCAAATAATATGCACAAAAAATCCCAGCAACTGTTCATTCTTCTATTCTTCTACCTCTCTTCTCTTTCACCGTTGATTGGGTTCTTGCCGTGTCTGTCTAGAAATATAACTGAGCACAGCGAAAATTGGCAACTTATGAAACAAGTAACGGTCTTATCTCGTTCGATTTGAAGAAGAAGCAACGTTTGGCGGACGAAAATAAATTGACGAGGTGGCCGAGAGGTTAAGGCGTTGGACTGCTAATCCAATGTGCTCTGCACGCGTGGGTTCGAATCCCATCCTCGTCGAGTGATATTTTCTTTGTTTTATTTAAATTTTTTTGCGCCCAGGATTTTAAATGTGACACCTGGCCGGTGTCAGTTGGCAACAAGCCGGCTTTATTTTTTTTCACGTTGGCTAATTTATTTATGGAAACGGAAGCCGGAAAACGGGCTCAGCTCTTACTGATGAAAATGGAAACTGGTGCTGGCACTGGCCTGAAATGTCAAATAGTTTTTCCCACCCCCACCCGCAGCACTTGTGGCCAAGAAACAAAAAAAAAAATCCAAGTCTTTTCGTTTGAAATTTTTGCAAATTTCGTGATGGGAAAAACGAAGAAAAATAGAAGAACGCCAGCGAAATGAATTGGATTGAATTGAAATCGTAGGCGATAAAAATAAATCTTTGCAAGTGCGCAGCACGGCGCCGCCAAACAGCTGGCGAGTGTACTCGAAAGGGGGCAACGATGGATGGTCGGAAGGGTAGCTTCATGATGGGGTGTGGTGGGGTGGCTGCTTGCACAGAGCGAGAAAAAATTAACTTTTGAAGCGAAATTTCCAAATCCAAATTAGGAAGTATTTTGTAATTGTGAAATTTAATTATTAATTGTACCTATATATAATCTAGTAAGATAATCAATTGTTTAAAATATACAAACAAAGCATTCAAAGATCTTAAACAAAAGCAAATGAGTTCTTAATTCAAGCGCATTTCTAACCTTAATAATTTTTTATTAAAGTATGCTTTGAAGTTTAATAAAAATAATTCAGCATTGTTTTAAAGTTAATTTAACTTTTTACATTCCAGATTGAATTTATCGGTCTTAAAACAAGTATGTCAATTCTAAAGTCGAGTGTATTATTGACATTTTTATACAGCACTAAGAAATGTGTGGAAAATAATCTCTTTTGGAAGTTTTAATCCAACGCCTTAAAATAATAATAATAAATATTTTCGTACTTATTTTTAGTATGAAGACAGTCCTTGATTTTAAGAATCGAGTTGCTCAAATATTTCTCTTGGTGTAGAATGATGAAATTGAAAAACTACATGAGTTGACGGCAGCGGCTGCAATAGCCCCATCCCCATCCCCATCCCCCACACAGCTGAGGGGGTGGGTGAATGTGTTAGCTGTGTGGCTCTGCCATAAGTCATACAATGTGCGTTATCCTTGGCGTCTCTAAGGATATTGTGTCGCCGAGCCTTCACTTCAGCAGAAGCAGTTGAGCAGTTGAGCAGTTGAGCAGCAGTTCAGGACATCAGCTCAACCGAATTGTGTCGAGTCACTTCAATATGCAAATGCTGCTCAATTGCGCTTGTCTTTCATTTTTATGTGACGCCCAGCTCCAAAGCCTTTAAGGTCCTTTAAAAGGAGCTGCAGTCATCAGGCAACTCAGCAATATATTCCATACACCAACAACAGCAACGCTACTTGCCTCTAAAGACTTCCCGTGGCCATCAATTTTTATCTATTTTCTATCGCTGGCCATTTTGACCGACTTCATAAAAAGAACTTTACGATATCAACAAAATTTCTCAAGTATAAACTATAAATGCACATCCACACATCCGAGCACTGTTTGCTGTTGTCCTCAAGTTGCTTCTTTTTTTCTTATTTATTTATTTATTTTTTTTTTTGGTCATTTGTTATTTGTCGACTGTAAGCTGGCCCCAAAGTGGTGCTGCCTGCGGCGTTGATGACTTGGACATAATGAGAACTAAAATAGATTATTTATGGCAGAAGGGTCATTCATATGTGATGGTCTGCAATTCTATTATTATAATGTTTATTAGGGATTAAAAACATATTTAAAGAGTATCTCCGATTAATGTACATAGAAACATATCGTTATTTATTGCCTAATTCTGAAAGCATGTAAATTGTATATTTAATACAGAGAAAGAAAGAGAGAGAATGAGTGAGAGAGACAAAGTGAGAATGGGTAAAAAGTTTAACAATATTTCTATTATACATATACTCAATAATATCACAAAATAATCTGATATCCTGTTTGTAAAATCTTTCAAATGAATGACTGCTAAAAAAAAATATATATGTACATTTTTTATATTAAATTAATTATTTTATATAATCATATACCTAGGGTTATACTACTAGATATGAACCCACCTTGTGAAAATCCTTTCAGTTTTGATAAAGTTATGTCAGTGAATTGTGCAATAAATTAAGTTGTCAAACTTTTAAAGAAGTTTTAATTATTATGTATATTTAATATACTTTTTTTTTACAGAAATTTTAAATAGATAAAAGAATTGAGACAGTCTCTACTCCTGGTCTTTACCTTGTGTAACTTCAATTTCAAATTTGTAGTCAATCATATAAAATGCGTAGATTTATCGTATTACGAATCACATGTCGACATTTTAAAGTGCGGCTTTTTATACTATGATACCGAAGTTATATAGTATATTGGGTTTGTGCAATGTTGCTGTCCGTTTGTAAATTGTAAATCTATGGTTGGTCTAGAGGCCAAACTATGATTGAAACGAAGTTTTGACGAAGTTATGGCAAACTATGATTAAAACGCCCTTGTTTTCGAAAATCCGTTGAGTTTTGACGAAGTTATGGCATTTTGAAAGTTCGACCTATGCCCATATCCCGATTTTCGGACTAAATTTTTGACTTATGTTCCGACCCAAAATCACGTTTTCAACTTTAAATGTACGATTGATCTAGAGACCAAACTATGATTAAAACGCCCTTGTTTTTGAAAATCCGTTGAGTTTTGACGAAGTTATGGCTTTTTGAAGGTTCGACCTATGCCCATTTGCCGACTTATATATATACTCTTATATCTTCCTCAATCTGAAAGGCAAACTTGGACAGTAATCCTTGGCTGCACACAAATTATGGTATCATAGTATTTCGCTGTCGGTTACTTCCGATTGCAACGTTCTCACTTGTTTTTATTTGGGTTATGTTTCCAACCAAGGTCACACACTAACCTGATCCAAAATTCAGACGTGCCTCGGCTTACGTCTAGGCGAGTACACTTATAATATGTGTGTGTGTGTGTGTGTGTGTGGGTGTCTGTGTGTGCGGGTGAATTAAGCTCGCGGCTCTTGCCACATGCCAGACTTCAATACAGGGAAAAATGATTTGCTGAAATTTACAATAAAATATACAAATTGTAATCTAAGTAAATAGCTACTTGGGCAATAATAATTCTAAACATTCAATCAAGTAAAAATTATTATCTTAGGTTCGATGAAAGATTAGATGATACCCTTATAAACTGAACATATGAATTTTAGTTTTTTTTTTACGAAAGGAATGTAAAGTAATTTTTTATGCTGGCAAATTTGAAAATCAAATTTAAATAAAATATAATTTATTTACACTAAATGATAAGCATTAAATTTCTACAATGCACTGAAAATAAAATATGATAATTTATTCTTAAATGAATACTCTTTGTTCTAAACTGAATTAAAAGTGAAGAGTCTAGAAATAATCATTTTTGTCTTGGAATTGAAGTAGTTTAAGAATATTTGAATTTGTTATACATCTGACATTTTGAGTAAAAATTTCAATTTCTTTTTCATCTTGGAACACACATAGTTTAAGAACACTCGAATTTGAGATAATTCTGACATTGCCAGGTATCAATTTAAATTGGAAATCATTTTGTTCAGTGTATGTACATACCTACGAGTATAACATACTCAAATCCACAATGATTCAAACTCAACGCACTGTCCAGCAGGAAGGGGAAGGTGCTAGAGTTTGGTTATGGGTGTGGGAATTTGGTCTGTCTATCGGTCTGGCTCTGGGTCTGGGCAACCAACTGTGCCGGCCATCGGTCGAGCTCTGATTGAATAATCGTGCGCCATGTCGGCAGTGGAACAAATCGTGTCTAATAGACTGATTAATATTGCAAGATTTCCCAGTTGGTTCAAGTCAAGCGAGCAGCTCTGAACTTACTGCCCTCTGTCCCTCTCCCTCTATCCCTCTACCTCTGCCTACCCTCTCTTTCACTCTGCAGCTCTGCCGCATGTAACATGATTCATGTGGATTAAATGTGCTTAAATTGATTGATTGTTCAAATGATGTATAGTCATTAGAAGAGTTTTTTTTTTCTTTTTATTTTTGTTGCCTCTTTTGTCGACTTCTTGGCCATAGCACCTGTCGCCTCTAGCCGTTTTTCTCCCTCTCCCTCACACACACACACACACACTCACTCGAGCTTAGCCACACTTTTAATTTGTTTCATTTAAGCGAAAACTTCATTTTCAGCTTTATTTTTATTTTTGCTGGCAAACAAAAAAGTCTCATTTGCACATATCAAATTGATTTGATACGCTGCAGAAATAAATTTCAGTTAATAGGGTTAGCTGAAGAGCATAAAAATTATAAATAAAATGATATATATACACGGATATCCGGATGTGCTCATTGATTTACTTCACTTCCCTCGCACCCCTCACAGGACACAAGACGCCCACAAAAGTATGCAAAGAACTTTTCTATTTTATTATCATAAGCAGGCAACGACAAATCCCAAACCCCAATTCAACCCAAAGTAACTCACTATCTCTTTCTCCATCTCTCTCTCTCTCTCTCTGTCACTCCCTGGCATTATTATTCATTTTATGGATACACCTTATAAGTACTAGAATAGAGTATAGTAAGTGCTACGAGTCCTGGCGGATGCGTTGGTTGGTTATAAAGAAGAAATATTACGCATTACGCCAAATTGTTGGAGACTGTCAGGCGACAATAATAACGTTTAAAGTTAAATGTGTATCTGAATATATATGTGTATATGTATGTGTATGCTAAAGGGGGGGTTGGGCACTGAAGGGGTTATCTCGCATACAGACAGTTTTATTGTTTGCCTTTGGCTGTAAAGTGTACGAAAATATACGCTCCACATTCAAGGAGCGAATTTTTTGTATTTTTTTTTTATTTTGGTTGCCATCTAAGCGAAGCAGCAAAGTAGTCAAAGTGCAACAGCTTCTTATCAATGAACTGATATCAACTAACTAAAGTAGTCCAAAAGTAAGTTCTCACAACTGCAAAAATATTGCTATTGAGTTACGCATTTTAAAGTACACAATTTCTAGACAATTTATAGGTTTACCTAGCAAATTATAGTTTTATTTTGAATTACAAATACCAGTGAAATAAATGTTTTTTTTTTAAGTTTAGAAAATCCAGCAAAAAATATCTATCTTAAGAGTTGAGATAATTATAAAATAATTCCCTTTAAAATAAAAATAAAATTCCCTTTAAAAATATCTATCTTAAGAGTTGAGATAATTATAAAATAATTCCCCTTAAATTATAGTTCTTGACAACATAAGAACTGAACAACATTTTTAATCAGTATATAATTATAAAAAATTATTAAAAAAAAATGTTGAAATTAAAAAAAAAATTATAACTTCAACTAAACTGACTCGTACAAAATTTCAACAATTTTAAATTGTGAATCATAAATGTAAATAGTAAATTAGTCAATTGAATTTGTATATCTTATTTTTAATTGTTTATATTTATTTCACCTTCTACATTAAATATATTCACTTTATACAAATTTAGTTTTGATAAATTAATAAAGATTTAAACCGATATTTTAGTTGCTTTCATTTATTTATATATTTAAATTAAATATATAAAAATTTCAAATGGCCCAAAAAGACAAAAGACGTCTTTGGTTTATAGGCGCTCCATTGTCTAAGCTGGCTTAATTTATTCGCCATCGGCGATGAGAGAAGTGCTTATGTAAACGGTGGTGGCCACTAAATGGAAGACAGCGCCATTAGGTAAGCTCGCTAAATGGCCGATTTTAGCCAGCAAGGATTCGGCACGAGGGGGAAACGGTGGAGGGACCCATAGGAGAAAATAAAAATTTATTGCGCGCCCAAGTAAGAAATCAAAGTGGCAGGCAAAAGCAGAGGCATGCAGAAAAACTTAAACCAAAATCAACTCCCCCAAAATAACATCCCAAAGGTACACGAATCGGGTTGTGGATGTGTGGCGCCCTCGTGATCCCCAGTCGCCGTTAAGGACACTAATAAAATATTGAACGGGCCATCGATAAGCGAACCAAACTGAGGCACGTCAACGAACTTCGCTCATGGGGCGGCATGAGAAGTCGTAGCAGAAGCAGCCGAACCAGCTGAAGGCAAAGGCGAAGGCGAAGGCGTTGGGGAGGGGGAGGGGGAGAGGGGAGTGGTAGAAGCGCTTACGTAGATGGCAAAGATGACGATTAAAACAAATTTCCACGACAACCTGGCGCCGTTTAGCCAGCGGAAGGAAGCGAAATTGTTAAACGCAAAAGTTGCAAAATGCCAGAAAAGTGCGGGGCAAGGAAGGGTGTGCTCAAGGAGGTGAATGGAGCTGGTAGGGGCTGCCTCGAAGCGCAATCGGAAGCAAAGACTTTACGATTCACACACGCACACACAAACACATGCTCGAGTGTGTGTTTGCACCTTCCTCCAGCGGTTTGGGAAAGGGTAAAAGGGGCAAGGGGCAAGGGGCAAATGGGAACTTGGCAACTTGCAGACAAGTTTTAAATGAATGAGCAGCGCTTCCGTTCAATGCGTTACACTACTGCCCAGCCAGAAACTCAGTGTGTGTGCGTGTGCATATGTGTGTGTACACTGAGAAAAATGTAAGTAAAATGCGTTGAGTGAGAGACGATGTCCTTAAGGTTACCCAGCTGATATTCCAACGAAAAATTCCTGGAGATCGGAAAAAATAATAAAGCCAAAGTGGGTTTTCTTGCCTATCTTCAACAACCCGATTTTTAAGCGAAAATTAAGATAAAAAATAAAAAATTTAAAAAATATCTGCAGTTTGACATAAAATACTTTCATATCAGCTCTTCGATGCCGTCGTCAAATAAATACAGTAAATTTACAAAAAAATAAACGGGTCGATTGTTCCTATTGAAATTATAGAATATTTTAGTCCGATCTCTGTGATTTGTGGTCAAAATGTAGGAAGCATTCGCATATTATTTAAGATGGGTTCAGAGAATGTGGCAAACAAGGTTTCTTGTAAGAAAGCTTTTCGTGGGCCATCTCTATGGAAATAACATGATATAGGAATCCGATCTGCCTCCGAAATTTTTATTATTATTTTATTATTCTACACAGAAATGGAAAAGTTTTGTGAAAATTAGAGCTAGCTTTAATAATATATTTTTTTCTATATTTACAACATTAGTTTTTCATGTTTGTTTCGGTTATTTTACGGTTAACTTACTTGGCATTTGTGAAATCACATTACTGAAAATGAATCCATTTTTTTCAGTGTATGTCCGGCTATCCTGCGAAGCATGACAATGGCTACAAGAAATTTCGAGTGGCGGCCACTTGCCAATTGCGATTATGGTTTATGTACAGTGCGATAAAGGTCGTCAATAGGTCGCCACACACACTAACACACACACACACGAGCACGCGCACACACACACACATTGACAACATCCTTTGGCATCCTTTTGTCAAGGGGGCGCAGCCAAGGAGCAAGTTTCTTGTATCTGTTACAGCTACAGTTACAGTTAGAACTTTTGCTGACCATTCGAGCGCCTTCAATGGCTCAATTATTTTTGGACAATTTGCGAATAAACCAAAGTTTGGCAACAGTCAGGACCTCAACTACTGACTACTGGCCGCCTCCTTTTGGCCTCCACCTCCCCCCCACCTCCTGCTGTCACTCATCGCCGATGTAGAAACGATGTTGGAATCTCGAGCGTCGAGTGTTATAAGCGTAATTGAGTTGCTACAGCAAATTATGCATGCAATGGCAAAAAGGACCATCGAGGACGACACGCACTTAAAGCAGGCAATGCCTGTGCCTGTCCTTGAATGCCGCATATGCCACAATCGATGCTAATTTAATGCACACTTCAAAATTGCATTTTCTTAATTTATTTGCTATGCAAATTTATTTATTGACTGCATGTCGAAAATGGCATTGAAATCGAGCCGCACACACTGCGCCTGCCAACAGAGCTGACCGTCAATTGGGGGACATGCAACAAGGCTGTGCAAGCGTAAATCGATTTCCCAAACTCACCCCTACCTCCACTCATGCCACAATCTGTTGCAGCCCTAAATAAGCAGGCGTAGCGTGAATGTGGACAAATTCGAGCTTCAATTTTGAGTTGTGGTCAACATTTCGTCGCAATGACACCAAATCTGATTTTACAAACATAAACAATGGAAATTTTTTTTGCATGGAGACAGCTCATTGACCAAATTCAATTGTACTTTTGGCCATTTTTTTAAATCGCATCAATCCAATAAATTTAATTATTCTTAAAAAGAGACAAATCTTTAAAAAACCTAATCCTAAAATTTAAATTTTAGTAACTGCTGATTTCTTTAACACGTTCTGCTCTGGTTGTCAGCATTTAAATTTAGAGATAATACCAATATAGCTCATATGATAATTTTATTAATATAATATAATATAATATAATATAATATGCTCAAAAAGGTTTCAAATTCTAATGTATCTTGGTAAGCTGAAATGTCAGGGGATATTTCAATAAATTATGAATAATATATACATTTTTCTTATTATCACAATAAGAGTTTACAATGAACCTGTAACAAAAGTTAATAGCTCGAAGCAATAGGTAACTTAATTTAAACCTGAGAATTCAAGAGATAACTATACAAAGGTTAAATATCCTACACTATGCAATAATCTAAAAGTTTGACAACATTTCTATAGGTCAGTGAGTTAAAAAAAAAAAACAAAAAAAAAAGAGGAAGAAAATACCTTTAGCTGACATGATGCAGCCTCAACTTTGGCAAACCCAAACAACCCTTTAAAAACAATCAAATCCAATGTCAAAATGCAAAATGAGTCACAAGTCAAAAAAGTTGGGGACCCCCCCTCAAATGTCTCGTGTCTGTGCAATGAAAACAATACAACTCAATTAGATCACGCGGCCAAAAGTGCCGTTGCCGATTGAGTTCCCCCCAACACATCGCCCACCCCCCACAGCAAACTCTCTTCCTCTCCCTTTCTCTCTCTCTCTCTCTCTTTCTGTTCCTAGATAGCTGTCCAAAATTTACTGTGTGAATTTCTGCGCTCTGTGGCACATGCAAAATGGGAAATGGGAAATGGAAAACGGATGAGAAGAAGGAAATGGCAAATGGCGCCTGAAAATATGCAGCGCGTAGCCAAAAACGTGGCGAATGCGTGGCCAAAAAGCACAATGAGCCCCAAAATTGGCAACATAATTTATTTGCAAGTGTATGTGTGTGTGTGTGTTTGAGTGTGTGGACCTTACCATTGCTAATTAGCGGCATAATTTAATTTCCAATTGCCAATTGGCAACGCAACGCACAGCAGCAGCACCAGCATCGATCATGGACGTAGTCGGAGGGGGGCAAGCGCTGCAAAACAAGCTGTTGAACTAAACCACTTACAATTGGGCAAAAATAAATCAATGGCTTAAAATCGGTCATGATTTATATTTTTTAATTGCAAGTATTATTCATAAAATTAATTTGAAATATCTTAAAAATAACAACAACTTGTGTATTTTATTTAACGAAAATAATTACAAAAATCCGTCAAAAAATTTTATTATAATTTTATTTTTATTTCGAATAAAAAACAAAAGGCTTTTGCAAATCTTAAAGACAAAAAATCAAAATCTCCAACTCCATCCACATTCAAATCCCCTCCTAATGAAACATATTTTCTGATTTATGCATGGCTTTTAAGGACTTTTAGGCCAAAACTCCAACCAAAAAGAGGCATCGTCTGATTTTTATTTTAAAAGTTAAGATCTTAAAGACTTTTATGCTCAAAAGATAATTTTGAAAAAAAAACCCTTGTCTGATGTTTATTTGAAATGTTTTTAAACAACAACACAAATTTACCATCAAGTAAAAAAAAAAATTTTGTTTTACTTTATAAAAATTGTCACAAAAAAATTAAAAGTTTCGTTTATATAAGAAGCACATAACGGAATTTTTAAATTGTGTTAAGTTTTGCTGGACTTTACAAGCGAGGTTTTTTTGCATTCCTTTTTCTGAGATCCTGTCTACGGCCATGTCCTCTACTTACATACATTTTAAATGAGCGGCCTGTTGCGCCACACACACGCACACACACAAACATACATATATATATAAATATATATAGATGTATATATTTGTATATGGCAATATATTGTCTCATGTGCTGGCACAGCGGTAAACAAATTTTTTTTGGCTGCCATCGTGTCCTGCATGGGAAATGTTCGTTCGGAGCCCCAACTTGGGTGCGACTCCAGCTGCTGCTGCAGCGAAAGAGTTAAAGTTAAGCAAAAAATCACTGATGAGCGATGCCGAAGGGAAATCGAATTAAGTTAAAAAATGCAGCCAACCAAAACACACACAAACACATATATTTGCTATCCATAATCATAGTACACTGATAAAAAATAATAGCCAGTATTCATGATGCTAAAGGCGCTTAATTTTCAGTTTTGATAATAATTAAACAAAAATTAAAAATATAAAAATTCTTGGAAATCTTATTTTAACCACAGATGATGTCCTTTATCAAGTGGGAATGATTCTAAATATCATTCAACTAAGTCCTAAAATCTTACAATCGAATGCTTAAACCACTTATTTTAAATTAAATAAAAGTAAAAAAATATGCCAAGTGAATCATTTAAAGAATATACCAATTTTTGCTTACAAAACCGATAGGTAAGAATTTATTTGTTTATTGTAATATTATTTGCATATAAATGTAGTTAAAATTAATAAATAAAAAAAAAACTAGTTAAAATTAATAAATAAATAAATTATGTGTATTAATATATTGAATTATTTGTAATCAATGTATTTACATAAGTTTGATATTATTTAAATTAGTTGTTTACGTTATATGCTTAAGATTTATGCAACCCATTTATTTTTTAAGTCTCAGTGTGTATTTTTTCAATTATTTTTTATTTTATATATTTCATGTTGATTTTATTTTATTACTAATTGAAAAATAATTAACTTTATTTTAATAATTTATTTTACTCTCAATAAATTTGTATTTAATAATTATAATTAATATAAAAATTAATAGTATATTTAAGTATAATAATTATAATATTAATTATTGAACATTTAGCTTACCATTATGTAAATAATAATTATTTTAACTTTTTAATATTTACGCAACACATATTATTTTTGTAAGCATATTTAATGTTGTTTTTTCGTGCAGTGTACATGTATGTGATACACTAACAAATGATGTTGACCGCCCATGGGTCGAGATGTTAATTAATCTTGATTTTGACGCGCAAGTAACGGTACTGTGGAATTTCGCTTGCGTCAAAGTGACAATTAAATTAATCATGATGGCAAACGATTATGTCAACAGGAGTCCGGACACGGGACTCAGGACACACAGGACATGGGGAATACCGCCCGCAGCGAGCAACTTAAATATAAGCAATGAACATATTGTCGATGGAGCAACTCGGGAGGGGTTTTGAAGAGTTCAAATGGGTTGAGAATTTGGTCTGCCGCCCGCCCCGAGAATCTCATTATGTCTGCGCTTGAAACTTATAATTAACATTTTGACCGCAACAAAATTCGCAAACTAGGCAAGAGTTTGATGCAGCTGCAAAAAATAAATAAATGAAACTAAGCTATGAAAAAAGAAAAAAATGCTTAGACTAGACATACTTTTAATTAGTTTTGTGGCAATTAAACTGAGCACTGAGCATTGAATGTTGTGTAAAAAAAATATATAATGAACAATTTAAAAACAACACAAAATAAAAACGGCATTAAGCCAAGCCACAAACCGAACGTTCGTTAAGTGTGGAGCACTTCGTTAAGCTTGCAATGTGGCGGCCTGTCGATAGAATGTAGCAGTGACAGTAGAAAAAAAAACATTCGCACGAGGCTGAATATCAAAATTGAATATTGAACTTAATTGAAATAAAAGGCAAGAATACAACAGCAACAGCATGGCGGAAACCGAGCCAGAGGTTGAGGTCAACGGCACCGAAGCCGAGGACGATGCCCAGGATCAGGACATCAAGCAAAAGAAGCAAACGCGTCACGATGGCGGCGCCGCCGACTTGGAACGTGTCACCGACTATGCCGAAGAAAAGGAAATCTCTGCCGCAAACATATCGAGCGTAAATAATATGAGTCCAATAGCAATGCAAATGAAACCGTTTCAAGTGATTTTCTTTTTTGGTCCGATTTAGGCAGTGGAACAGTTTGGCAATCAGCGCAGCAAAGAGAATGAACTAAGAGTGGCCAAGGAGAAGGAGCTGCAAAAGGTGCAGGTGAAAAAGGAGGATATTGAACTGATTGTAAGTAGATAAACACACACATATGCATATATGATTTATCTCACTCTCTCTCTCTCTCTCTGAACACACACTCAACAGATGAACGAGCTGCTTGTTAGCAAGTCACAGGCCGAAAAGGTGCTCCGCGAGCAGAGCGGAGATGTTGTTGCTGCCCTGGAAGCCATCATCAGCAATTGAGCGAATTGCCGGAACCGGTAGATGACGCCACTTAGCATAACACTGCTTTATTTGTACATTTATAAACTAGTAAAGAGAAAAACAAATTTTTAAACAACAAATTCTGAGCACGGGATCGGAAGGGGAGTCAAGAAAACAAGATTTCCTTTTTTTTGCGCATATATTTCAAATTGATTCATATTTGCAGCAATGAAAACAAAAAATCTAAAAGAAAAGATTTAACTTTTCCTTTTTTTTCTTGTATGTTTTAAAGTTTATTTAGAGCACTACCCATTTATTATGTTTTATGTCTCGTCGTAGTAAGAGCTGTTCAAATCTGACTATTAAGATAAAGTTTCATAATTTGTTGTATGTGTAAAATTGGAAAAAAGCATTTGGAAATTTCCAATTTTGATATGACGAGAATAAGCCGCTTTTCAATTCGCAAATAAATCTATACATATATATATAATGTGGTGTGAGTGTGTCTGAGAAAGTATGTGTGTGTTTTTGTGTGTGTGTGTGTGTGTGTGTAATAAGGGGAATAAACTATAACAATCCAGTTAAAACGAAAAAAATCAATTTATAACAACTATGCAGACAAAACGATAAAATAAGTTGAAATCACGTTTAAATTTAATTGCGATGATCGTATTGCGGATGTTGAAATCATGTGATTAAATACTTTTGCAGATTCTCGCACGAAGGTGTATTTATATTCTGAGCCTTCCGGTACAGATCCCGATCACCAAATGTGCGAGCCTTGGCCAACATCGAGTCGCCTGCAGAAGTACGAAAAATACATTAATTAACTATAATTAAATAGTGCATTATTATTTGCTTACGATAGTTTCGCTCTCGACTGCACGAATGCTTCAAATGATTGACAAAATCTTCCTCGACGGATTCCTCGAGGCGTGCCACAGAGCCCTGATACTCCGAATAAAAGTTATCCTTGACATAATAAGGAATTTTGAGGCCGTTTGTCTCACGCTTCACCGAATATTTACTACACAACAACGACAAAGATTAATGAATGAATAATTATAAAATATATATCATATTATATGTATTGCAGCAAAACTTACTGAGATGGCGTTAGACTGTACATGGGATCCGATATAAAGAAAGAGGACATCATCGAAAGACCGATGAGCAACAAAATGGGCAGCAAATTGATCAACGTCGATGAGTTGTTGGTCTGCAAGTAAACAAAGGAATACAAATCAAAATATTAATATGTATATATATGTATATATATGTACATCTCTGTCCTCGCGGGCCTGATGACGTCGTCGCTGCTGCCTGTATATATTCTGCTGTGGATAGCCACCGTTGAAGAACATATGGAAGAGTTCCTCGGCACTCATGTCCGCCTGGAAGGTGCGCGAATAGCCATAGTCACTGTAATGCTGTCCATGTCCATGGTGTCCACCGCCGCCGCCACTGTTGCCATGACCACTATGCGACTCATTAATGCCATATAGATCATAATTTTTACGCTTCTCCGCATCCGTTAAAACGCCAGCGGCATTGCCAAGCGCCTTGAATGCCTCCACAGAGCCGGGCGCCTTATTCTTATCCGGATGCAGTTGCAGGGCGAGCTTCTTGTATGCCTTCTTCACCTCCGAATCGGTTGCTGTCTTACTAACGCCCAGCACCTCATAGTAATCCTTGCATCTACGAAACGAAAGTGAACAACAATAAATTGCGAGCTATCTTGGGATTGGAGGAGTCCTTTTCATCCTGCTACTTACTTTTTGATTTTGCGCACCGCCTCCAACTGTTCGGTGGTGTATTCGGGTGCATGACTACGGGAATCCGAATTGACACGCTTCCTCGGCCCCGAATCCTTCTCATCCGCACCAGTAGCATTGGAACGATCTCGGCCAGCGTTGCCATTAGCCGCTGATGTGCTCTTCACCTTAGCCAGCAGTTCTAAAAAAAAAGGCTGAAGTTATTTATGCACTCTGAGAAATTCCATGCGTCTTACGCTTGGCTTTGTCCGTGGGATAAAGTTTCTCTGCCTTCAGCAGAAACTTTTCGGCCTTTTCGATTTGTCCCGATTTAAAGGCCTGCTCCGCAACATCGATGCAGCGCTGAGCCTCGTCCTTGTTGCCATCCATGATTTGCTGCCGTCACGACACGTAAAGTGCAATAAATTGTGGACTGATATATGTGTGTGTATATGATACGATTTATGAACCCCTTGCACTAATACACTCGCACACTCACACACAAAAAACTGCTCGTGTTCTTCGAGAAATATTTGATTCCTGGATTGCACACGAGCTGTCTGGTCACTAAATTATTTTGGAGCTTTTTTATTTATTTTATATATATGCATAAATAAATTTTACGGCCAGCTCAGCTCTCTAATTTAATTGATTTTACTGCGTTTCGTTGACTTTTTCATCAGATTATCAAAGGGACTATCGAATTATCGGCGCACCACCATAAACCAAATCACTAAATGTATGTTACTAGATTAGTATATCAGTTCAAAAATACTATTGCAATGCATGCATATATTTTTTTTATTTATACACAGTTTGCAGTTAGCGCATAGCTTAAAAATATTTATAATAATAGTTAATGATTCGATAACTGCTAATGGCTTTTGACAGCTGGTTGCAGAGTTGCGCTTTGGTTGCTGATGTTACCAGATCGCTGCAATGGTGCCACACACATATGCACACGTATGCGTGTGTGTGTTTTTGTGAGCGCCGCAGCATGGAATGAAAAGCGCAGCGCGTTCGCTGGCTTAATTCTCGTATCGTATTTATTTTTAATTATTACGAATAATAATAGAATACGCACTAATTCGGCGATGCAATAGCTCCAAAAATCTTTGCGAAGCAACAACAAATTAGTCAAGTGCAGTGCAATAACCGATGCATTTCGGTCAATCGTCGTCGTCGTTGTCATCGTGTGCGTGTGTGTGTGTGCTGTGTGTGTGTGTGCGTGTGTGGCGCAGTTCATACAAGTTGGCCTGAAAAAAAGTGAAAGAAGCAATATCGCCATATTGTGGTGTCAATACCGATAAAGTGCACTAAAATCCACAACAAATTAGTCAATACAATTGAATTGACAGCTAACTTTGTGAATTGCAGCCACTTATGTAAATCAAAAATAGACAGTCCCCAAAAAAGAAAAAAATAATAACTACAAACTAAAAGGTGCGTATGTGTTTTTGAGACTGTGTGGGTGTATTTCACATACATATACGTGTACACATATACGCAAAAGTTCAACACTTGCATGCAGTGTTTTGCTAGTGTGTGTGTGTGCATGAACCCAAATCTTTGTCTCCATGCTGATTGCATTTAGATGCGCCACCCCCACCACCACACCGTCCATCCACACAATTGGCTAATTGTTGACATTCGTTGAGAATTAAAGCGAAAACAGAAACAAAATAATGAGTTGATAACACACTTATCGATATCAGTGTGAAAAGGGAAAATATCGATGAGCGGCATGGGAACAGGCTCTGTTTACATTTTCACATTGTCTTCTCTGTCTAAATTCTTTTCATGCTATTTTTAAATATTCAACAAAGCCGGATTCATAATGAGTAATTTGACAATTATACTTAACTCAGCTTGAATTTATGTATTATTATTTTTATTTATATTTATATTTATTATTTATGACTATATCATTGTCGGAATCGTTTTAATCACAGTTGTTCCTAAATAGAAAAGAGGAACAGAAATACAGATGCTTCCAAAAAAATCATTTTGCTTTACATTTCTCAAATATTTTAACATTCTGGAATGTTACAAAGAGTTTTCCATAATTTTACACTAATTTTATAAGTAAAGACAAAAGTAAATACAATTTACATAAACGATTCTAGTCTCAACTAAGCTGCTTGTTTTTTTTAACTGATTAGGCAAGAGTCAAAAATGTCCATTGCCAAAAATTAACTGATTTTTAAAAGCAATCGTTTTTTAATTTTGATTTTGCAACAATATTAACGAAAAGCATTTGTTAAAATACTGGCCTACGAATCGCTTGTTAAATTTAAAAATTATTAAAATGCTTAATTTATATATTTAATTAGCATACTGAAATCTATTTTGGTTTTCATAATTTAGTATAGCATACTTTTGGGCCTCGGAAATTCTTTACTTAGTAGTTGAATACTTTTAAAACATTACAATTTCTGAAAAAATGAAAGCAAACACAATGGAAAATATATATATCAAAAGTCAAAGACCGAAATGCGTTTTTTTAATCCGTTCATTTTGTAAGCAAAAGAATAAATAAAATTAATTAAATGCAACTCATATGAAAAAACGCTGTTGTTATGCACATTTCCCCATTTAATTTGTACTTTGACATTATCTTTATTATTTGGCTAGTGATAAATAAAAATGACTTTAATTGTTTACAGACGCTGGTGAATTTGTTGATTGTCGCAAATTGGATTTTTCGATTAGAGTAACCCGAGGGTTAGCCGGAGACAGCGCTGGCTGTCAACAATCAAAGAAGGTTAGTTATCCATTAAATAATATTTATATTTAATTAATTATTTTATATTATATGCGTTTCTATGAGAAAAAACCAATCTCATATTTTTTTTGCCCTGCTTCCCTTCCTTGATTTTTTTTGGTTTGTTGTAGATGATTTGAATCCTTCATGTAGTGGGTGGACCTTGAGTTCAATCAGCAGCAGCTTTTCATCTATAAAAAAAACGCTATCCTTGGTCCCTCTGCACCCGGTAAACTCTGCCCGCAGTATAGGTTATGCGTTATGCGGCAACCAGCTGAGAGTGTAAACGCAGAAAAGCTCTGCGCACAAAGACAAATGCAAATACAAAGTCAAAGGTAGCCGCAACAAACAACACACAGGCAGACACACAGACATCCAAAGCTAGCAAAAAGCCAAAGAAAAAAGCTCCCTCAGTCGTCAGCTGCTGCGCGTAGCGTGAAGTATTGTGTGCTTTTCTCGTGTCGCTGTCTCCCAGAACGCGTCTAACCAAAAACAAAACTAAAAGAAGCCGAAAATTACGATTTTGTGATTTGTTTTCCCAATTTATTCATTTATCCAAAAGGTGTGTGTGTGTGTAAAAGGTCGAGAAAATCGGGCGTTGGTTTACTCGTTTGTTGCAACTCTGCTTGACCCGTGTGTGTGAGTGTGTGTGTGTAATTCTATTAGCCGTAGATGTGTGTATCTCTGTGACCTTAATTTAAACAATTAAAGTAATATTTATATATGTGTACAATATTTCAGAAGTAAAATACGTGCTACTAGCTTTAAACAAGAAACACGCGCAATTAAACACACACGAAAAAAATCGAGCGTGCAAAGAGCTTTACAACAACAACAATAACGGGGAGACCAACAACAAAGACAACTTCCTCAAACGCTGACAGAGTTTTACTCTTGAATTTTTGCTTATTTTTTGGTTGCTTGGTGAGGTCAATTAGGCAATTGAAAAGTCAAAAGGCAAAGGCAAAAAGCAGCCTTCAAGAAAAAATAAAAACATTAAATAATACTTTGAGAGGGGTATATGAAATGTGTGCATTAATTTTTTTCGTATGACAGGCGGCTTTTCTCCAAGCTCTCTTTTCCTCTTCTCTCTTTCTCTCGCTGCGTTCGCTCTCTTTTTTTTGTATCTGTGTGACGCAAATCACATGTTTAAATTTGATTATAAACTGCTTACAAAAATCACAATAATAATAATAGTTTGTTTTAGGTATCTAACGTTGCCAGATTTGTGCAAATTTGTTAGCAATCAAAATTAATATGTACTTGCCAAATGGCAGCAACAATAATACAGTCAGCATTGAAATTATCAAGCTGTCTTTTTAATATGTGTGTTTCTTATACACATATGTATGTATGTATGCATGTATGCGTATCTATCCATCTTGCTCGCGCACCAGCCCAACATATGTTTTTGGCTTTGCCTTGCGAGAGAGCTTTTGCAAAGTAAAATTCAATTAAAAACATGTGCGCCACTATTTTGTTTATTGTTTATAAATGAGCGCACTAAATATGCATATGCTCACTCTCCTTATTTCTCTCTCTATCATTCCTCACACTCACACTTTGCACTCCCGCTGAGGTCATGCTGCTTAGCCGCTCAATATTTTGAACAGATGAGATACACCCACCGTTATTTACTGCTGCTGCTGCTGCTGTTGCTATATTGAACGACCCTCGCCGGCGCAACTTTTGCCTCGTGCGCATGTGAGTAAGTGAGAGAGTGAGAGAGCTTCGGTGCAAAGTCAAAAGTAAATGCAAGCTTTTTTTAGCTGCGCAGGTTTTTTGACTTTTCGTTGTGCTTTAACTTTTTTTTTTTTTGTATACACGATACACATATAAGCATATACACATATGCATATGTGTATTTACACACACCAAAAACGTCAAGTCGACACGACTGATATAGGAAGAACCTTGTGTATACTCTCATGACTATGAAATGGAATTTAGTTCTTCTCTCCTCTTCCCGCTCGCTTCTTGTTTGCGCTTCTCAATGTTAGTTGCTGCTGAGATTACTACACACATTCGCATTTCGTTCCGTTTCATTTCGTTCCATTTGCGCTGCTTGCACTCACTTGGGAGCACTTTTATGAAGGCGGCTCCGTTAGATTGTAAAGTCGAATATGCAAAGATGCCCAAAAGACCTTAGATTCCACAGTTCTGTTCCACACTCTCCTCCCTACCTCCGCACTTCTCATTTGCTCATCATCTGTGGGCGTCAATGTTGACCTCGCTTTACCCGGTGAACAATTATTGATTTTATTTTCGTTTTGGACGTTTTTTATCAATCCTTTTTGCCGGGCCATGTGCAAATGGCCAAAAGAAAAAGTAGGAAGAAGAAGAGAGAGCAGAATACAGAACAGAACAAGTCAGCAAATTTATTTTTTGTTGTTTTTTTACTGTCATTGCTTTTGCCTTTGTTGAATTTTGTTATCACAAAGTGCTGATAACTTGGCTCGTTTTTCGTTTCGAATCATCTTTTTGTTGCTGTTGATTGTATTTTTTTGTCGATGGCATTGAACATTGTTTGCTCGTTTCTTCACCCTTCTTTTATGAATATATTCTTATCCACACACAAATACTCGGATATACAAAATATGTATCTGTGTGCGGTTTTTTTTGCGCTTTTGCTTTTTTTTTTGCTCTTTGCTCTTTGATAATTTCACGCATAAATATCACGTAGCCGGGTTTATCAACTTGGCCATAATATGGTGACACACGTACTAACTGAAACTTAAATTCAATGCGATAAATTTTGAAAGATGCCCATTGCTGTCATTTTTATTGTTGTTGTTTCGGCCAAGTTTTTCCGCACAAAAAACATTGAGAGCTTTTTAGTGATATATTCAAATCTATTTATCTTTGTGCATCGTAAAAATTAAGCTTATTTGACTTATTCAACTAAAAACCAAAATTAAATAAACATAAACTATAAACAAATTTAAAAATTGGAAAGCAATTCGACATTGAATCATATGTTGTATAATAGTGCAGTGAACTACAATATATTTATATACACAAGTACAAAATCAGTTCCGCAGAACAAAATTTATATATTTGGATTTAGTTTTGTTTCGTGTCCGGGGAGCTTGTCAAGCTAAATCCTTCAAAGTGGATGCAATCGCGTTGCCTCACGGAGGGCTCTCTCATGTTAGAATGGCCTTAGCCAGGTAAGCAAATTGACAATTGTCATAATTGCATAATTAACAATTAAAATGTACTATTTTTTTGTTATATTTTCAATTACACTCTATACTTTAGTACCACTCTATAAAATTTAGAAATAATAGCAAAAACGCTTTTAAATATGGTGCTTTTTTATACTTATTTTCTATTATAAAGGAATATATTTGATTACCGATGAAAATATATAATAATATAGATAACGGAAAAAGCTAATACACGAATTATTCAATGCAAGCACGTAGGAAGAAACAACACCCAGGAATGTATAATTTAATTAGGAAAAATCCGAAAATGAAAATTTTTGTTTTTAGAAGGCCACAACCATAAATTTTGAAAATTTACGATCTATAGGGTGATTACGATTAATAGGGTGACTAACCATTGCCGACAAAAGTATTGCGATTTACTAAAATTTACAGCAATGTTTTTATGAGTGTACTAATATGTTTTTATTTTTATAATTTGTTAACATACAAATAAAATTAACAAAGTAAATATCATGCAATACTTTCCACAAGGTAGCTTCAAACTTTAAACTTTTTAATTTATTTATATAAATAAAATTTAAAGCTTAAACATAACTTTCAACTATTTTTTTGGGTGATTAATTTAAACTGTATTTAATTGTATAAATTTCAAATGGAAACATGAGCTGTTATTTACTAAATATGAACGTACAGTAAATTACAAAGTCAATGGCGCTATTTAAATCTATGCAATGCCAATAACAAATGACTAATACACACACACGCATACATATACCTGTCTATATGTGTATTCAGGGGCAATGCCGTGCTTAGACATAATTACCGTTATACTCAAGCGCAACAATACCAACAGCAACAGCACACACATTATAGATATATTTATATATATGACAAGATAAATATCTAAATATTGTTGACCCCGCTATATAGCTGCTATAGCGGCTGATCGTTATCATGAAATAAAATAAAATGAAATTTCCTTGCCATGAATACTCATTGCAAATATTCGTCGTAATTGTTGTAATTGCAAACTTTTGCAATGCGCTAGTGGCAAAGAGAGCGAGATAGAGAGAGGCCGATCGATATACACATGTAAGCAGTTGGCGATCAGGGTTAGACTTTCCTATAGGGACAAACGACAAACGACTCGTAGTGAGAGAGAGGTGACCCAAGAGCGTCACTTTCACGCTGTGTATTATTTGCATCGGATTTTTGTAGCTCAAACTCGATTTGAACTATTTATATAGAGAGAAAGTAGACACACTCTGTGTGCTTGTGCCTCTCTCTTTTCGTCTTTACATGCACAGGCACAGAGAGAGCGAAAGAATTGTAGAGCGAGAAACGTGCGCAAGGCTCGTGCCGATTCGTATCGTTTCAATTCGTTTCAGCGAAGGTGAGGAAGCTGCTGCGATTGTGTGCAGGGTGGGTGTGGCTGCAGAGAGGGGGTCGTATGGGTGGAAGGCATGTGGGAAGGATGGCGCCAGATTTTTTTGATGTCGACATCGACAGAGATTTACATGCGTGGCCTGGCGTGCTGCGCGTAAAGAGACAATTATTGTGATTGTTTTGTTGCCATTGTTTATGTTTCGTTTCGTTTTCATTTGTATCATTTTTAGCTTGTGATATATTTGTTTTTGTCGTCTCCCCTCTATCTCTTGCTGTGTATGCGTGTGTGTGTGCACTAGGAAGTGAGCAAGCGTTTTTGTAAGTATGTCTAAAAGTGTTGCGTTATTGTTATGTTTATGGCTAAGGTTTTTGTAATTATGAACACAAACATATGCATGCATGTGTGTGTGTGTGTGTGCATGCATGTTCCGCACACATATACATATATATAAACCAGCACGTGTTTGTGCCTCTCTGCTCTGCTGTGCAATCATAGGTTACAAAAGCGTTTTGTTATTGTTGCTGTTGCTGTTGTACATGAAGTTAATTTATACGATAAGGTCGTTTTGCTCTATGCTTTTGCGTAATTTGCCTTTGATAATATTTTCAATGAGATTTGAAGGCACATTACACATTGCACATGTGTACATATTTGCAACTGCTTTGAACAACTAAGAATCATGCTCTATATTTAAATTTCTTCACACTCATTAAAAACATTGCACATTTTACTACATCGCCATAATATTCAGAAAGTAAATTTCTAAAATTTATGGTTGTGGCCTTCAAAAACTGGGTTTTGCATTTCTAAATATCAGGGTGGACGTTTCTAAAATTTATAAATAATATATTTAATTAATCTTATGAGATTGTCGATTGTAGGACAAGCATTTCTACACTTTAGAAATTACTTCCTAATATATGTAAATTATTTATAAATATTAGAAAGCTTTCATGAGAGCAAAAACATCGCTTTAAAATTTTGTAAAACTGCACAAAATTTAGACCAATGTTTTTCGCTGAGTGTGAGCAATGTTTTTGACACTCATCAATTTCCAATCGAACTTGTATAGCTGATTATCTATTGCGATATCAGATTTTTTGGGCAGCAGAATACACAAGTATTTTGACTTATTGTTGCCCCCCACCTAACGGTTATTGTTGTTCAAGGTTGACACCAGCTCGGACACGTTGAAAACTTTTAGGGTATCTCTGGCTTGGTTGGGTGGATGACGTTATAAATAGCAGCAGCTATCATAACTGGCCCGTTAAAAATGAGCTTCCTTGTTTTTTTTTTTTGCACGCGAGTATCGATTTGTGCGTGCATGTGTGTGTGTGAGTTTCAGAGTGTTGAGTAATTTGAGATTTGTCCTTTCGCACGCAGAGGTAAATGTGTAAGTATGTGTGAGAATGTATGTGGACTAATGGGCGTTAATCACAAACGCAATTACAGTTAGAAGTGCGCGTGAGAGATAGAGAGATAGGGATTAAGTTAAATGCAAGCAGCCACAAAACAAGCATAGGCAAACACACAAACTATAAATGTAAAAAAAAAATAATACAACAATAATAAAACAATGCATAGCGCAAAAGGAGGTGGAGGCTAAAAGCAGACAGCGCGACAACGACTAAAATGCAGGCGACTGCGAAGTCGATGTTGACGTTGACGTTGCTGCTGCGCTCGCTTAGCCTCGTTACAGCGGTCGCGCGTCAGCCGCGCCCTCGTCAACGCCAACGCTAAAGCAGCGAGCAGCGCGAACACAGCTCAGTTGCCCTCCATGCCAGGCCAGGCCACAAAATCTTGGCGCCGAATTCGTCACCAGGTGGCAACTTACAGCAAGCGTCAACGTTAACATCGACGTCAGCGTCAGCGTAAGCAGCGTGTACTACTTTTGTTTTCATTGAAAACGTTTGCTGTAATATGTTTGTGGTGTATGCTGTTGACGCTGACGTCGCTGCCGTCGCTGCTCACATGGTCACTGAGCTTTGCTGAGCAACGGCTGACACTTATTTTAAACTTAAACGGCAGAGGCAGCAGCAGCGGCAGCGGCACCTCTGCACGTGTTGTTGTTGTATGTGTGAGTGAGCTGAGAGCTTGTCGCTTGCACGACAACTGCGAGCGTTACGTTTGCCTCTGCCGCTGTTGCTGCCAACGTCGCTGCTTCTGTTGCTGGTGCTGCTGCTGCATTGCGTTACGTTACGTTGCCACGCTCGTTTGTTTTGGGTTGTATTGACCTTCTTAAAAAGTAGGTAACCTCATTTCTCATTTATCGTGTACAACTTACATGCTGCTGCTGCTGCTGTTGCTGCCTATGCCTCTGCTATTGCCATTGCTACGCAGCTGTCTGCCTGGCTGCTTGCCCCACTCTTAGTTTTGTTGTTGTTGTGTAGGGGGCGTGGTCTACGCCTCTCTTTCGATTACTTGGCAATTGTCGAACAGTCATTCAAAGCGCTCGGCGCATACATCAGTGCGCTTCATTGTTTGACCACAGCTACGCATTTAGGTAATTTTTCACACTCTGCGTTTACAGTTTGTCAATGCGTTACTGGGTGAGGGGGAGTGAAGGGTGTGTCAGAGTGCTGTGGCTGGCAATGGTCAAATGCAATCAATGGTCATCCAAGGCATCCAGTGTGGGCAATGGTTTGGGAATCTCAAAACTGAAATCTATTAAATTAAACAGAAATAATCTAAAAAAAAAAAATACATATATATAAATAAATGTAATTTTATTTTATAAAATATTTATTCAAACCTTAAAATTCACATTTTATTTACACTTTTCAATATTACTTGATTGTCTTAATCAAGGATTTTCTTCTTCCAAAATTTGGATAAATGTTAATTTTAATAAATTTTGATCAACTATGTTCTTGCCCTGGAATTTTTGAATCTAATTTAAATTTTAATGCCTCAAAGTTACTAACCACACTTAAATTAAAATCCATGATTGGAATCTATCTTTCTATTTTTAATGTAATGTGTTATGTTTATTAGATTTTTTAAATTTAATTTTGTGAATTTAATTTATATTTCCATGCATTGTAATTCTTAATAACTGGATTTGAAACATTTTCTTGTATCTAAAATTAAATACTATCGACGAATAACTCTCACTTTTGAAGCATCAGAATTTTGATCATCTGAATTTAGTATGAAAAATAAAAGCTTTTTTTTTTATATATAATTAGCATAAAATGATTTTTATTTTTTTTTTTAAATAGGCAATTTAAAATTTTAATGGGTGTACAATTTTAATGGAACTAAACACTATTTGGTATAAGTAATTAAACTGACGCCGCTTCCTGGTCAATCGCTGACGTCACAAGCTTCATTGTCATTGAACACCTCGGATTGCCGCTGATCTACATACAAAATGTGTACAAAATTGTTGCACTTTGATTTGGATGTCTCAGCCTACAAAACTCGCCACAAGCGCAAATCATGTTCGCTGTGTGTGTGTGTGTGTGTGTGTGTGCGTGCATAAACATTCAACATTCAACAATTTTCGTTCGTCAGCTGCTGCTGCTGCGTCGCCGTCGTCAGTCTCGTTTACTATTGACACCATTAATGCTGCCATGCTGCCCCAATGTAGGTCAATTGCGCGCTAATTGCCCCGCACTCGCTGGAAATGGGGGGGGGGGAGATGAGGGGGGAGGCCTTTGGAGTCTCTCAATGTTGCCGTCACTGCTGCTGCTGAATGATTGACGCCGACGTCAGCGCGCTGGCGTCAGCTTGACCTTTTGGGCAGCAGTGAGCAGTGAGCAGCAAGCGGCAAGCGGCAAGCGGCAACAAGCAGAAGCAGCTGTGTTTCAAAGAAGAAATTTCGCTTGTTGCTACGCATACGCAGCGTGTGCTGTACGCCTTCATCTTGCTAGCTGTATTTCCTCTTCCGTTCAACCAACCATCCACCCATCGTCCCCCTCATCAGAATCCCCATCGCTCTGCCCCCGCCATTGTTAATGTTATTTTCGGCAAGCCGAGGAGCAGTTTTTGACCCAGTTTCCGCTTTTTAGGCACCGTTACTCAAAAATGAAAAACTTGGCTTTGCTTGCTATGTCTCTAGGGCACACACGCACCCCCACCCCTACCCACAGCTCGTGTCGCTTCCTGTTGCCTACGCACAAAATAAAAAGGTCACTCATACACTCAGCGAAAAATACAATGTTTTAACAGCCAGTTCAATCGGTTTAGAATTCCAATTTTTACTGCCCTTAATATTTCAAGTAGAGTATCTTTTTGCACTAAACGGCGTTAAACTAAAATAAAGATAAACTTAATCAAGTTTAAATACTCGTGCATAATAGAATTATGTTATATTTTAGCTGAAGAACTTAAATTATTGTTTATTTTTAAATGATAACAAAATTAGTCAAACAAAACTTAGTCTAAGTACTCCTCATATTCGTTCTTAACTTAAGAACCTAAATTGATTGATGTTTATTATTTATTTTTATTTTAAGAGCTTTTGAGCTTAAAATACGAAATGAATGTTTTGCTCCACATTCGTTTTCAATTAAGTTATTTTACTTATTTCGAAATTGTGCAAAATTTTTCCGAGTGTATGCATGTATAAGCAAATTTATATTTTTGCATATTTCATGATTTAATCAAAGTTATCAAACTCATGCACACATTTACATATATGTATATGTATGTATATATATATATATATATATATATATATATGGCAGCCTGGAGAACAGGGAGTGCCTGTCAGTGGTACCATAGGGAACACACGAGGCTCCCCATTTTGCTGCCCTACCGTCGCCCGCTAACAATGCCCCTCGTCGCGGCCCTGAAGTCGAACGTAATAAAACCGAAACTTGACCCAATTCTGACAACGGCATTCTCGACAGGCATGAAAATCGCTCGGCGACCCACAGAAATATTGAAAATCTGTTGTATTCAGCGATGCTGGGCAATAATGTGGTAGCGTAGGAGCGAGGCTGAGTGGCTAAGGGGAGGGAGGGGTGTTTTGTGTGCGCTGAGTATACTTGAAATTATGGCATATGTGTGCTCAATAAACAATTGGATATTTTAGGTCACTTCTCGATTGTATTGAAACCTAACTCAAGACAAATCCTTTGGGGATTTATGTTCTAATTAGTGAACATGGAACATACGATTATTTGTACAGGAAGCTATGTTAAGAATATGGTTATATTATATTCCAACTAATTGAAGCACTTGAATTGCTCTCTGCACAAATCCATACACAATTTTCATACAGAATTGGAAACCTTGCAACGCTTTCAATTCTCGTTGCTCGGCGTCATCATTATTATTGTCGAGCACCCGGCATCATCCCCTTGACACATTCCATTCCCCCCACCCCTCTTCAATCACTTAATACACTCGTTTGCCTAGGGCCAGGGCCATATAAACACACACACACACACATCCCCTTGCATCTACCCTTGCCCCTTAGCCCTGCCCCTATTACCATTCAGTGTCTGTTTCTGTTCTGTTCTAATTCATTTGGTTCCATTTCGTTTCATTTTGGCTGACTAAATTGCGGTTTTATTTGACTATTATTGCCATTAGTAGGTATTTTCATTAGTTTGTTAGCCTGTGGCGCCTCCGCGCTGCAAACTCATACTGCAACTTAACTGTTTCCTGCGGGCGTTGCTATTCCGCTCTATCCATCCCTCTCTCTCCTTGTTGCTTGTTGTCTTGGGGCCATGTAATTTACGGGCTTCAATACTTTTTATGCCCTGCACCCATTTTAAATGATTAATGGGGATATGTGTTTGGTGCAGGCAGAAGGAGACTTCATGGAGTCCATAAGCTGCATATATATTCATGATCAGCATCAATACTCGTGTCCATATTTAATTTATTTTGTGTAAACTCTGTGTTCTGCGAAGTTTAACATTCAACAAACAAAAATTTAAATATTTAATTTAATTTAAAATTAAAGTTATGTGATAAAAATTTAAATAGTATTAAATTAATATTTAAAATAAAAGAAACGTTCTTTGAAGGTATTTAGAACATGCCGAACGATCAAATTTAATGTGTATATATTTTTAATAGTATTTTTTTTTAAAAGTTCGATTTTTTAAACATATTTGTGAATGTTTTTTTTTTTTAATGGAATAGACGAAAGTTGGTTTAATTAATCTCTTAACTTTTGAAACGTAACAGGAAACACATAAAATGTGTGCTTGTTGTTGTTGGTTAGAGCTGATTACGGAGTATCTTCGAGTCGTGTCGTATTCACTCAACTTGAATCTTACTCGTTTTGAGTGCAACTCGTTCCCTCGACGGTTCCTTTGGTCACCCGGCTGGCAACTGACCGCGCTTCATGTTAACCTTGTGCCTGCCGCCTGTGTTGTTGTTGTTGTTGTTGTTGTTAATACCTTTAACCTTTTGCTGTGAAGTCGACGGCATATCCTTGAAAGTGTCTACTGTCTGAGGGTCGTCAACTACATTTTTGTTGTAGCCGTTGCCTGCTATAAATATATATATATAGATTTTATGTGCATATATCATTTGTAGTTTCATGGCCGGCAGAATTGGGAATAGGTCTGGAAGGAAGCAAACCAGCCCTTGCGAGAATGTGTCCACGAGGTGTGGCGTTTGATGTGTGTGTGTGTGTGTGTGTGTGTGTGTTGGAAGCTCATTAATGATAGTTATAAGTGATATCGGAGCGATAGACAGATTAACCAAGCAGCGAGCAAGCAAGCGACCCATTATCAGTAATTGCCATTGTCCAATATCGATTTTTATAGCTAAAGCGCTTTGCATGTTTTTTTTTGCCCCTGCCCATGCCCATAACTATAACAATATGTAACGTATGTTTGTTAATATGTGTATATATATACATACATATATATATGTATATATATAGATATAGATATATATGTGTATAATACCCAATATAGCAGAGCAAATAAAGCTGCCTTTCAGGTCAGGGCTTTAAAGTGCACAGACAACGTCTACATTTGTACATACAAATACATTTACATATACATATACATATACATATATATAACTATATAAATAAATAAAAACTACTCGCACTGGTTGATAATTATCTGACAATGAGCTGCGGACAGAGCTCATTGAAAATAAGCACGCTAAAGCCAAAAGCAAAGGCCAAAGCGAAAATCTCTGTGCGGCCAAGTTGCCAAGCTAGAGAAAAGTAAAGACATACACTCGAAAAAAAATTTTCATAATTTGTAACAGTTCATAGTTATAACTAACTCGGAAATAGGCTTCAAATATCGTATGTCCAAGAAATTCTCTTTTTTACTTTTATAAAAATCAATGTTCGGATTTCTAAATTAAAATATAGATTTTAAACAAATTTTTAATTTCATTTCTAAGTTCCAAGACTTAAAGGCATAATATTGTTTTAAAAACTGGAAAAATTGTGCTCTAAAATAGTTTTCCGTTTATTTACAAATCCTAGGACGAAATTTATAAATTAATTAATAGAATTGAAACAACTTTGAAAATACATTTCCAAGTGTTGGTTATATTTTGTTAAATGTATATTAAAAACAAAAAAGTTGTAGGTTATAAATTAAAATGCTCTACATTTTTAAAGGACTGGACAAATACAAAACACTTCTCAGAACTATGCTTCCATTAAAAGCAATCGCTTCAAGTATTATTTTTTAAATTTTAAAAATTAGTTCTAAAAAACACAAAATAAATTTCTTCTTTTCGGGGTTCTTTTAATGTTAATGTTAACACAGTTGTTTTGCTGAGTGTATGCATATGTATAATATTGTACTTGCATTTAGTGTAACTGAAAACTAAACTAAAAAAAAATAACTGGAAACTGGGTTATAATTGAAGTCAATGGCAGAGCAGAGCAGAGCTGAGCTGAGCAGAGCAGAGCTGAGCAGTGAAGAGAAGAGGAGCGCTTCGACTAAAAGCCGACAAGCGTTGACTTGAATTTCAACATTAACCATACAAGTTGTGGCCAAAAGCCAGAGAGAGGGAGAGAGAGAGAGAGAGAGAGCGAGAAAGATAGGGGGGGGAGGGGGGAGGGAGAGAAGAGGCCCCTTTTTATTTTAAATTCAGCCCGTAATAACAATGATTTATGAGTGCCGACGCCGCGACCCTTGAAGCTCTTGTGCATGTTCCATTCCGTTTTGTGCCGCCATGCTGCAAATTGAATTCCAAACAAAACCAGGAGTGAGCCGCATCAATTCAAAAGGCGACGTGCGTGACAAAAATGATGACAGCCCGTAAAAAAAAAAAAAAAAACAGAAATAATAAAACAAGAAACAGCGGCTGCTTTTCTTCCCATTCTTTGCATAAGTTGAATGGTTGTTGCCGTTGCATGGGTTTTTGACTGTTTGCCTGATTTCTCAAGGGTAGCCTCGTCTCTGTTTCAATTCCGCCGCATTTCATGCAGCCAGTTGAAATAAGTTGGCACCGCCCCGTTGACCATGAGGCCGTCTACCTTCAACTGCGGCGACTGCCACTTCCACTTACACTCGGACCAGACATGCTCTTTAAGCTCTTTTAATCATTTTCATGCTGCCTCCGCTTCTGTCTGTTTATTTATTGCCCTCCACGCGGGGCAACAACAAACCGACAACAACAACAACAACAACAAGAACCACAAGCGACGAATGGCGTCGTGCTCGCTTAGGCCTCAATCTCAATGTCTACCTACTTGTAATTTGTATCTTTAAGATATAGCAAATGGTGCTGCTGCTGCTGCTGCTTCTGCTTCTGCTGCCTGCCTCCTGCCTGCTGCTGCATCGCATTTTCTCTCTCTCACCCGACACGCATCTAAAGATCTGTAGATCTTCGCATTAAATATTTATTATGTAGCCAAAGAGTTAACTCGCTCAAAGACCGCTCGGCTTCTGTGTCTGTCCGTTGGTCTGGTCTCGTTGTCCCACCCATTCTCTGTGTCTGTTGTTGTTGTTGTTGTTGTTGTGTTGTAGTATCTTCTGTTTGCGGTCTGTATTGTGGCTGTGTGTTTCCGCTTCATGTCCAAAAGTATCTCAAGAGCAATAACTATATATGCTGCCTGCTATGGCATGGCTTCGCTGCTGCGGTTTGTATCTGACAGCTACCTAGTGCCAAGCAACTTGTGTTTGCCTCTGCTCTCCTCTCCCCTTCTCTTTCCCGCTCTATTGCTCTCTCTCTCTCTTTCTATCTCTTTTGGTCATTTGACTCCCTCATTGACTTTTTATGCGCTTCCTTGGGGTATAATAATTTAGCTATGCTATGTGTGGTGCCTGAAGAGACTTGGATTTAGATCCAGCTTAAATTAAACCAAAACTTGGAAGATTTTTAAAATTACATTTAAATTTAAGAAAAGTTCACTTGTCAAATAACAAAAGAAGCTTAATAAAATCCGTCGAAAGTCACTGACTTCAAAAATAAATTCTTATTAAAATCCTGTTCAATATTCGGAGAAGATTAAAAATCCTAAATCAGAGAATGAAACTTTTATTTGAACAAGGTTATTTTGTGCTGTTAAATTACTTTCTGGCTATATCCGGCAATTGCGTTCCACAATAGTTTGAACTCATCTGCGGACAACCAGGTGGCATGGATGAAATACTGGATTGTCTTTCGATTCTTCACCGCGATATCCTTCCTAGCCATTGGCCTGGAGATCTGGCTGCCATTGCTCAGGAGCCTCAAGTTCACTTTATTCTGGACACGTGGCTCAAAATGCTGCACATGATGATAGTTGTCGTTGTCGACTATTGCTGGCCAGATGAAACTCGATGCAGATGATGTGAGGCCCAAAGATGAACCAGCTCAAACCAGAACCGACTTCTAGATCATACATCTTATAAAATACCTGGCCACCTAGAGTAAGGAATAGCCTTGAAATATATATACAGTTTGTCCAGAAAGTGTTTGGAAGGGAAAGATTCAAGTTTTCTAAATTCTTTTGCACAAAAATGTATGTTATTATTGACAGAAAAAAGAGTATTTAAATTATAAAAGCAGGTAACCAGTCAATAAATTTTAGGTTATGTTTATGTTGCAAGTAAAATAAATCTATAAATCTGACGCGATAAATCGTTAAGAGTATTTCGTTGTCGGAGCGGCAAAGTGAACTTCTTCAACTGGCTTTGTTAATAAGTATAATCTGACGCTATCCACTTCAACATCGTCGTCATCAGCAACGTTGTCGTCGTCGTCGTCGTCATCTGTTTCTTGTTTTTTTTTTTCTTCAGCTTTAGTTTTTTTTTATATATTTTTTTTATTGTTGTTAATCGCTTCCATTATATCGCATTTGCTTGCCTGCTTTTTCAGCTATCTGCACATTTTGATCTTGTTCATCGCTGTGCGGCTCGTCAAATTTCCTATCCCCTCCCCACCTCGCACCGCACCGCTCCGCTCCGCCCCTCTTCGTGACGCGTCGCAAAACCTTACTTCTCACTAATTACAGTTAATCATTTCACAAAGGTTTTTCCTACGCTTCAGCATTGTTTATTTGTTGTTGTGTGTGTGTTTTTTTTTTTCTTTTTAAGGTTTATTTTCTGTTCTCCCCGCCTTTTAATTTGCATAGTAAATCAGTTCTTGTTGTTGTGTTTATGCCTCTGCTGGGCTCTGCTCTTCGCCGGAAAAGCGTGAAAATTATGACAGCTAATCGCAGCGACGCAGCTTTCACCCAAATTCTTGTTAAAGCCGCCTCTATCGCTTCATTTACATCGTTTGCCAAGAATTTACCACTCACTTCGTGAAATTCGATAGTCACTAGAAAGTACACGACTCTCAACACTGACTTGAAATCTTATGCGGGCTGCCAGATGAACCCAGGAAGAAGGTGGCTACAAATTACTTTGAAAAAAAAAAACGAAAAAAAAAAATAAATAAAGGATAAAATGTTGCCCTCAGCTTGTTTTATGTGACCAAAGTAGTTATTTCGAGACGATAAGATTTAAGAGTTTCTTTTCGTAAGAAATTCAAGCCATGACAATTAAGTGTTTTGACTTTGATGTGCATTATTTCTGTTGAAGATTTTCGTTTTTTTTTTTTTAACCACCCACCAGCTAAAAAGAAAACCTCATTAAAAAATAAAAAATAAATTGCTCTTTGTTAAAGTGTTTTAACTGCGAGTAAAAGTGACTTCACTTCCTGTTATTGTGTAGCAGTGTAGTAGCTGTTGCAACTGCTCAAAAATGCATACACTGAGAAGAAAATATAATCAAAACCATACTTCAATTATTGTCTAATAAAATGATTTATTTGCAGTATGATTTTTTAATAATTATTAATTGAATTGGTTTTTAGTTTTTCATAAATCTTGATACAAAGTAGATTTTTTTTTAAAACAAAACGTTTCACTTATTTCAATAACTGCAATATTTCTGACAGAGAAAACTAGACAAAATCCGATTTTACAGCAACATTCACTAAATTAATTAGTTGTTTTCAACCAGAAAAAATTAGCCAAACTGTATTTGCCGCTTCAATCAACAACTTTTCACAAGAATTGTTTTCTTGTTACCCAAAAAGCAAACTAAAATTTGTGCTTAAAAATACAGAAAACTGGTGTATTTCAAAATTAATGCATGCTTGCCACATATTTTTCTCGCAGTGCACATGCAATAATTAGCAGCAATCTTTTGTGGCTATTTGAAAGCTGTTCGTTCGAGTCGTTGTACAAATTGAAATTGGTCCTTTTCACTGAAATGAAAACGGCCAAAAGCGAAGCGATGAGTGGCTAAAATTGAAAACGAGCCACCGAATGAGCATTGACTGAGCGTGATGATGGGGAGTGGGGAGTGGGGGGCGGAGGGAGGGGGAACGTTTGGCAGCATGCTGGGCGGCCGCCGCAGCACGCTTCGCGCAGTCAGCGTGGAGTATCTTTCACTCAAATGAAAGTAATGAAAGTACTGCAGAAAGGCAGGCGACTGAAAGAAACGAAATCAAATGAAGAAATGAAATTTGCTTTCAAAGAGTTGAAGCGCGCCAGCCCCAAATGCCTCAGCTGCCAGCTGCGACGTCGACGTCGACAGCGGCCAAATGAAAGCTTTTTAGTTTGGCATTGGCCGACGACAGCTGCAACTTCAGCAGCAACAGCAGCAACAGCAGCAGCAGCAGACGCAATCAACAGCAGCGGCAGCCGTTTTCAAGGTGGCAACTGTCATTCAATTGGCGGCCAGCTGAAGCTGAAGCTGCGTCCTCAGCTTGGCATTAACTTGACACCTTGCTGCTTGAAATTTATGAAGTGAGAGCGAGTCGTCGAGAGTCGACAATCGGAGTCGAGAGTCGAGAGTCGAAGTTGTCGTAGTCAAAGAGAAGTTCAAGTCCACAACTCCGCTATCGTCGCTTGTTGCATTACTTTCTCTTCCTGTTTGGGGCGCTTAATGATGGATATCATAAAGAGTTTGAAGGGGTGCGCAGAGGTGAAGGGGGAGTGGGGGGGGGCACCCAGTTTAGTGCCACATGTGGGTGACGCGCATGGGCGCAGTTAAAACTAGTTACTATTGACCAAAAAGACAATAACAAATGACAGTTGTCTCTTGTCGCTTGTGTCTGTTTGTCTGCTTGCCTCCCAAAACCATTGCAACTTTGTCGCAATTGCCTAAGCGCATGTCATGCCCCAAAAGTTTTCCCTTTTGTTTGCTCTTAATTGGGCAACACCCACATTCACAAATGCCACATGGGGGCAGCTTAGTCGATATTTATCACTTGGTAAATGTAATCTTCACTTTAAGTGCTTTTAAGCAAAGGATGGATAATCTTAAATCTGCTTGGTTTATTTTTGATAACTTTTGCAGTTTTTGTAAAATTGCTGTACTTTCTAATTTCTCCATAATTTAAAGAGACTTGATTCGATTTTCGAATTGGAATACAAATTCGAAGCAGCGATGTTTTTTGTGAGAACTAAGTATTTATATTTAAAAATATTTAAATTAAAATTTTTATTGCATTTATATTAATATAAATTCAAATACTTAACTTCTCGAGCCCCTATCCCCTATCATTTAAATAAATCTGGTGATTCCATTCCATTCAATTAATATAATAATCTTTATAAACCACAAATTCTCTCAAAAGTGAGATTAGCTTTAAAAAAAAACAAACCAATTTCGAGTCACAGCGAAGCAGTTTTATTTTTTTTTTTTATATATTTTTTTTATTTTCGTGTGCAAATCAAATTTGCATTTGCGAATTATTTGAGTTTGTTGGTTTATTGCACAATTGGACAACATGTTGAATGGCTTTAAGCCATTAAGCTGTGCACACTGGAGCAAAAACATTAGAAATTGTCAAGCAAAAAAAGCGAAAAGTAAATTCTTGCCCAAAATGCACTTTGAAATAATAAAATATATTTATAAATATTTATGTATGTAACTTAACTTGACGAATATGAACACATCGTTGAGTGCCACTGTGCAACGCCTCCTGCCGCCCCTTACTACATCTCCATCTCCGTCTCCATCTGCACCACCTCCGGTTCCACCTCCCTGTCTGCCTCGCTGTGGCGTTGCCGATAAGTTGCGCTTTATGGCTGCGCCAGTTCATTAAATTTAGTTTACCAGACAGCGACAACAATGTCTGCACAACAGAACGCCCCTTTTCTCATTCCAACCCAGCCCTCTCCCCGTTCCTTGCACCTGCTCCGCGGCCTCCGCTTTGCCAGCTGCTGATTGCAACCCGGTCTGCGTCTCCGGTTCAACTTCAGCTTCAGACTCCGGAACGGTTTCGAGTAGCTTGCAAAAAACAAAAAAGACACAAACATGAACACAATCACACACACACACACATATGTACATTTTTAAAACTGTTGAAAACCTCAGATACCGTCCTGTTCTCTGCACCTACCCCCACCCTACTCTGCTCCATGGCAGAGAGACTCTGTCGCTCGCACAGTAGTCTCCAGCTCTGTTGCAAAGTAGTAAATTTAATGTCAGTTGCATTTAAATTGAAACGAGAATGGGTGCCACGAGAGGTGGCAAGAGGAGATGGGGAAGGGGGTGTTTCAGGGCGGAATCGTTTTTTTTTTTTTTGTATATTATTTTTTTTGTTCCACACTCGCCTCGTCCTCGTCATCGTCATCGGTCTGTCGACAGTTTGAGTTAATTTCGTTGCCACCGCCTTTTCCACACATTTAGTGCACAATGACACACACAGACACACACACATATGTATGTACACTCAAAAAAAACAATAGTCTCAAAAAACCAAGTTGAAACACATTTCTGTTTTTAAAACAACTAAAAAAAATCGAGAATATTGTAAATAAAACAGAAATAATTGTAAAACTACAATTTTTATTTAAAAATATTAACTCTACCTAAACAACTTAAATTTTCTTATAAGATAATATTTGAAAATTTTAAAATAGTATATCTTGATTTAAAAAAAATACATTTTGTTTTGTATTTTTTTGAAACAATTACAAATAATTCAACTAGAAGCAAATTTGCTCTTATGACAAACGTAAAGCGAACTAGTTCTTAATTTAAAAAATTATATTTTTTAATTAAGCTGCTTTAATGTTATTTTTAAAAAATATCTGCAGCTCGATAGCTAACTTTGATTAACAATTGAATATTTGCATCTCTATTAAAAATCTATAATTATCTCTTCTCCAATTTCGTGACTATTTAAAACGTTTTTGAATTAAAAATCACATTTTTCTTCGATGAGTGCCACATTTGTTTGCTGAGTGTATTTGTTTTGTTTTGTTTTGTTTGCATCTCTTGTATCTTTTGCATCTGGCATGCAACGCTGCTCTTCGTTCAGCTGCTGCCCTTGCCACTGCCCCCTGCTCCGCGGCTCCGTCGCGCTATTCTCAATTTCAGTGCCAATCTCAAGCCCTAGCCCAACACCAATCCCAATCCCAATCCCTTTTTATGGCCTCTGTGTCTGAGTTGTCCGTCTGTCTTGTCTTTCGGTCCCTCACAAATTTAAAGTTGAGCAACATCGAGTAAAAGTTGGCCCCTTGTATTGTTGTTTCTCTTGTTGTTATTGTTATTGTTGTATTGCTTTAACGCGCTCCACTGAAAGATACAAATTGTTATGCAAAATGGTGAAAAGTTTCATTTGGCATCCTCAGCGACCGAGTTTTTTTTTTGTGCCTTTTTTTTTTAGTTTTTGTTTCACTGCTGCTTGCTTCGCTTTTTATGCAAAATTTTTTGTACATTTTGATTTATTTTCATTTTATGTTGATCTGCTTTTCTGCTTTCCGCCGCTGCTGCTGCTGTCTGCGCTTTTATTTCATTTTTTTTTTTAAGTTTTGTTGTCAAGTCTTTGTTGTTGTTGTTGTTGGTGGTGTTGTTTGTGTAGTTGTTGCCTTCACTTTTTATCTGCCGTTGTGCTCAACTTCAATTGACTTTATTTGACTTGATGGGCGCTGATGTTAGGTTGATTCTCTTGTAGTTGTTGCTGTTGCTGTTTTGTCATCATTGCTGTCTGTCAACGGGCAAAAAAGATCCCTTTCGCGTCAACTTTCCCACACCCCCCCTGCATTCTCCTCATAGGTATAAACAATGAGCGATGCTATCTTAATCGCGTTGAGAATGCAAAAAAAAATAAAAATAAAATAAATAAATAAAAAAAAGCATGCTGTGATTTTATTGTACAATAAGTAATTTATAATGTTTAATAAGCGCTTAAAAGCTTATTTTACTTATCTCCGACATATTTGTGCTACTATTCAGCGATCGAAACGCTTGGAATGGCACGGCAAATAGATTTATTATATTTAATATTTGAGTATTTTGAGAGATTAGCACTTCAAAATTCAACGTGTATTTTTAGTTGCTGGTCCGTTTGGAATGGAACGCCAAGCAGAGCTTAAAGTGCTTTGAGACAATTGTTATTGCAGCAAATGTTTTGTTATTCTTTGTCTGGAGCAGACTAATCTCTGCTGCTGGAACGTTGGGAATGGAACAGTGCAAAAATAGTTTGGTTGGTTTAATTTAAATTGATTTTTTGTGTTTAAAGATTTTGTCTTTCGGAACACATAATTCTACTGCTGGAACGCTTGGAATAGAACGGCAAATAGCACCCGAAACAAGTTAACGTGGGATCATCCTTGTCGGCATTAGTTTAATTTAAATTAAAGTTTATTTTATTATACTATTATTTTTTTTTATTTTTGTAGAGATTTTATTGTCTGCTTTCAATCACCACGCCTCAATTTAGGCAAAATTATGCAAATTTTCGGACACTTAAGAAACCACAACATGATTTTATTGATGCGCCTTGCTAAATTCTTTTTATTTGCCGGGCCTGTGCCGGGACGGGACAAATTTGCGTGTTTCTTGTGTACGAAATTCAGAACTCAAGGCCAGCCGTAAAAAGAACCCGCTTTGCCTCGGGCTCCACTCTATAACCGAAAATGATGGAGCTGCTCCAATCGCCCTAAACCTTGAGAGCTCATCGCACGTTTAATGCCCCAAACTGAGTGCGACGGTCACACATACATAGATACACGCACACACACACACACACATATTAATAATATACAAAATACATGCATGTGAGACTTGAGGCTTCTAACATTCGTAATTGCTGGGCAAACAAACACAACCACACACACACACACACACACACACACACACACACACACACACACACACACACACACACACACACACACACACACACACACACACACACACACACACACACACACACACACACACACACACACCGCCACTCAGCTCGTTAATTATGCCGTCTAAACCCACGAAATTATGACAAATTTCAATAAGGCCAGCTAAATAAAAAGAAAAATACACGTCGGCGGACAAATGGATGAGAAGAGAGTCAAATGAGTTCAAATAGTCCCCACATTTACCAATAAGCAAAGCATAGAGAGAGAGAGAGAGAGAGAGAGAGGGGGAACAGAGAGAGAGAGAGAGAGCGCGAGAAACGAAACTATTGAAAGAACTGTGGGGGCATTATATTATATGGCAGACACATTCTATGGCAAACATCGCCACGAAACCAAAAACCATAAGCCAAAAACACCGAAAGGCACCCGAAGCCTCGCATGGTTTTTGAAGCTTACGATGGGTTCATGGTCAAAACGGCAACCTGAGTGCGTTAAAACAATAAGAAGCATCCAAAAATTTCGACACTTGCTTGCTGAACTCTCTGATTTCTTTGCTGTATATTAATAAAAATACAAATGTTTATTTAAATGAATATTCTCGACCTTTCCTCAAATATAGCCATAAATTATATAATTGGGTTGGTTTCTATTAAGTTAAATCTCATCAATTTTGTGTTTCTAGGAATTTTATATTTGATTTATTTAAAAAAAGATATGTCATCTGTATTAGCCAATCAGAACTCTCCCAAAAAGTCAAAACAAAATAAAATAAAAGGTGTGACATTTAACAAAGAATTTCTAAACGTATCTTTTTCGCCATTCTGCGATTTGTGTCTGCAAAGTATTTTAATGTTGTCATGCATGTATTTTTCTGCCACTTTTTTTGCTGTCATTATATTTATCGTGTCGCACAGATTCTCGTATTCTTAACTGTTCCGTACTTGTTGTGTTGTATTATGTTGTGTTGTGTGCCTCGGCTGTTTGACGCGCGCCCCTGAAAATAGCTTCCAAGGTTGGCTCTGGCTCTGGCTGGCAAAGATATCAGTCGGCGCAACAACTATTTTGCTGTACTGTTGCTGGTTGTGATTATTGCACTTAGACTCGTTTTTTTTTTATATTTTTATTTTTTTTTTGCTGGCATGACAACACTGCCAAGGCGCTTCCTCAATTGCCAGCTAGCAGCCAGCCAGCCCATAAGGGAGCCACGCCTCTCCCACTCTGATGGCAATTTGTGTATCAGCGTATTCACCTTAACACGTTAACACAAAAGATAAAATGGCTAAGTTAAATATAGCTTCTTATATCGAACTATCGGCAACGTCGTTTTCAAGTACAACTTCAGATCGTGCTTGAAATAGGTATACAAAATTGATAAATAATTTTATTATCTATACAAATATTATTTACGTAAGAAAAAACTGTAAATAAGTCGGATTATACTTAAGCCAAGTTCAATGGGAAATTTTAGCATTGAAATCATATTCACAAATTGAATAGATTAAATGATTTAATTAAATATAGTTTTTTTTACCTAAATATCAGCAAAATAGTTTTTTTTTAGCAGAATTTCAGATTTATCTTGAAAAGTGTATAAAAATACTTAGTATTTCTAAATATATTCTTTAAATTCTGAGTAGAAATAATTATAATTGTGAACGGAGTACTATAATTAATTAAATTAATTATATAATTAATTTTACGCAACATTTAGGTTTTCACAATTTGACTTCGGTCTAAAAGAGTATAAAATTCTCGCCATACACTTCAAAAAGTTCAGATTCCTAACTGATTTCAGTAACAGAATTTATGTTTTTCTGTATTGTGATTTATTTCAGTGTATTCATTGCAAGTAGCATCTTCTGCTTCTGCAGAATATTTAATCGCGCTTCTCTCTAGATCAACCTTACATACATACTTACATACTTACCCCCCCCCCCCCCCATTTGTGGAGCACATTCGATTTATCTTGTTGTGTTCAGAGATGCCACAGCTCTCCAATTAGGGCGCATAATGAACACCAAATTGTGGCCGCTTGTAATTTGCAGCGGGCCCTTTTTGCATTTAACTTGAGTTGAGCGTAATGTTGCCTGTTTCTGTATCTGTATCTGCAAAATGTATCTGTGTCTGCGCTGTATCTGTATGTTTGACCTACTTCTGGAAGTTGTAAAAATTCAATAACATAAAAACGGAAAATTAACTGAAAACGGCACTCGTCGACACAACACACACACACCCAGACACACACACACACACAGAGCACACACACACAGAGCACACACACACAGAGCACACACACACAGAGCACAGAGCCAGCGCATTGATAAGACACCCAAAGCAAAACTGAACCAAGGCTGCAGCTCGACACGATTTCTACTTTGGATGCCCTTCGTTTAGCTCAGCTCAGCTCAGCTCAGCTCAACAGCAGCAGCAGCAGCAGAAGCAAAAGAAACCCAAGTCAAGACTCAAGACCCCAAGGAGGAGTCTTTTACACACACTCACAGACACACACACCTTGCACCCATTTCCATGCCATTTCCCATTTACGTGGTCGCATATACGAAACGTGAGTGGAACTGCGAACCCCAACCAAACTCCCCCACTTCCCCTGCGGCACGCAAGAAGAGAAGGCGACCCGACCGTCTGATGACACCAGCGATGCGTGTGCGTACGTGATGCAATCAAAATGTTATTAATAACGCAATAAAGTAACCATAATTTCGACCATTAAAATGCACACATTTTGCGCTACGTGCTGCCATAAAAATACAGAAAAAAAAGAAAAAAAAATTAAAAAAAAAAAATGAAACAGAAGAAAAGCAACCACAACTTTACTCCAAATGCAAACACGAATCCGAACCCCCTGTAACCATTTATGCCTCAGAAAGAAGCACAACTTTTATGACCACTATTTGTTTACAGCACTTACCATAATACTCCACTCCTTTAAGCCAGTTTTATGCCACTTCAAAATGCAACAAATCGAATTTTACGTCTATTTCATGAGTGCTTAAGGAGAGATTTTCTTCAATTATTTGTAAGTAAATGATAAACAGACATGGCTTCATTTTTAGTCTACAATTGGGCGTTTTTTTTTTGTAAATATATATAAATATATGTATGTAAATATATATATATACCGAAAATGAAATCGGTTCAACTTGAACAAAGTTGTGAACATTTTAAGGCTTCTAACGACAACAGCCTGATTATATGAGAACTTTTCGCAACAGAAGTTTTCCTTATTGCGAAAATAGAACTTGATTTAAAAATAGTGAAAATGTTAAATCAAGAAATAAAATAATAATAATAAACCAACTTTCATATTGTAGTTTTTAGACAAAGAAGAACAATATTTCAGAGACAATCTAATCTTACTTGATAATCTCAAAAGTTGATAATGGTTTTAATATTTAAAATTAGTTTTAATCATTGAATCTCGATTATTTATTTTTTGTTTATTAATTTTAATAACTCCAAAGTTTTGTAGACAAATAAAAAACGTTAAACGAAAATTAAGTACACTTTTTTTTGCACACAAAATGAAAAAGAAACATTTTTTTATGTCAGTTAAAAAAAGATTTTTCAATTTATATAATAAACGACGTTTTTATTGAACTAAATTGTTTGCTAATTAGTCACTTATTTAATTAGACCCTTAACAAAATTAACTCGTGGACTAACTGACTATCTATGAGATACTTTACCCAAACGCTTATGGCTCATGGCTGAGCAGATAAGTAGCAGGAGAAAAGAGGGAAGTGTTGTAAAACGTAGCAGCAAAAAGAAACCGAAATTTGTTTAAAGGAGAAATCATTAAAAACGACACGATGCGGTGCGATATCACCCAAAATCCAAGTGAATATAAAGATATATATATATATATATATATATATATATATATATACAGTGGCTTGCAGCTTAAATCGCCCAGTGTCTAGCACAAATTTCAATTGCCTGCCATAAACTCATTATACATTATTTTTCAAAAATTCCAAAGACCCATGGCAGGTACATTTATTGATCACCAAAATTAATATATGACCCTAATAAGCTGTGGTTTTTCCACCTGCTAGGTAGGGTTAAGTAAAAAAGTACCTCTTTTTAGGGTCAGCAGCTTATTTCGCCCAGTTACATTATGGACAGCTGGGTGCCATAAAACCCGGATTTTTTTCGTCAGATTGAATATTTTTGGTATAAATAGACCAATCCTCCGTAGTCAGTTTAGTTTTTTCCTACATTTCGGGTGCAACAAGCCAACAAGGACTATGGGCAAAAGGACTACTATTGGTCAACGGAAAATCATCCTGGAACACTAAAAAATCGGATATTCATATCGCCAAATAGCTAAAATGGTCAATCTAAACATTACAACTGTATTCTGCATCATTTGGAGTTCCGTCGACGAAAATCGGACAGAGGACAAGGGCGGAATGGCACCAAACCCGATTTTCACCGAGCAGGACGAGCAGAGGATCATCAAGATTTCAAGGGGAAATCTAAAGCTATCGGCTCAAAAACTGACTCACTAGGCGCAGGATGAAATAAGGAAAAAGTTCAGTGTGGAAACTATGCTCCAAGTTCTGCGCAACCATGACTTTGATGCCCGAGAACCACGAAAAAGGAAATTTATAAGCCGCAAAAAATTGTGGGTCTAGGACGACGTTCGTCAAAATCCACTTGGACATGGATTTGGAGTTCTGGAACACAGTCATATTTGAATTTGAGTACAAATTAAACATTTTTGGCTTGGACGAATGGAATTATGTGTGGCGACACTCCAATACTGAGCTGAGTCCCAAAAACATAAAGGCAACAGTCAAGCACGGCGGAGGAAGTGTCCTGGTATGGGCATCTATCTCGGCAGCCCGCGACTGAAATTTTGTGATTATTGAAACAATAATGGACAAGAATGTGTACTTTGATATACCAAAGGAAAATTTACTCGAAAGTGCCGAGAAGCTAGAATCCGACGTACCTTCCGGATCTACCAGGACAAAAACCACAAGCATTAGTCCGGAATAGTACAGTCCTGTCTTATCTGGAACTGTCCCCACGTGATAATTCCACCGGCCCAGTCTCCAGACTTAAATGTTATTGAAAATTTGTGGGCTCTGCTGGAAAATAACATCCTGAAACACAACATATCCTGCAAACAGGATCTCCAAGACTGCTCTGCTGGAGGAGTGGAACAAGATCAGCTCAGAAACTATCCGGAAGCTGGTATCTTCCATGAATAATAGGTTAAGGGAAGTTGTTGAGGCTAAAGGATATCATACTAAGTATTAACATCCTTATTTAAGCTTTTATACGCAAAATATTTAACTTTTTTTAAAACTGGGCGAAATAAGCTGCATATGTATTTTGGATATGTTTTTAGTGTTTGATTAATTTTAATTAATTAATTAATATTTAAATAAAAACTAAAGTTTCTTTTTCAAATGTGATATAGCATTAAACAAATTGGCATTTCAACATTTTGAATTTGTTTCCTTGTTTAAGCTTTATAGCACTTTAAATTTGTTGCTAGACACTGGGCGATTTAAGCTGCAAGCCACTGTATATATATATATATATATATATATATATATATATATATATATATACGACAAAGCTCAATTGAGCTCGAGTTATATTTATGACAGTTGGCTGTGGTTGTTATTGCTGTTGTTGCATTGTTGTTGTTGTTGTTGTCTTCAGTTTTGCTGCTGCCGCCGCCGCTTTCCCATTTGCATACTGAAAATGTGACAGTCTCTTTGCAAAAATTTGTGCAGCGATGCGTTTTGGCAGCGTTTAAAGTCGCGCGTGAAAGTCGCAACCAGCTGCACAAATCTCTCAGCTGAATGAACGCGCTTATTTGGTGTGAATTGGCCATAATGCACAAGTCCAATTCATATATATATATATATATATATATATATATATTGCATAAACATTTAATAACATCAGCGTATTTATCTGTTTTGTCAAATTCAGTCGAGTTTCCATTAGAGTAAACGGCTGAAAGCTGAATTTTTGTTTAATTTGTTATATTTTTTTTTCCAACATTCCAAGCTGGAATTAATTATGTTTCAAACTATACTTAAAGCTGTGTTGTGTGAACGCATTTCAAAATTAAAGTTATGAGATTAGCGGATCGCCCTTTGAAAAAAAAAAGAAAAGATAATCTCATGTTGTAAATGAAGCGATATTAAGACAAAATTGATATGCTACCTAATCGGTTGGTGTTGTGATATATTCGCTGTTATTCACTAAATTTGTGTTCATAGTTAAATCTTTGCTTTTCACATTTTGTTTGGATTGTTTTCCCCTTGCCGCATTTAATGCGGTTTGCTTGTTGCCAAGCGGCGCAGAAAACATTTTCAAACGACAGCGTAAATTGTGATTGCTGTTTTTTATTTTTATTTTATTTATTTTTTTTTTTTTGCTATTATTGTTGTTTGTTAATTTTGCTGTGCGGCCATTGCCGTGAAATTTGTGTGAATTAAAGCAGCAACAACAGCGACAGCCACAGCCACAGCAACAACACTTGACAAGGTAAGGCGAGCCGGCTTTTCACTGCGAACCGAGAGCTCTCTGCAAAATATGCCTATATTAATGAGCCTATGGAGCGAAGCGCGGGGCATGGAACGGAGCAGCGGTGAATTGTTTCTCTACCGCTGGCCGTGAAACTAACGTCACATCAGAGACAGCAACAACAGCAGCAGCAGCAACATCAGCAGCAGCAGCAGCGGCAACAGCAGCAGCAGCGGCAGCAGCAGAGTTAGAGTTAGGCATCAGCAGCATCACATTGGGCATTGCCTTCAGCGCGGCAATGGACAAATATGCGTGTGGCAATATGTATTTATTTATTTATTGTTTCAACTCGAGCTGTTTGATATTTGTCTGTTTCAAACGAGCCGAACAGCAACAACAGCAACAGCAACAACAACTGCGAACTACTAACAATAGTTGGCTCATTGCCAGAAGCAGAGCGGATGGGAGTGGCTTCATAAGATGACCCCAACACGCGGCTATTGGACTAGTCCAGAGTCATACACGTGGCGAAAAAATCATGCTTACATTTGCTAAACAAGAGTTTGGCTCACAAAATTATAAGCATAATTGTTTCTTGATAAAAGTCATGATAGATTAAAAAAAATTTTTTTTTTAAATACTTATCAAGTAGTGCATTTAAATCAAAGGAATAGCAAAAAAAAAAAAGAAATATTCTTAAAATAATTATTTCATACGCTGATTTTCTTCCTTGGTCACATGTAGGCAATTTTTTACTTGATTTAAGTGAAATATTTTTTGTATATTTTTTGTAGCAGTGTACGCATGTCGAATAGAAAATAAAGCATTATGACAGCGACGGCGACGGCCCATTGTGGCTGTAACACCCAACCGAAGCATAGGCCTAGTAAAAACAACAACAACAATAACAACAACAACAACAACAACAATAACAACAACAACAACAACAACAACCGTGTCCCATGTCAACTTTTGACGTGACGGCCCGTTGCTGATTTGATTTATGTTTATGTATGGATTAATATTATAGCTATGCCCACCCGCCCCCCCCCCTCCGCTCCTCACATTCTCCATTGCCTTTTTTGTTAGCTGTAACAGTTAACACACTTTTTTGAGTTCATGTAGATTTCGAAATGGATTTCGAACTTTGGTCCAATTTCACTTTGTCGTAACAACTAAAATATTTATTGCCTGACCAAAAAAAAAAAAAATGGTGCTCACTTTTTTATATGTTGCTGCATGCATCATTTTGTTTTTGGGGGAACACAAGTATTGAATGATGGACATGATACGATTGACGGATTTACGGCATGTTCAAATACCTTACATTCAGTACAAAACATATTTTCGAAATTCTTAACGATCCATCAAGGCTGGGGCTTACCAATGTGGCCTTTTGTACGGGTTCGTAAAGATCATCGATTTGGTTGTTTTTTTTTTAATGGGAACGGAATTCTTTTGAACCCGTTTTCTCACTACTTTTATTAGATGAATTCCTGCTCATATTCCTTGCGAAGCATTCGATATTGTTAAATATAATTAATGAACGATTTCCCCTCTTTTTTTTTATCTCGTTACAGGTATGTCCACAAATAAAACACCATAAATGGATTGCAATAACAATAAGCTGTTCTTGAATTGAAAGGCTCAAAATATCGAAATCCTTGTGCATATGAGTAATTATAATTTATTTAAATTGATTACGTGTCGAGGCGATGCAGCGAAACTCGATCAGCTCCGATCGATACGATACGATACGATCCGATCCGATCCGCTCCACTCTGCTCCTATTCGAGGGCGACCCATTTAAAGAGGCACTTGCAATTATTCATTTAAATCGACACCGAAGAGTGACTTCCACAAAAAAAAATAAATAAAAACAAACCCCAACCAGTTGGATTCCTGCACTAAAGTTTTTTTTCTTCTTTTTTGACAAATTCCTGACAAGTTGTTATACCCTAGCAGACAGGAGTCAACTAACTGGGCTTTTTAGTTTCACAACTCGGTATCTATTTTGGTTATACATATGTGATCCGGTGATGATTTCATGTTTCCGGTTGCTAACCTGAAGCTGAGCTCAAAACTGATTAACATCGTTGTAAATTTGTTAAAATTTAACATTAACATTGTAATGATCGTTTTTATCGGACACGACAACAACAGTTATTGATCAAACTTTAAAGTTAAGGCGTCTTTAAGGAAATAAATATTAAAATTGCGTTTTAAAAATATATATCTTAATTTCATTACTGTCTCTTGTCGATTGTCCACTCTGATCTCATTTTCATATTAAAAATTTCTTGCATAAAAAAGACTTTCAAAGTATGGTTTATTAAAAAAATGTGTTTACTGATTTTTAAAAATTAAAATGGAGTTTTGAAAATAAAACTTTCAATCTGCTCTAATGTTTCCAATATCATAATTATAAAATAAAAAAAGATTTTAATTTGAATTAAAAAAGGATTTCAAAAATATACAATATCTTCATGATTACCGTCTATAAGAGTATATTGTTAGTCGTTGACTACTCAGCTCTCCTATCTCACGGATACCCCCTACCCATCCCTGCCCCAACAGCACCGAAAATAACTTCTTGAGGTTACCGCGTGCATGCTCCAAATACCGAAGTTCAAGTGGAGAAGGGGCAGCAACTTAAAAGAGAAGGGATAGGGATACGGAGTGGTAAGGGAAGGTGTGTAGAGTGGAAAGCTTAGTGAGCATGGTCAGTAATGGAGTCGCCATCTAATGTCCAACCAGTGGCAACTTGACTCTTTGGTGAGCTGAACTCCAAAAAATCAGGTCACATTTGCGCTTAAAACGCGCGCCTCGAAATTTGGCTGCGTTTTGCTGGCGTTTAAAGTCGCGTTCAACTTTTTAATTGCGGATGCGCCGACTTTCGATTTCGTTTCATTGCTTTTGTTGTTGTCGTTGTTGCTGTTGTGGTTGTTGTTGTTGTTGTTGTTGTTGCTTTTGCTCATTCCCTGCTTCAGAGGCCTACGGGCTCAGTTCGCCACTCTTGACTTGGCTTTGCTCTGCCACAGTGGCAGCAGCGAGGAAGCTTCATGGAGCAAGCGTTTTGCGGCTTTCCAAAAAACAAAAAATAAAAAAAAACAACACATTTCAAAAAGTTGCTGCACAGTTTCACTTGAGGGAAATCGCAGCTCCCGGTGTCGCGACGGCGCTATGACATAACTGACGCCGCTGTCGACGTCGGCGGCGGCATCTCGACTGCGACTGTGGAAAGTTGAACGCAAATTGTTGCTGCCCGGTTTGTTTTTTTTTTTTATTTTTTTTTTATATTTTTGCTTTTCAACTTTAGCAACTGCTTTGAAATTCACGTGAAAAGTGATTTTTTTGGGGGCAGGCAAATGTAACTTTGAATTGTGCAATCCAAGAAAGCGGCAAATTTTATATATTTATATATATATATTTTTTTTTAGTATCTGCAGGAATTGGAGTTTATGTATTTGATGGATACTAACAATCAGCTTTCATTTAAATGAGGCGCTAACGATATCGTCTGTTGGACTCACGTCGTCCATTAAAGCCAGCTCACTAATAACAGTTAATAATAATCACTTAATTTCAACTCTAATTTTGTGGGCCTTTGGGGCGCATTCACTTAATGACTTTCTCAGCGGCATGAAAAACGAAAGGTGATCTGCTTTTTTCATATCTTTTTTTTCTTCATCTGTTTCATATTCAGATTATGCAAAACAATGAGCACTTTTTGTCCAGCACCCCCCGATTCCCATTGTCATAAGCTATATAGCCATATATATGTGTAAATGTAACTGCTTCGGCTTTCAAACTCAAAAATTTGAATTCAAATTACTGGGAGCACTTTTGTTTTTTAGCTTTCCAGTTGCTGGAGTTTTGAATTTGAAAAGGGAAAGGTTAGCGGCTGGACCAGGAATTGTGCACCCACACAAAGGTTTTCCAAAGTGAGCCGTGTTGTGTGAAGTGAAGTGAGGGAGGGGGGATATGAGTTGCGTGACTCTCGGACATAACATGAATGTTATTCATTATTCATGTTTTCCATTTGTAATTATTGTTCATGGTAATTTGTTATTATTATTATTTTTGAAGCACGTTGACTTGAAGTTTGATTGCATTGATCGTACACACACACACACACACACGCACGCACACATATATATATGTATAACAGTAAGAGTAAATCAGTTCCTGGTGTTTATAACTGTATGTCAGTAATTAGTTCGGATTAACAGCACACAACACAATAATTAAAAGGCTGATCAAATAAATGCATATAAAAAATTACACACTTGTTGTAGAACAGATCTTACCTTTGTGTATAATAGTTGGGATAATTCAATGCCGTATATAACAGTTGTCCAGTGTTGTTGCTGCCTATCACGTATAACAGTATAACAGCAATTAAATATACATTTGCATTAAAAATTAAACATTTGTGGTCTCGTTTGATTTTACACCCAAAACTGTCCCTTCCCCATTGGGGGGAATCTGTATACTTCTCTAACTCTCTCTCTCTCTCTCTATCTCTCTCTATCTCTCTCTGTCTCTCTCTCTCTCTGCCCATCTCTATCTCTCGCTGTGCATTTCAAATTCAATTTCCTTTCGTTTTGGCAATCAATTTAAATCTAGCCTGCACATATTCAGCTGGCTGGGCAAATCCAACAATGCCGGAACTATGCGCGACCCAAAACAAATACCCAAAAAAAAAAGAAAAAAAAAAGTGAAAAAAAATCATGCAATTTTTAACTCTTTTTTCCCCGATTTCACTTGAATTCGTAACACCCCAAAAAGAGAGTTGCAAAATTTGTCGAGTTGAGATTTTTGTATTAAAACAAAAGACAAAACGAAACCACCCGCGATTTGTCTTTGTCTTTGTGTGCACACACACACACACACACACACATACATATATATGTATATATATATACACACGAGTAAATACAACAAAATCTCACCCGCGCTATCACATGAGGCAAACTCTCTTTTCTCGTTGTTGCTGTTAGCCGATTATCTACACCTTTCACCTTTCACGCCAACAACAACAATAACAACAACAATAACAATAACAACAATAACAACAACAGCAACAGCTACAACTAAAGCTATGCCTCTGCCTTTGTTTTCATTTTGATCTCCAAAATTTGCAGCCTTTCTAATTTCAATTGTCGTCTCCCCTCACCTCACCACACCTCACCTCCCCATCACATCGCATCCCCTGCGATGTGGAGAGTTGTGCAATCTGCTCTCGGCTTAATTGGCCAGGATTTTGGATTGGAATCGATTTAGATTGAAAAGCTTAAAGCTGGTGCTAAGCCTGAGTGACATTTATACAACGTGTGGCAGCGCCCACAAGCTGCAGCAACAAATATCCGTGACAAATATGTATTACATAAACACTCCGGAGGGATTTCCACATACAGCAGCAGCAACTGCAACAACAACAGCAACAGCAACTGCAACAACAACAACAGCTAACAAGTCAAACAGCCACACGCTTCCAAACAAAAATAAAAATAATAATAATACAAAAAAATAAATACAGAAAAAAAAAATTAGTTTCACCTCTTTTTCATGGCATGCGCTTAAAAAGCGCAGCAAATTATAAACAAGCGAGACTGAGAAATAGACACGGCGAGCGCCACACAGAGTGACAAAGTGCGAGAGAGACAGAGACAGACACAGAGATGGAGCGAGCGAGAGCTAAAAACCCAATGCTGCAACGAATTGTTGCAGCGCGCCCACTGTTGCCGTTGCCGTTTGCCGTTGCAGTTGCATTTGCAATTTTATTATTTTGCTAACTGCTTTTTTTGGCAATACCAAAAATTTTGAAAAGCACAAACAAACCAAAATGCATAAATAACAAAATAAGAAAAAGGCAAAAAAAAAAAATGAAAGAAAACAACGAAACTACATCAAATGACAAAACCTAGGCAGCATCGAAGTCGTCGTCGGCGTCGCCGTTGCTGTCGGCGTCGCTGTCGGCGTCGCTGTCGGCGTCAACGCCTCGTTGGGGACGATTACATAACAAGCGCGACACGTTTTATTTTATTTTTGTTGTATTTTGTGCAAGCGTCGACAGCAGCTGCGACAGCGACGTCACATGGCCAAAAAAAAGGGGGCACGACTGCGCGCCACAAGCCTCGCCGGCGCAGGCGACGACGTAATAAGCAACAACAACAACAACAATAAAAGCAACAGCAACAACAACAACAGCAACACCAACTCGTTGTCTTGGTTTAGTTGGCCGTTTGCGCTCAGCTCGCTGATTGAACTCCAAAATTTGGCATCGCTTTGCGGCTTTCTTTTTTGAATATACACATATATATATATATATGCCTCACACACACGCACACACACAATATCTCTCCATCGAAGAAACCTTTTTTGAAAACTGTAACTCCAGCAAATCTGTATGCAACAAAGTCAAATGTCCGACTTTCACATATCCTGTAAAGCTCGCCCGAAGATGTCCTCAATTTTTTTTATGTATACAAAATATTAGTAACTAAATCTTTTGTCCTTAAATTTTAATATTATTACTTATTATTATTATGTGCGATGTGTTTCGCAAAATTCATGAAACAGTTTGAAACACACCCAACACGTTTTTCAAAGAAGAATGGAAAACAAAAAAATAGCTTTCACAAACCATTTCTAATTATTTTCCAAAACTTGTGGAAAATAGTTTTCAATAACTTCTTTTGTGGCGGTTCATTTTTTTAGTATTAAAAAAAAGTTTACAAAATTCTTCGCACAAATTTTGACATCTTGAAAGGGAAATACATATAAATATATATATATATATATATTAATTTTCATTCTGCGCGAATCAAGCCAAAGCTGAATATACCCTTCACTTACAGGGTATTTGAAAAATGGTTTTAAATACGTTTGGGAGTGTTGCTTGCATCTTGGCCAACAGTTTGGCGTGCGCCTTTTGGGCCGCCCTAATTTCGCTTAATTACGCACTTACACACACACAGACACACTCGCACACACACCAGCACACACACACACACACTTGGACAAAAGAGAGATAATAATTTTACAGCTGCGAAGTCGCCCGCATTTTATTTTTATTTATTTTTATTTTAATGCTCATCTCTGTCTGGGCCACAAATTTAAGTTTTAATTTTTTTCTTTATTTTTTTTTTTCTTTTCATTTCGCTCTTCATTTTTTTGATGTAATTCGACATCGTTTGTTTTTGTTTTTGGTTTTTGTTTTTTGTCTGTGGCACTTTTGGATTTATTTTTATTGCATTTTTTTGTATTTTTTTTTTGTTTTTTTTTGTGGACTACTGCTTTTAAATGTTTGTCCGCACAGTTTTCACTCTTTCGTTTCATTTGAAGAAATTTACGTTTATTTACAATTTGTCTTCATTTAGGGCGCTCGCACATTTTTCGGGGCCAACTCTTTCCCTCGTCGTTGTTTGGCTTGTCACGCAGCTCTCTTAACTGGGCCTTGACGGCGATTGGTTTTCTTTGCGTCTGTTTGCCTTTGTTTGAGTTTCGAGTTTGTTTTTTTTTTTCGGTTGCCTGATTAGCAGCTCATTTGAAAGTTTGCCTAAAGATTTAGCTGTTACAATTTGCTTTTCCCAATTGCTGCACCTAAATAATAGATGGATAGTTATCTGTGTCTTTGACTCTCGAATGTCACTCGTATAATCTATTTCAAGGTACAGTTGCGCACTAGCTTCGATATATATATCTATATATATATAGATGTCACAACATTGTAATCGCAGATTACGCTGACTTTGATTAATTGCCAATTGATAGCTGTGTGAATATCGGATATTTTTGCTACTTCAGATTGTGTCGAGTACCCAGCAGCAATCATGACTCATTTGTCAAGACTAGGAAATTATTTTTCATATTTATAATAGTTGGAAAATTATTATTATTTAGTTCAGCTCTCTAAATAACTACTACTACTAAAAACGTTGTCTATTAAAACTGATTCGAATATCTTTGTTTCCTGTAAATGTTACCCATTATTTTATTATTATTATTATTTTTTAATTTTAAATATGAAATTCAATTTTATAATATATAATTTTTCAGTTTTCCAAAAAAGCTGTCTACTGTTTTTATTTACTTATTTACTTATTCATTTATTTAATTATTTATTCCGAGCTGTGATTTTTTCTTTCAATTTAAGATGTAATCAAATACTGTTATTTTTATGGTAGAAACACATTGTTAAGGCCAATGTAATTCATACCAAAAACCATTTAAGCCTCGCTAATTAGTAGATAAGAATCTACAAGAAGCCAACAAACAAGCAGCCTTTATTTAATGGCCCATCGCCAAGTCAAAGGTCAAATTATGAGCAGGCCCAGACAAAGAAAATAAACACAAAATTAAAGCCAAGAAGAGATGCGGCTGTAACAATGTTTGCTAAGCGTTGGCAATGGGTGGGGAGTGGGGGGGGGGGGGGGAACTACAACAAATGATGACAGCCAAAAACAATTAAGTCACAATAGAAATAAAGGCAATGAAATGGGGGAAAACACGAAGAAAAAAAGGAAAGGAAACCAAATTAAACGGGAGTTGTTGTTGTTGTTGTTGTTGTTGGCACTTGGGAGAGCAATGCGACAAAAAAAAGTAATATTCTGCTGCGGCTGCTTCTTCTTCTACTCACGTATTCTTGGCAGCAGCAGCAGCAGCGTCGCCGTCGTCGCGTCGTTGGCCACCAACGCTGAAGAAGAAGAAGAAAGAAAAAAACACACATACAAAATCAACAGAAATCCAAATTCGTGTGTGGCTCCTCCACTCAACGCTGCTGCTTCTGCTGCTGCTGCCGCTGCCGCTGCCGCTGCCAGCACCAACGTCGCCGAGGCCGAGGTCGAGTGTGTGTATTTGTGATTGTTTAGGCTCTGCGTCTGCGCTTGACACACACACACACAAAACACACACACACGAAGCCGCACAACTTTGGTGGCATTTAGATTTTTTCTCTTTTTTTTCTTTCTTATTATTTAAATTATTAAAGAAACAAAAAGATGTATTATAACTGGCGAAAAGGGGTTTCCTTTTCGCATCCTCAACCATTTGAATTCTCTGCCCCTCTCTCAACATCTGTCTCTGTCTCTCTCTCTCTATATCCGTCTGTCTTTCTCGCGGCTGCTGCGGCTGCTGCTCACAGGTAGCTGGAGAGACTGAATGGGCATCCAGGGCCACACACAAAGCGCCGCACACACGCACTTCAAATTAGCCTAGCCACGAATAAACACACACACACACACACACACACGCACACACACTCAGATATACAGAAACTGAAGACCTACATGTGCATGTACACCGAAAAAAAAGAAGTAATTACTAGGATACATTTGTGTACCCTTGTGAAGGGTATATCAATTTTGTCGTGAAGTTTATAAGGCATTGAAAAAGTCATCTATATATAATTTTAGTCAACATCACTAGCCCCGTCGACATCTTGGCATATATGTGACTGAACTATCCGGATGAGATTTAATATTCAAAATATAACCGGTCTTTGAGATCGCAACTCTTAATTCTTTAGATCGGTTTTTTATGTACTTGATAAAAATGTATATGTCGGAAATTCGATTCCGATCTTCAAGTCTAATTGAAATGTTTTTTTTTTTTTAATTAAATGGTAATAATTTACTTTTATGCAAAAAGTACACACTTAAAAACAATATTTGATTCGAGACTGGAAAACACAACTTAAACCAAGTATCAAATTCTTAAATCAATAAATGAGAACGTTGAAAATATTGAAGTGAGTGAAATTTAACCTCTTTTGGCCTTCCCAATTCTTAAATTTGTTTTTGAATTTAATTTCATAATTTCAATACTTTCTTAGACTTTCATTCTAATTGATAATTGATTTTTCTCGCTGTGTACAGAGATGTATGTGTGAGTTGGTTCTTTGCATGCTGCCTGCTCCAGCTCTCGCACTTGGCCGCTGAGCTATCCATCAGAGAAAGAGAGAGAAAGACCGAGGGGAAGGGGAGGGGGAAGCTATCCATCACAATGGACTCGCGTCTTCAAAAGAGCAAAAGACAAGATTGAAATTATTTGCCATTGAGTCGTAATTGTTAGAAAGAAAAAAAAACACACAACTGCACCAAGAACAAACCCGAGACCAAAACCAAGTGGAGACCACATAAGATCAGGCCACACACGCTGCAAATCTTAGCCACAAACATATATGTGTCTGTGTGTGTGCGCGAGTGTGTGTACAGGTGCCAGTTACCAGGTTGCCAGTGCCACCTTTTTTTTACCTTTAATGAGCGCAAACAAACGCCGTGGGAAGTCTGCAATGTGTATGTTTATCTATATATAAATATATATATATATATATTTATATAGATATATCTATATAAGTGTGTGTGTCTAGTATAGAGTTCTGGGCTGCTGCCCTGTGCCATTATCCTAAAGAGGAACCCAACCGTTTCTTGTGGTTTTGCCTGCCAGCGGGTGACGGCCTCAGTACAGTGAACGCTCGTTAATTAGGCAGTTCGGCGATATGACAAAATACCTGTTATTAGAAAAAATTATTACAATTATTATATTTTTAAAAGTGACATACATATATATTTATTGTTGCTTTTCATTATGGTTTTGGTTAGAAAAACCACTTCAAAAACAAACCAAACTTAGTTTTGTTTTCTAATAAAAAAGTTGTGATATTTGCAAGTAAAACCAAAAAGATTTGACGGTAAAAATATAAAAATATCCAAATCTATGCATACTAATTTTAATACTTGCTAAAATTGAGCTAAATTTGGCTTGAAATACACATTTTCAATTTTCATTCAGGGAAAATATGTAATTTCTTTTTTATCGGCATTTCCACTTATCGAGACTGCACTGTAGTTGATTTTCTATACCTTGTCGAAGGCAATTTTGATCATTGAAGCTGCGTTTCGACAATTAAACAACAATGTCCTTTTGCCACTTTGCCCACCCAGGCAGGACACCAGGAACACCAATGAAGAACGGACAAAGCAAAGGAGAAAAGAGGAACGAAGGAAAAATCAAATTACAGTTGTTGTGTTTTGACATTTTTGTGTCTTGGGCGATAAAAATGCAGCTGGGGTGTTCCATTGTTCCGCTGCCTTTTCAGCCCGAAAAAGAAGATGGTCCGATAAATAGGAGCCCACCCGAGGATTTGCTTTGACAAATTTGTGTTTAGCTCGAGAGTTGTAAAATCGTTAAACTGATTGACTGTCAATTGAATTGTCAAAAGGGGCGAACAGGAAATGGGCCGAAGCGACAAAAGAAAAAGTGAATTGCGAGGGAAAAGTAACAAAAACGAGGGGGAAAACAACGGTCTTCGTTGGATGTTGTTGTATAATCAACTGAAAGCCGCATAAGCCTAGTAGCATAAACTATAAACTGTAAGCCAAGGCCAAACCAAACACGACACGCATTTTTTCGACACCCAACTCGGCCCATTGGCCAGCCTAAAAATACAAAAACCAAAAAGAAAAAAAAAAAATACGTCAATAAAACAACAACTGCTAACAAAACTTGGTTACGAAAAGAAAGAAGAAAAAATGTATATATGTATATGTATATGAAAACAAAAATTGTTTATGAACTATTATCACTGAACTAGTTTCATTTGTGGCGCGTGACAGATACAGATACAGATACAAATATATTGATACAAATTACAAAATAGACATATAAATATACATATTTATATTTATGTGGATGCTAAGCATCAAAATGGGAAATCGAATATTGCACATCTCTCGTGATTGTAAAAGCGATAATAGTGTTTTGTGTGTATGCGTCAGTGTTGGAAAGTTGTGTGTGATTTGTCGGCGATGACGGTAGTAGAATGTTCATAACCTTTTAACATGTGTACGTACGCTTCAGTTAAGTGCGCCCGACTGCAAGATACTCTGTATTAAACCCTTAAACACATTTAAGCAGTCTGCAATCACTTTTCGTGTATGTTGTAAGATATAATTAATTAAATAGTGTTTATAACAAATTTATGAAAATATGAAAAAGAGCATTTATAATGTTATTTCAAAATATGCTTGTGGTATGGAAAAAAGGCATCATAAATTTGATGCCTATATGAAATATTTAGTAAAATTAATATTAACAAGATATACATTTATTATCGATATTTATCGATGCATATTGGCGAAAATATATACCTTTCCAGCTGTTACATTTACATAACTTTAATCCACTCTTTTTAGCCATATTTATTGGATACAGGCTATAAAAATGTGGGCGCACTTAAGTTTCGCCCAAAAATAACCAAATTTAGCCAACGATTTCTATGTGTGTTTGTGTGTGTGTGTGTGTGTGTGTGTGTGTGAAATGCGGAAAGTGGCCGCTGCTGTCTTGTTATATATGCTGTCTACTGCTCCAATCACTCATTTTGTTACAAAAAGATTATGAAAATTTCAAATGTAAATTATACTCGCTGCGGCTATTTATCTCTGCTGAGCAGCAGCAGCAGCAGCAGCAGCGCCAAATAGAAAACGAGAGAGGCGAAAACAAAAACATGAGAGAGGAAAACGGCAATTGCTGCAAAGTGATTACGAAAAAAAAAAATAGTCTCAAAAGTTTCACTCGGCACGAGTGCGGAAGTTTTTATCCCACGGCATTTGTTTTGGGCAGCGCAAAGCGATCCGATTCAAAGCGATGCGATGCAATGCGATGCAATGTGTGAAGGTATCTATTTTTTATATACGTACATACATATGTATATATATATTTTTTTTGCCGCTTGCAACTCCATTTGTGTATCTAACACCCACCCCCCAACACCAGCGCAACTTGTTTAACACACACTCTGCGTGTCTTTTGTAGCCAGTTCAGCTCGTTCCGCATGCGACGACGACGACTGCGACGACTTGGAATAAGTTTTTGTTTAGCCAGTTAAATCAGCTCGCGAAGCCAATAATATCAATTAACACTTTCGTCAGCGGCAGTCGCGTCTCTGCCCACGCAACACTGCAAGCAGCGCTGTCTACGTCTATGGTCAAAGGGAAAGACAGAGAGAGAGAGGGAAGCGTCAAAGTTTAGTTTTGCGAGAGCTGCTGCTGTGTGTAAGTGTATGTGTGCATGTGTGTGTTTGAAATTCGTCGTCAAATATAGAAGGTAACGTAACGGAATTGGGAATGAGTATGAGAATCAGCATGAGATGACGTCGCGGTCAACGTCGCTGCCTGCCTTGGTCGTCATACACATACACACACTTATGAACACATGCACACGAGAATTTTGCTTTGTTGCTAGAGTGAAAATTGGGTTATTGTCAGAGAGCAGCAGCCACATTACATTGAAGCGGCATCAGTCAGTGGACGACGGCGGTGTCATAGGAATGGGGGGGGACTATGTGGCGGGGGGTGACTTCGTTTTTATTGAACTTTTTTTGTTTTATTTATGGAAATTAGTGTCAAGTAAATCATGTGCATGCGCTTTTGCCAAACAATAAATATTAACACACACATACACATATAAATCGATGGGAGTTTTGAATAAGCGTAGTTTATTGAAAATCGATAAATGTCATAAGCCAATCGCATTGTGAAAGTCGATAACCGCACAAATCGATTGAACGAAAAGGTGAACCAGTTCCGTATCATTTCCGCTATTGAAGGAAGTGCTCAAAGGCCAATGAACATCCAAATGGCCTTTTAAATTGAAATGCACAAATTAATGATGATCAACATATGAACTTGATATTTTTGCCTTAGAAGGTGCTTTTCATGTGGGAAGTTAGTTAACTGTTGTCAAAAAGATACAGTTTCGCAACTTTACTCTGAGCAAAATCATGCCGAAATTCTTACTTAGCTTGGCTAATAGGTTAGGTAGTAACCTTAGTAAATTATAATTTTCTTTATTGTATTTAATTTACTATTGATGATTTGTTATTGATTATTTATAAGCCTCACTTAAGCATAGTTAAACTTATTTTCTTGCTGTGTAGCAATAACACAGTAAGCAATTGCAACTCTCGCCCAAAACTTTCAACACCTCTGTATCTCTCTGTCTCTGTCTTTGTCTCTCTCGAATGTTTGCAGTGCTTGCAACTTCAAAGCAAACGACGCATTACTGTCAAATCTTCACACTTTCAAGTGACGACGACGGGGGGAAGGCAGCTAATGGGAATCAGATTGACTGCCGTCGTCACTGCTGCTGACTGAGAGGTAGAGAGAAAGAGAGAGCGAGAGAGAGAGAAGAGAGGAGAGGAGAAAGGAGCAGAGCTAACTGCATACAGTAGCTGTTTCAGTTGATGTGTGGCCTGGGCTAAAGGACACACATGGGCTGAATGGTTGGATGGACACACACGAAGCCCCTGCGGCCGATGCTAATTTGCACGCCATAAATGAAATACGAATGTGTTGAGTTGAGTAGAGTTGAGTGAGTGGTGGGCAAAGAGGCGAGCAGAGAAGCAGAAGCAGAAGCAGCGAAACAGAGTGGAAGTGTAGTGAAGTGAAGAGCCGGCTGCTGCTGCTGCTGCTAGTTGGGTGGCCCAAGAAAACAAGACGACAACGTGACATGCGTTGTCGACAACGCCCCTGGCTCAAATATACCCATGCATTCAAACATACATACAATAACGTAATGTGTAACGTAACGTAACGTAATAAACACCCGCTACTCAGGGATACAGCAGAGACAGAGCAGAAGCAGAGCACCGTATGCAATCTGTAGCTGAAGCCGTCGCGCACTTTGATGTAAAGTAGGAAGCGCCGATAAGTGTCCAACGGCAGCAAGGCCGCTGCTGCGGCGGCGTTTCAATTGAAGAGTAGCTGCTGCTGTTGGCTCTGTGACTAAATGATTAAGGCTTATCTCTGCTATGTTCGCTTGAAGGACCTCCGGCTGGTCATCATCATCATAATTATTATGCCTCGTGGTGGCCTCGTTCGCTGCTGCTGTCCTCTACTCCTGTACTTTACACACACACACATGCTCAAGTGTATATACAATTATCAGCTGCCCTCGAGCAGCACACACACTCTTACTCTCGCTCTCACTCGCACACTCTCTCCGCAGTTGCGCGCTCAGTGGTTGTTTCGTTTCTCAGTGTCGCTTCCTTTCCCATACGGCGCCCATCGACCTCACACATAGCAAGCAAGCAACAACGACCCACCAACGCCTCTCACTTGACTGTGAGAGTGTATGTGGGTGTCTCTCTCGCTCTCCCTCTCCCAATGTCTCAGTCATCGGTAGTTGGTCGGCTGCTAGTGAAACGAAACGAAAAATGAAACGCTGTGAGCAGCGCTGTCGGCGTCGACACCAAAAATGCGGCAAGCAACTGAAGTCGGACAGCAGCCAGCAGCGAAGTCGTCGTCGGCGTCGTCGTCATCGTCGTTGTCGTCGGCAGCAATCGCTCGACCCGTTGCTCAGTTGGCTACACTTATTTCAGTTCTCCGCAAACTTTCAAGCGAAGCGGTTGTGGTTCGTTCCAATTCTCGTTTCGCCCAATAAAACAAAAAAAAAAAGCTGACGGCCAAATGAGCAGCTGGCTACAAGAACAACAACAAGAGCAACACGGAATGGAGCATTGCAGGGTTTCAATCATTTCTTACAACTCCTCCCCAATGTGTGGCAATAATATATTTGTGGAATTTTTGTAAATTAATCTAAGCATATAAATTGAATAAATTTTGTGTTTTTTGCAAACGCGCTGAAAACGGTTTATATTCAAAAACAACAACAAACAGCAAAATAATATATATATATTTATAAAAATATACTTACGTATATATTCAATAAGTAAGAAAAAGCAACAAAAAAAAAAGCTTACCAAAAATTATTCATTTGTGCTTTTGTGTCTATGTAAATGTGTGTGTTTGTGTGTGCCTGAGTACATATAAAAGTTAAATCGAAAAATTCAAATTGAAAAATACAACAAAAATACAACAACAACAATAACAGAGTGTTATAAAATGTTTGAGCCGTATGTGAAAATAAAAAAAAAGCGTAACGTGCATGAAATCTATCAAAATGAGAATGTCGAACTCGATGTCGATGTTGTTGCTGTGAATTTGGAGCAACAACAACAGCAGCAGCAACAGCAGCAGCAGCAACAAACTTCGAGTGATAATTGTTGCTGTCCGCGAAATGTTGCTTTGAGCAGCGCATTGGCAGAGACGCCAGCATCAGCAGCAGCAGCAGCAGCAGCAACCGCAGCGGCAGCAGCAGCAACAACTGCGACTAGCAGCAGCAGCAACAATTTTAGCCGCCTGCATCAATTGATATCAACGCCTCCAGTATTACTGCGCAGATCATCGCTGTCGACGCCCGCGTCGCCGTCAGCGTCAACGTCGCCGCAACACCCACACGCTGTCGCTGTTGTTAGTACGCCGCCAACGCCGCCGCCGCCGTCGTCGCAGCAGCAACAAGCGGCAGCGCCTTCAGTTTTGCAACAACATTTGGGTCACCTGAGTTACGAAAGTGGAGCAACTGCAGCAGCAGCAGCAGCAACAACGAGAAGTGGCACAGCAACACTGGCGCAACATTTGGCAACACCCAGCAGCATATTGCAGGCAGCTTTTAGCAACGCCAGCAACACTGGCAGCAATAGCAACACGACCAGCAGCAACACTGGCAACAGCAACTTGCAAAACATTTTGACGCGCGCACAAAGTTCCTCAAGCAGCAGCTCTGCCCCTGCGCCTGCGTCTGCCACCGCCGCCGCCGCTGCTGCTGCCTCATCGAACAACTGCAGCAGCGCCTGTGCCGGCAACAGGCATTATAACGGCGGCAACAACAGCAGCATTATTGCCAGCCGCCTTTTTGGACCAACTTCAACCACCGCCAGCTCCAGTTTGGCTGCTGTAGCCTCCTCCTCCTCCTTATCCCCCACCTCATCCTCATCGACATCGCATCAGCTGTCGCCGCATCATCATCTGCATAGCAATCATTCCGCGCTAACCAATTCCATTACGAATCGCATTAATCAATCGATACGTCGGCATCTCAACCAGCAGCAACATCATCATCAGCAACATCAGCAGCAGCAGCAGCAGCAGCAGCATCATCTCAATAACAACAACAACAACAGCGCCTCAAATTCCGCCTCATCCTCCAGCTCCAGCACTAATTCATCACCAGCGTCCACCTCTACCTATCAACAACATCAGCAGCAACAACATCAGCAACAGCAACAACAACAGCATTTTAATTGCGCTCATCCTGCACAACAACAACATCATCAACAGCATCATCAGCAACATCAGAGCAACAACAGCCATCAACACCACAGCAACAGCAACAGCAGCAACAACAACAACAACAACAGCCACCACCACCAACAACAACATCACCACAGCAACAACAGCAATCATCATCAACAGCAACAACATCAGCAACAACAACAATCTCCTCTGTGCCTAGTATTATTAGTTAAATGCCCCAATTCAAAGGAGTTTTGTAACGCCGCTGCAAATTTCTGTGATAAAAGGTAAATACAAAAATAAAACTAATTGCAACAAACGGGAAGACAAATCAAGAAAGCGACTAAATTATTATTAAATAAATAATACATACATTATAAAAATATTTTAATTAAATATCAAATATTAATAAACATCAATTGTGAAGTGAAAATTGAATTAGTTATAAATATGAAAAAGAGTGTTGAAAAGCCAAAATTGTATTTTTCCAGTTTGCTGTTTGACTCTTGCAAACTAATTTGTAAATTGAAAGCTTATTAAACTGTTATCGCCACACTTGAAAAAATTACGCAGAAGTTGACATCAGCTGCAAATTTGTACGAATGAAAGTTTGAAAGTTTTTAGCTTATGCATTTCTTAAAAGTAAAAAAAAAAGTAAATATTTGTAGTATCACTTCGTAAACTGCGAAATGATTATTTCTATAAATATTCCATAATGGAGACTTTCAGAAGCTTTTCTTTCTTCATAAACAAATTTAATTAAATGTCTGCATTTATCTGTGCATTAGAAAGTTTTATTTATGCATTTTAGAAACACCTGCCTAAAACTGCTTTTTCGCAAAGCGAATTTCTTTCAGCACACTTTTTTTTCTGAGTGCATTTACGAGGAACACTTAACAGCACTAATTCACGCAATTAAGTGTTTAGCAATTCGAATCCTTGAATTACGTGCGAGCAACGAGAGCATTTTTGTGTGTTAGTTGTCTTTTTTCTTTTTGTTTTCATGCATTTACCAACATTACATTTGCTGTGTTAATTTGGATGACTTGTTGTTTCCACTGGCATTCACTTGACACACATATACCTATGCATATTTGTATGCGTGAATGCGTGTGTGTCTTTGTATGTTTGTGTGTGATTTGTGCTAGTTCAGTTTTGAAGCTCGGCGCGTAACCCACTTTAATGCTGGCTTTGGATGGAGATGGGTGACCCAAGTGAGTGTTGGTGTTGAGCGAGCGATTTAGGCTATGCACCAGTGTTGGTCAACTCAAAGTCTCAATACAAAATGTATTTCATGAAAGAACAACAGCAACAACAACAACATTTTATGCTAACAGCTTTTGTTTTCTGTTCGCTTTGGTAAACAGCTGTTCTCCATTTAAAATGCGTGGGTGGGAAAGGGATAGGGAGAGAGAGGCGGCTGATCTTAAAAGGTAAACAGCTGCACACAAAGAAATAGAAGAGTTTATTTTTGCTGTGTGCTTATGGGAATGGAAATTGGAATTGGAATTGCTGTGAGTGATTTGAATTGCTTTGCCTTGCTTATTGTTGTTGTCATAGTTATTGTTTAGTCTTGAACGCTGTCGCGACGTCGGATCATCTGATATTCCGTCGAAGCGATAGCACACCACTTGCTACGATTATATTTCATTCCCCGATATTTGGAAATGATTCATTTATTTATATACGTTTTGTATATATCAGCGATAGCAAGAGAAAGAAGAACAATTTTTTGTTTAAGTACAATTCAAGGTCTATTTGCACTTAAAGAAAACCGATTGAATTTCAAATTGTAAAAGCTTCTTTTTTATTTTTAATTATTATAGAGAACAAAAGTCAGTTTCAACGTGAATTATTTTATTTCGAATACTTCTTCATTCAAATTTGTGTTCAGTGTACAGGATGTTGCTTTTATTGCTGACGCTGTATTTATTTTTATGGTTGTTAATGGACTCCGAAATGTCTGTGGTTATCTTCTTTTTTTTTATAATTTTTTTGCATGCTCCTCTGCGCAAGCGGAAGGGGAAGTCTGCTTGAGTGCTTCAGAGTGCGAAGGGTCAGAACAACGGAAAGCTCATGCTGTTTAATAAAGCTGAAAGCTTAAAGCTCATGTTAATGGAATGTGGATGTTGAGGCTTATGTAATTTGCAGCACAACTTTCCCAAAAAATCGATGATCCTCAAACTGATCAAATGCATAAGTGAAATGTGGCTGCAACAAGTTGTTATTTTTTTTAGCCTTTGTCCATTGTTAATACGACAATGCAAAAATCACTAAAAACTTTCTCATATTAACATCAGTATGTAGCGTTCATATTAAATATTTAATAAATTATTTGAAAAATTAAAAAAAATCAAAAACAACATGTTAAAATAAACTTTCAAAAAATGATTTGCCAACATTAAATTAATTAGACATCGATTGCAGCCAGCAGCCAGCAGCAACAACATGTTGCTGAGAGACTTGAACTCTCGATTCAACCATTTGCCATACACAGATACAGATACATTTACATCTGTATAATGCTTTAGTTTTCACTTTGTTTTTTTTTAACGCATTTCACCCAATAATCATAGAAGCAACAACGGCAACAAAAGCAGACTCCTCTTTCACTAAGGGGCCCACATTTTGAATTTAGAACAAATCTCTACACAACAACAACAATTTCTAAGCCAATAAAAAGATATTCGTAGAGAGAGAGAGAGAGAGAGAGAGAGGCAGAGACAGCGAATGCTGGAAACGAGAAAAAAGAAAAGAGTAGTAGAAATCCGGCAACAATATCATAAGCAACAACAACAACAGCAGCAGCACAAAATGAAAGCACGACAAAAACAAAATGTGAAAACGCATGAAAGCCAATTTCTTGTCGTCGTCGCCGACGTCGTCGTTTCCTTCGCTCGCTTCGTCGCAGTCGCCGCACAATTTGTTTAGAAAGTGCAGAGAAATGGTAAAAGCGGCAAAATGCAAACAAGCCAACCAAACAACAGCAACACCCAAGTTTTGTGCAGTGTTGAAAATTGGGCACAAAATGTTTATTAATTTATTGATTTCATTTCATGCGCTCCCCAAACACGATAATGAAGTACATGCGATTATGATAATGATAATGGTGTATTTTTACTATTATACAATAATAAACGCCACGCGCTAAGCAACAACGTGCAAACTCCGAAAGAGAGAGGGAGTGAGGAAGAGTGAGAGAGCGAACTCGTGTAAGCTTAGCTTTTGCTTGCTGCGCTCGTACGTCATCAAACTAGTTTTTTTTTCAGCCCATCACGCTGTGTTGTTGCTTGCGATTACATAAAGCGTCGAGTTTCGTTTCGTTTCGTTGTTTGTGCTCTCGTTTTACGTCGTTTGGCTTCGTCGGTTAGTTTTGCGGTCGGTCGGGTGAAATTCGCTGCCTGCGTCGCTGTCGGCGTTGCTGACGCCTACGCGCCTGCGCGCATACAGACAACGCCATACAGATAAATACAGGCCACAGCCGACGACTGCGCAACATTGTCTGCTTCATTTCCAATGCTGCTTGCTGTAATGCTTATGTAACCGAACAACAAAAAAAATGTTGTTTTCCCTTCGTCATCATCATGCGTTATTGACGCAAAAAAAAAAAACTAGTGTAAACTTTCATTTATGTTGCAATCTCCCAAAGTCTTAAAAACTTGGCAAATATGCCATGCGCTATTTTTGCGACTAACATGTCAACATATGTAAACATTTTTTGATTATACTTTCTGCTAACCTTTTTAAATATGAGTAGAAAGCATTTATTTAATGGAACGTAAAATTACATTTAGACAGTGGCTTAAATATTAATTTAAGCAGAGCCTTTCACTATGGCAGATGAGAGTTGCTATTAGCTACCATAATAGTCAAATGCAAACTTCCAATCGTTTGCAGAAAAAAAAAACGGACAAATTTCACTCTACTTAAATGATTTTATACATTTTATATAACAACAACAACAGTAGCCCCAGCAGCAGCTTCGCTGTTGGCAGCGACTTTCACGAAAACTGCAAGCAAAACTGCAGAGTCGCCGAGAGCTTGTGAGAGAGAGAGACGCGCTGCTGCTGCTGAGGAGCTTTCTCCTTATGGGTCGGGCCTTTGGCTCTGTGGACTGCTGCGCTGCTTGCTGCTGCTGCTGGCGCAAAAGGCAAATGGACGCACCGCAAACGACGCAACGACTGACGACTGTGACTCCATTGAAAGCTAAGCAACAACAACTACAACTACAAGAAATGTAGCGAAACGAAACGTAACGATAAAACGAAACTTGAGCGTGGGAGTTTACAAAATTAATATGCGTTCAAGTGTTGACATCGCGATGCCCAAAATGTATATTTGTATTTGTGTGTGTGTATATGTGTGTGTGCATGACGAAGAGCGAAGACGAAGAGAAATTGCATGAACATTGGGTGGGTGTCTATTGTAGTTGTTGTTGTAGCTGCTGCTGCTGCATTTAGTAGCGGAAGTGAAGAGATGAGTAGTTAGCTGAGTGCCGTCAAGTTAGTTTCTCTTTTGAAATCATTTTCATTGGCATGAAAGATCACATTATTTAAATTAAATTGCTAGTTCGTCGTTTCTTCATCTGTTGTTCAATTTATCTTTGCATCGCATTTACAGATACATATATACATATATATATATTTATATTTTTATATGTTTATATGTATGCACATTTATCTATACATGTACATATGTATGCGTAAAATGAAAAGCATTTCCTTTTCTTCAAAACGTTTTTCACTCGACTCATTTATTGTTGTTGTTGGACGAGTGAAAGGAGTATTTTCTGCCGCGCTTTTGTTTTTGTTGTTTGTTTTGTTTTGTTGGTGAAAACGCCAACAACAGCAACAAGAAACACACGCGAGTGAAAACTCATGCGATAATTTGTTGTAAAAAAAAAAATAAAAAAAAATGAACATTTTCACCATTTTTATTATTGGCCTGGCTTTTGTTGTCGACTTTCGTTGTTGTGTTGTTGCTATTCATTTTCTATCAAATTTCATTAAAATGCTAATGAAAAGTTACCGGAAGTTGTTGTGTGGAAAAAGCACCACTCGAATCGGTTTCAATTATATAACATCAGCCACTTTGGCGAGGAAAATTGGTGAAAATGTGTAAAAATGTTTCGTTATCCAAATTTGGCGCAATTTTCCATTTCAGCAGCTGCCATGTCAGACCCCCACCCCCACAAAATGCTGCTAGTGCCCCTTCATCTATCGAATTTATCCATCTTTTCTTTTTTCTACTTTTATTTTTCTCCTTTGCCCTAAACCGATTTATTGTGCGGATTTAAACACGTGCTGCTCTTTGTCTATAATTTTAAGACTCTTTGCTGTTTGTTGACGTCGCTCTCCTGCTGCAGTTCTCTCTCTCTTCCTTTGTCTGCGCCCTCGCATTGCTCTTTTATGCATTCGGGGTTGTGCGTCGTTCTGCGCATAAAGATCACTCAAGGCGCTTGCATTTGCAGCGTGTCCGTGACGAAATACATTCGACTCAGCTGCCAATGGCGGCGGCTGTTTATCTTGTGTTGTGTTGTGTTCTGTTTGCACAGCGAGAAGAAGCAAGGAAGCAAATGCATGAAAAGGCTGGACCTTAAACATAAACAGCTGAACTTTTGGTGTAGTGCTCATAAATTATACATCAAATAAATAAACTTATTTCAGACCTACTCTGCTGTGGCTATTTGTTAATACTTCTACCCATATAAAACATTCTATAGCAAATGCACAGTGCAACGTTTAAGGTCCAGCCTAATCAGCCAGAACGCTGAATCTCATTGCTCACGTTGGGAGTTCTTGACGGCCGGCGACGGCAACAACATCATTAATCATTACGAGTTTAACTGTTGTTCACTTGGGCTGCCGAAAAATCACTTACTTACCGCGCACCTACCGCTCTAGTCATCTCGCTTAACCTTAGCTTTGTCTTTCGGCGCCGCCAAAGCCAAATGTTTGGAGACCTAAACGACGTTTCCCAATGTCATCTCACAAACAGAAACCAAAACTTTTGGCTCTGAGCCCTTCGAAACGCAAAAAAAAGAGAGCGCGCACAAATACGACGAGGGCACGAGAGAGAGACAGAGAGCGTAAGAGACGACAGCTTGTGCTTAACGGCAGGTGTTTGTCTCTCTGTCTGTCTCTGTGTTTGCGTTTGTATCGTTCTCAATGCCAAATCAATGTCATTAACATTAAAGCACACTCACTAAAATTGTATAAAGCTACTTGAAGGTACTAAACCTGACGACTCTGCGGTCACCGTCGCCGTCGCAGTCCCCATTCCCCTACTCCACCTCCGCGTTTCGCCACGCTTGTTTGACGTCGACTTTTGTTATTGTTGTTGTTATATTTTCGGTTGTTTTGGGTTCTGCCGCCGCTGCTACTGCTGCGACTGCGACTGCTGCTCTTTCGGAATGCTGGTTTACGGTTTGTTCACCTTGATAAAAAAAAGCGTTTTTAATACACACGCACGCGCTGTCACACACACACACACATGCATACATTGCTGATGTGAAGGTCCTTTTTTTTTGTCATGCATTTGATGGCCAGCTGAAGTGAGCTGAAAAACTGTCAAGAAAAACTCTTTGAGCGCCTCAGCATCTTCAGCCTTGTACAGATTTTTTCCAAGTTTTTCTTTTACTTAATTGTTGCAGTTGTTGTTATTGTTATTGTTGTTGTGTTATTTTTGTTGTTTGTCCTTTTGCATCTGCGCCAGCTCAAAAACTCTCATTGTTACAGTAGATCTTTTTCTCTCTCTCGCTCCCTCTCTCTTCTACCTCCTCCATTGTTTGTCAATTTTACACTCTTGGCTACATATTTTGGTCTATTGTTTGCTGTCATCTGCAGGCGACGCTGCATGCCTGAGTTATCCTTGCTGCTGCATCCTGTGACGCATTTTGGCCGGCACTGATTTTCAGGCCCAAAACGATAAACGCTGATTTGAAGCGACCTCAGTTTTCATTTGCCGTTTCAGCAGGACGGTCATCGTGCTCGTGCTCGTGCTTGTCTTCGTGTTCTTTCTCTCTCATATCTGTTATCCAGTTGCAAATTGTACTCTCTTACGAAAGCTTCTCTTCAATCGACAGATAGATCACTCACTACACGCACGCAATAACGGTTAACGTTCAAGCTTTCGCTCATTTTTCGTTTCGTTTTCGCTCGTTTTAAGCGCGCGTCTTTTTCGCCCGTACAAATTATGTGCGCTGCACAACATTTCGGTGCATTATTCTGTCTTGTGATTTCCGTGTGTTTGTGTCTCTGTCTGTCCTTTGTCCGCAACAGCAGCGCTGCTTAAAATATCGCTTTTGAGAGGAAACACCTTTAATAATTTATTGATTTGCTGTGTGTGCGCTTGTGTGTGTGCCGACAAGCTGGAGAACTCGCTGCTGTTAAAGCTGCTCAATCTACTGGCCAGACATTCGACTGCCGACAGCAATTTTGTTAAGATTGAATTCGAGCGCAGCATCATGGAGTTACTGCAAGAGCCAAGGTGCTCATCTTTTACATAAATAACATATCATATTTATATGTATATTTATATTAATATATGTTTTTTAATTTTTGTATAATTATAATTGAATTTCATATCGTATCTAACCTCACTATGCATTTTTTCTTACTTGCAGATTGCCGGTAAACGAATGTCAGGCAAGCCAAACAGCTAGAGTCACCTCGAACCTGCACGCATCCAGTAGCACAATGGCGGTCAGCCGTGTACCCTCACCGCCCCTGCCGGAAGTAAATACGCCCGTTGCCGAGAACTGGTGTTATACGCAGGTAAGATCCTCACCTCCCCGTCCACTTGCCCTTTCCCTCATTTTTCCACGAGAAAAGGATTACATTACAATGTGAGCAAAAGAGCCAAAAAACCTGCTGCCTGCATTCCTATGGATTTATTCACTGCTGCTCAAATTTCCATAATCCATGTGCGTGTGTTTGTGTGTGTGTGTGTGTAAAATGAATCCATTTTTGTGGTTATGTTTGCTGTGCATTTTATTCGCCAGGCAGGCTCAGAGGAAAAATGCATTTCCGCTGTTTGTTACACCGTTACGCAGGTGTGCGCTCAAAATGAACAAATCTGTAACTGTAGACGGGATATGGGATATGGGAGAGAAGATGGGAGGAGAGATCAAAGTCTACGTTCAAAAAGAGCTCAAATATTCTTACGAATCTTAGTTCATAGAAACATGTGTAACTCATTTCTTTTAGGTGTTTACAAATGAGATTCTCCTAATTAAATCAATTCTTTCTTCAATTTGGCTTGTTCAAAAAAATCGTTCATAGAAACATATTAACTAATTTTTTTTATTGGGCTTACAACTTACATTTTCCTTATTAAAAAATTGGATCTAAGCTTAGATCGAGTCATCATGGAATCATGTGTAACTAATTTATAAATAATACTTCCTTTATTAAACCATTTCATAAATTTCTTCTTCAATATGCAGGTCAAAGTTGTTAAATTTAGTTATATGTGGACCATAAATAACTTTAGTTTCTGTCGGGAAGAGATGGGTGAGGTACTCAAGTCGTCCACATTCTCAGCCGGTGCTAATGACAAACTAAAATGGTAAGTGTGCGATTAAGAAAAGTAATTACGAGTGTTTAAATTTAAACAATACATTTTTCTAATTGTGCAGGTGTTTACGGGTGAATCCCAAGGGTCTAGATGAGGAGAGCAAGGATTACTTATCATTATATTTACTGTTAGTTTCGTGTAACAAATCTGAAGTCAGAGCCAAGTTCAAATTCTCCATACTAAATGCAAAACGTGAGGAAACCAAAGCAATGGAATCCCAGCGGTAAGTGTACTGAATATTCCCAAAAAATGTGATAAAATAATAAAATTAAAATTATTCTCTCCCATATTAGAGCTTACCGTTTTGTGCAGGGCAAAGATTGGGGCTTTAAGAAGTTCATACGACGCGATTTTCTCTTGGACGAGGCCAACGGTCTCCTGCCCGAGGATAAGCTGACTATTTTCTGTGAAGTCAGCGTCGTCGCGGACAGCGTGAACATCTCCGGACAATCCAATATTGTGCAGTTCAAAGTGCCCGAGTGCAAACTATCCGAGGATCTCGGCAATCTCTTTGACAACGAGAAATTCAGCGATGTAACGCTCTCGGTCGGTGGCCGTGAGTTTCAAGCGCACAAGGCCATACTGGCAGGTAGGACAGATTCCTTATAACACAATGGATTTAACTGATAACCCCATACATGTTGAGAGTCTTTTGAACTTCTCTTCTCAACCAATTTTAAATGCCCAAAGCAAACCCGGTTCTAGATTTGTTCTATAACCACAATTTGTGTACAACATATTTTCAGCTTGTCTTTGTTACTTTATGAAGTTTAATATTTGAGAAACATAGGTAATCATGTATCCTAATGAGGTCCATTTGCATGAAGACATACCACTTCCATAACTTTGTCAAAACTAAGCCAATTTTTAATGTCGGGTCTTATCTTCTCGATTTATTGTGTATATCTAAAATTAGTGCTCATAATTTCCTTCAGTTTTATTGTCTAATTTCAAGACATAAGTTTTGATACTCTCCAGACTTTTATAATTTTGTCGAAAGTAAACCGAATCTCTTTAATTTTTTTTTTTGTGCATAAAAGCTATAATTTTCCAAGCTAACTTTTCTAATTTGTGTCCACTTTCCACTTTGCAGCGCGCAGTGATGTCTTTGCGGCCATGTTTGAGCACGAGATGGAGGAGCGTAAGCTGAATCGTGTCGCCATAACCGATGTGGATCATGAGGTTCTCAAAGAGATGCTCCGATTCATATATACGGGCAAGGCGTCTAACCTAGAAAAAATGGCTGATGATCTCTTAGCGGCTGCTGATAAGGTAAGTCTCTAAACTGATCCAATACACTGATCCTGAGCGATAACTAATTCCTTTCGCTATTTTACTCCTGTACAGTACGCACTCGAAAAGCTGAAAGTGATGTGCGAGGAGGCGCTGTGCGTCAATCTCTCTGTTGAAACAGCAGCCGAAACGTTAATATTAGCTGATCTCCACAGTGCGGATCAATTGAAAGCACAAACGATAGATTTCATTAATACGTAAGTTGGAACGAATATTCAACATACATATAAACAAAAAATATTATGGAGAGATAACCAATTTCTTTGATTTGTTAACAGTCATGCCACCGATGTGATGGAAACCTCTGGCTGGCAAAATATGATCACAACACATTCACATTTGATAGCGGAGGCATTTCGTGCGCTCGCAACACAACAAATCCCACCAATTGGACCACCAAGGAAACGCGTGAAAATGAGCTGAAACCATAATGCTGTAGCCAATCAACACAAAACAGTAACAGCAACACCAACAGCAACAACAACAGCAACCAATTCAACAGCAACAAGCAACAACATCAACCACAACAACAATACCTACAACAGCAACAATAATAATAACAACAACTGTAACATACATTTTAAAAGTTGCAAGCAACACTGCAACAGAAGCGTTTCTTTCACAACAACAACAAAAGCAGCAAAAGCAACTAATAATATTATTATCAATAATACAAACAATAACAAAAACACCAACAACAACTACAACAACAATTGGCTTAAGCCATCAAAAATGCCGTTTATTGTTTCAATATCGAGTAATTTAATTTTCAAAAACTTGATAAATGTAATATTTTTATTTTGTTGATTTATGATTACGATTAATGCTTAGTTCTAAGATTTAAAAGTGAAAACAGAAAAAAAAACATAACAAAACAAAAAATATATAAAAAAGAAGAGAAACCACAAACAACAACAACAAACAACAATTACAAAATAAAATAAAAGAAAACAAATCAATAATAATAGAAAAGTTCATTAAGAAGAAACGATGGCAAATAAAAAAATATAATTGCATATACATAAATAAATAAAACAAAATGCGTAACTATTATAATTATTAATTATTATTATTATTAACTATATTATTATGATTACCGCGTATAATTACAAAGCGTACACTTTGATTGTGATGTATATTCGATGAGTATGACTAATGCATAATGATACGGATATGATAATGAAGTTGATTTATATATTGTGTATATGTAAAACTCTGCAATTTGAATTCAAGAGAGCATTAAAGGTTTTATTTTTGTATTTACCGATTAAAAAAGCAAAACACAAACTATTTCCCCTCAACCTCCCCAGCCACAACCAACACACACTTAAAAAAATATATATATATATACACAACTTCCACACTCGCGCAATGAACAACAACAACAAAGCAGCAACCACCGTCGTTACACACATACACACACACAAACAACACACACACACACAGTTATACATAGAAAGGGCCTAACAAAATAAAAATAAAAACAAAAATAGCGCAGTTAATGAAATACATTGTATACAATTAAAATTCTTCTCTTTTTTTCGTTTAAAAATAAGCACCAATGTTTTTTGTTTTTAAGTATTTAATGCAACTTCTTTATTTCTTGTATAAAAAAAAACACTTAACTTAAAAAAATAATAAGAACAACATCCAAACATTGTCGAAATAAATGCAAAATGTAGCACTCTGTGTATAGTAAGCAAAAACAAACAAACAACTAAGTCTTTCAACTAAAACGCCTCCATTTTTAGGGATGGGATTAACAACCTAATGATGATGATGATCCTTGAAAGGAACCAGGTCTAGCCATGGCTGGTTTTATAGCTTTTTTTGTGTGTGGGGAATTTATTTAAATTAGGCCCCTCCCCTTCCCCGACCCACTTATTTTAATTTGCAAATGAACAAGCAGCAACCAAGAAACGAATAAAGTAACAGTGATAATATTCATCCAATTAAAATATGAATACTCCAATTTTTGTAATAAGGTCAAATTCGTTATCCAGAATCATGCAATTGATGTGGCATTATGAGCCACAATGCAGGCATTGCTTTGTTAGTTGACAATTGATTTAGGCAGCATTTGCAAAAATGTAAATATATATAGCGTTAGTTTCTCTGATTCCGTTCTCGTATGGCTAATTGAAATGCACAACAAAAGAATTACAAAATAAGCTTAAGCGGTATTTGCACAGCACAAAAACAAAAAAAAAAAGAAACGCTTTTCAAATTTGGCAGAAGATAATCCAAAAATAAGCCAATATTAAACCATATGATGAGTAGGCAATTGATATGTGTACTTGACCGATTGTTAGTTTCATTCCAATTGACCAAAAAGCAAAGCAATAAATTTAAGAGTGCTGTCTGAATGCCGTCACTGAAAACAAACAAAAATAAACACAAACTAAAGTTGGTAAAATATCAAAAGCAAACATATTGAAAATATACTAAAAAGACATTTTTATGCATGCCAATCTAAATGTGTAGAAAACAATAAACGAAGAGGAGAACAGAACGTGAGAGTTCGAGTAAGTAATAGAACTTTATAGTAAAAAATAAACAAAAAAAAAACTGGGGATTACGAAAGCAAAAAACAACAGACAAAATGAACACGGGAAATCTTTTTAAAAAGCAAATTGTAATTGTATTTAACAAATTAGATAATAAATTAATATGTTCTAAAGACTATGGCGACTCCAATTATTTATTTCTTCTCCTGCTCATCCAGAAACTGTTGCAACAGTGCAGATTCAATTGGAATTGTTAGCTGCTCGGAGCCATCAGCGACGCGCTTTGACTTGACCAATTTGTGATCGAGAAACTCAGTCAATTGGGCACGCAATGCCAAATCGGAGCTAACCAGGAATGCCTCGCGACAACTCCAGTACAAATCCTTGAAGGGCATGCCCTGATAGTTGGCGTTGCCCTTGTTCTGCAACTGAAACTTGACAATCAGCATGTAAATGCCACGTGAGTTGGTCGTCAGCGATGAAAAGACACTGCGCATCGAGGACAGAGCCAGTTCACCGGAATTCTGCACTAGCAGCGAATTCTCAAAGGCCGTCTCATCCGTATATGGCAGCATGGTGGTGCAATCCCACCACGAGAAATTGTAGTTGCCCAATTTGTTTTGATCCCAAACTGGTAAAATATGTTACAATGCAAATGATTAAATAGTTAAGTAATCCATTATTTGGGCAACTCACGCAATGGTGTATTGATGTGATCAATGGACGCCAGCAGATGAATGTTGGGCACACGTGCAAGGCGTGACAGGATGGCCTGGGATTTCACATTGCGCAGCATTGCACCATCCAAATTATGCACGATCAGATAGAGATGTGTTTCGGGTATCAATGCGAACTCCTCTTCGATCATGTCCACAGCCTCGTGTGCATTGGCTGGACTTGGACCCGCATCGAGAATCTCACTCGTTATGCTGTCCAAGACATCTTTGAGTGTCAGACTGGGAAAGAATCCATTTACCACGAGCACCGTTTGCTGGGCGAGAATTTCACGATGAAAGGACTGCAACAGTTGCCGTTTGGAGCCCAATCCATAGAGCATAATATTGAAACCTTCGTTCAGGATGCACATCCATTTAGGAAAGTACGACCGATACTCTTCCATAATAGCACCTATGGCCGTCTCATGTTCGGCAGATGCCTTCATATCGGCCAGCAGGCTGAACACACGATCTGCCGCGAGTCTAGGATTCTTCAGGCGATCCAATGTGTGATCTGAAGTCAGTATCTTGCTGCTGGCATGCGAGTGAAAGTAACCATCGCTCTCCGGCACAAATTCATTGGATCTCTTGACACGCGCCGACTGACGTTGACGCGCTGCCGACGGTGTCTTGGGCAGCACAGGCACCACAATGGCACGACGTGCCTTGCACGGCGTCTTGGACTCGTCGTCGGCGGCATCGTTGTCGGAGCCAGATCCATTGCTGCTACTGCTGCTGCTGCTCGAAGAGTCGCCATCGCTGGGTCGAAAATCGCTCTCATCGGCGGAGAAATCCTCATCGGAATCGGCCACAATTCGTGCAATCTCTGCAAGAGAATGGAGTTGAAAGTAAAACCAAATGATTTTGTTTTTTACCACTTACGTTTCTTAACCCGTGTGCGCACATGCGATGGCGTCTTTGGTTGATCAGCCTTCTTCCGTTTGGTGTCCCGTGTCTTGACACCCAGGCGTGGCGTCTTTGGGGTGCCGGGAGTGGCATTGAGGGCAGCCAATGACATCGCATCCCTCTTCTTGGGCGTATTGAAACCAAACAAACTGGTGCCCGCTACATTATAGTCAGTCTGTATGAGCTCGATATCGAGTGAGGTTGGCTTATCCGTGCCTGCAACAGCAAGTTCCGCAACATCGTCTTCATCTTCTTGAGACTGTTCCTCATCCGTACACTGCACATAGTTGAGAACAATGCGCTCCTTGGCGTCTTGTCCCTTATATTCCTGATACTTCTTGGTGGGACTCGGTTTGCGGGCTGATCGACGCGTACGCGGATGCTCGACAAGCTCAGCAGCGCCACTCAATTCATCGGAGCTGCTGCCCAATGCAAGGGATTTCCGACTGGCCGATTTTGGACGTCGACTGGGTTCTTTTTGTTTCTTTGGTGTCTTGTATTCAGCAGCGGATTGTGTTTTTATTGGAATGGCACTCATTATTTTATAAGTGCTTCAATGAAATATGACAGATAATTAAAGATAAAAATACGTAAAAAAAAACATATGCAATGCAAAAAACATTCGTGTTGGTTTTGCCGCGGTTTTGTAAATAGAATATCGATTTATCAGACCAGTTGTCATCGATTAATTCGCATACATTGAAATTGACAACAGTTAGTTATCGCATCGTCGTTACGATTATTAAAGAAGAAGCAGAGGTTGCTTACCGCCGAACTACAGCTTAAAAATACTCGACAATTAAAGCGGCGTGTTATCAAATATAGATTTCATTTCATAAGGGTGAATTGTAGCTCTCTAAAATATATTTAAAAGGTACATAATTTCCTGTGTAAAATACATTACCGATGTTTTCGTAGTAATCGAATAATGGTTATCGATACAGGGAGTGGGACGCATCACTAACTCTGAGTCAGGCGGTTTAAGCGTGCGGCAATTTTTCACAGAGCAGCAACGGCAGTGTGTATTTCATTTGTTTAAATTTTTATTAAAAGTCACACAACACAGACGCAAAATGTCGACAATGGCAAGTCTCTTATCCATCGCTGGCACGCGACAGTCCGGCGCATCGGTTCGCACACAGAACGGTAAGCAATCGTAGATTTGAACAACAGCTGCAGCTGGAAGCAGTCGCCGGGGACAAGCACGTTGCCAATCAGACCCCCAGACGACTGTGAAGAATATTCTCGAACGAAACTTAAGAAATGTTACTCAGCCTGTGAACAATTCTTTTTCATAAGGAAAATAATCAAAAGATGAGAATTATAAGCTTTGACTAGGCATTCAAAGTGAGGTTATGGCATTCCGAACACCCATAAATGCATCTGACATATGAGATTGGAATACAACAATTGTGATGTTGCATTTTTAATATTTACAGTCATGGCAGCGCTCTCCATATCCAACATTGTCAAGAGTTCACTGGGCCCCGTCGGTTTGGACAAAATGCTGGTGGATGATATTGGGGATGTTACTGTTACCAATGACGGCGCCACGATTCTGCGTCTGCTGGAAGTGGAGCATCCGGCTGCCAAGTAAGTCCACTCAATAATCAGTTTGAGTGACTGTAACTCAGTGACTGTATGTTCCTTTAGGGTGCTTGTTGAGCTGGCTCAGTTGCAGGACGAAGAGGTTGGCGATGGCACCACATCCGTTGTAATTTTGGCCGCCGAGCTGCTGAAGAACGCCGATGAGTTGGTCAAGCAGAAGATTCATCCTACCTCGATCATTTCGGGCTATCGTATTGCCTGCAAGGAGGCATGCAAATACATTTCGGAGCACCTAACCGCCCCAGTGGACGAGCTGAGCCGTGATACACTGATCAACATTGCCAAGACATCGATGAGCTCGAAAATCATTGGCGCCGACGCTGTTTTCTTCTCCACAATGGTCGTGGATGCCGCTCAAGCTGTAAAGATCACGGATCCCAAGGGACAAACAGCGTACTCGATCAAGGCCATAAATGTGCTGAAAGCGCACGGCAAATCGGCTCGCGAATCTGTTCTGATTCCTGGTTATGCCCTCAACTGCACCATTGCCTCGCAGCAGATGCCCAAGAAGATAGTGAACGCCAAGATTGCCTGCCTTGACTTTTCGCTGCAGAAGACTAAGATGAAGATGGGAGTGCAAGTCTTGATTAATGATCCCGACAAGCTCGAGGCAATTCGCGCCCGTGAACTGGACATCACCAAGGAGCGCATCAACATGATTCTGGGCACCGGTGTCAATGTTGTACTCGTCAGTGGCGGCGTTGATGATCTTTGCATGAAGTACTTCATCGAAATGGGAGCGATGGCTGTGCGTCGCGTGAAGAAGAGCGATTTAAAGATCATTGCCAAGGCAACTGGTGCCGCATTCCTTACGTCGCTGACGAACATGGACGGTGAGGAGAGCTTTGATGCCTCCATGGTGGGCGAAGCCGCCGAGGTGTCACAGGAGCGCATCTGTGACGATGAGCTTATCCTCATCAAAGGCACCAAGGCACGGTAAGGCATCTTAGATCCAGTATAAAGCTAAACATATCTTAACCATTGGATATTTGTGTGTTTTTACAGCGCTGCTGCATCGATTATTCTGCGTGGTCCCAACGACTTCTACTGTGATGAGATGGAGCGTTCTGTGCACGATGCTCTCTGCGTGGTGAAGCGCGTGCTCGAAAGCAAAAAAGTCGTTGCTGGTGGCGGCTGTGTGGAGGCAGCACTCTCCATATACCTGGAGAACTTTGCCACATCGCTGTCGTCGCGCGAACAGCTGGCAATTGCAGAGTTCGCCAAATCGATGTTGGTCATTCCGAAAACTTTATCTGTAAATGCGGCAAAGGATGCCACCGATTTGGTGGCCAAGCTGCGCTCCTACCACAACTCCAGCCAGACAAACACCAAGCATGCCGACCTCAAGTGGACCGGCTTGGATCTAATTGAGGGCGTTGTGCGTGACAACAAGAAGGCGGGTGTCCTGGAGCCTGCCATGTCCAAGATCAAATCGCTGAAATTCGCCACTGAGGCGGCAATCACCATTTTGCGTATTGATGACATGATCAAACTGAATCCCGAAGACAAGAGCGGCAAGAGCTATGCCGATGCCTGTGCCGCTGGCGAATTGGATGGTTAAAAATCCGCTGCTAAAATGGCATTTCTTACTTGGTTAGGCACTTAATCTAATGTAAAACTCACTGCAAACAGCAAAACTTTCGCCCCATTTAATTGTAACAACAATTTAATTGTTTCTTTGCTAATCGCAATTTGGTATTAATCCCGCATCATTTCTAAGTCCTCCTCATTTCACGTAACATGCATATTAATAAATGAAACAACCGAATATATGCTGCGGCGTATGAAAAACTAAATGTTTATTGCTTTCCAACTGAAATCTAAAATGTGTATAAAATATTTCTGAGAGAAGAGATGAGATCGTTGTTGCATCTGCTGCAGAGAGCCCGAGGAGAATATTCAAAAAGTTGTCTATAAATAGAGCGTGCGTCTTTTTTGCCTATAAATACGAAAAGACTAACAAAATACCGAATACAATCGCGGGAGCAACGTGAAAGCGTGTGAATATTTTTATAAAATAGAAGAAAATATTTTGAAAATATGTCTGCAAACAATATTGAAAACACAGTTGAAGGTGATGTGAATAATAATGAGACAGCAAATTGTGGACAGGCGGAGCAAGTGGAGCAGCAACCAGCGGCGCAGCAGCCACAAAATGAGCTGCTCGATATGGTTTTCACATTGGAGAGCGAGAAACAAGCGCTGCTCGAGGAGTCTCGCAAACGAATCGGGGCGCTGCGAAAAGATTTTGAGGTTAGTTTTCAATTGGTGATTCCAATTTATTGAAATATCAGAAATCATCTGTAACGATTTTTAAAAAGGAAGCACGCTGCGAGAATGAACGCTTGCAGAAGAGAGTGGCCAATTTGGAACAGTCATTAAAGCAGTCGGTAATGCTGGGCGGAGTGGATGCACCAAAGTCACGGCAAGAACAGGACGAGCTACTGCTAAAGGCCAAAACATTACTATTCGAGAAGACCAAAGTGAACAAGCAACAGGAGCAACAGATCGCCGTGCTCCGGGAACAAGTCGACTCAATTAAGGATGTGCTGCAGGTTACCAAAGACATGCTACAACTGAAGACCACAGAAGGGGAACACACCCAGGCGCGTCTCGAGAAGAGTCAGGTGTGGATCAAAGCCGAGCAGGACAAGTGTGCGCTGACTGAAAAGAAATTGCAGATATCGAAGGGTGTCTATGACAAACTGCGTGCCGAATACGACACACAGTCGAAGATATTTAAGGTATGGAAATCATAATTAAAATATATATAGTCACTAACATATACATAAACTCTTTCCTGGCAGGATTTGAAAGCGGCCTATGAGCAAAAGTTGAGAGTGTTGACTGTCGCATTGGCAGAGGCCAAAAAATAGTTGAACAATTTAATAAACTACATATGTTAATTAAATGCACAAATATTCTTTTTATATGTTCAATAATTTAATCAACTTTGTTCTGCGCCAAGCTTCACGGAGTCCCCAGTTCCCTAGGCGGTTTGCTTGGTCTGCTGTTGTTGTTGCTGCTGAATCATTTTTGCGGCGGCCACCTGCTTCATCTCCAGCACGCTCATCACAGAATTAAGGAAACGTGTCTTTTGTATGTGGATCTTTTCTATTTTCTCGATCTGTTCCTGCACATACTCGACGCGTCGCTTAAAATAATCCTTGGAACCATCTAGATCCTGTTAAATGCAAACACAGACGGTGATGTGAGCAGAGGAGAATAATTGATTTCATTGAGTTGCTGTTACCTTTTCGATGTAGTAGCCGGTGCCGATGTCTATGATGAAATTGTTGAGATCCTTGATGCGTCCTGGCACATACATGCTGCTTGTTAGCGGTACGAGTATTTGACGATTCTGCCAATCAGGCTGAAATGCTTCCAGCGCATCTTTGGAGCCAGCGTATTTCGCTTTGCAGCCATGCAGAGTCGACAGCGAGTCCTGTATGTTATTCATTTCCTAAACAAAATCACAATTGTTAGAAACATGTGCTATACTCTCTGATGCACTGCGGCATTTCAAGCAGCCCCCTTCCCCGAAATAATACACGATGGTGTGTGAGCAACACCCACACGCGACTCTGCCACTCACCTGCTCGAACTCTTGCTTGATTTGCATCAATTGGTCGGGGCTCAGCTTAGTGAGATCGATCATCTCGGTTTTTGCTGCAGCATTTGCGGTTCCAGACATATTTTACGCTTAAATTTATAACTTAATAAATGTAAATTTTTGTTCTTAATAGTCACACGCAAATCTGCTAGAGTTGTATAGCAATCATACGGAATGAGTTCAATCGAACGATTCACGTTCAAAAAGGAACTGGTTTCGTGACTGTCCCATCCCTAGGAACTGTTATGCGCAGCCATTAACCCTAACAGGGCGCATAATTTTCGTAGTACAAAATTGCAGTGACTCATGGACACTTTGGTAAAAAGAATAAATTGCAGCAGGTTCCTCTATGCTCCAAATGGTTCTTTGATAACAGCGACATAACAGAGAACTGTTGCCAGTGTTGGCAAAGACGATACAAAATGTTTGAATAAATGGTATGGTATTCGTTTTATTTTTTTTTTATACTTTTACTTTATTTATTATATGCAATGTTATAATTCTGTGTTTTGTCAGTCATTCTGTATTTGTATGCAATTTTATACCTTTTTTTTACTTTCTTTCACATAAATTATAAAATCTAACATAAAACAAAGCCATTTCATTAACAATCACTGCCGCTACATGTTACATACACGTTACGATTTGTTATGATATAGGCGCAGCCATTACATGTTCATATACATATTCTTTGTAGTTATATACTGAGTCAGTGTGTGTGTGGGTGTAGGTGTGTGAGTGCGTGTATGTATCTGTGTGCTTATGTGTTTTTGTGTGGGTTTTAATTTCGTATATATATATATTAGATAACAATGATATTAAGCCTAAATAGATATATGTAAGTTTAAGTTGTATTGATACATTGTTTGCATTTCATCATTCGCATTTATCCGTTTCTATGATCATTCAACTATTACATGCTTTAACTAAGTTACTTTTACTCATTAAACTAACTTTACTTGCCTCGGCTCACTTATCATTTATGTTTATCATACATAACATTATTCTTTAATCAATTGGTATCTGTATTGTTTTTTTTTTCTTTTTTCGTTTATCTAAAATTGTTTTTAAACAATTTATCAAGTATAAGTTGCATGGCGTGTAGAATTTTCAATAGGTTTGAAGTTTTCTTAGTTTTTCCGATTTTTTAATTTTTGTTTTTGATGTGCACTTTTAATAATCGCAAGGTAAAAATTTGAGTTTTATTTTTCAATTGAAATGAATAAACTTCGTGGTTTGTTTTAAATGCAGAGTTTTGTTATTTTGTTGTATCTTGTGCAGCGTTAACATTGTGAAGATATATAGAAATTTGTTGTCGTAGCCATTGGAGATCGGGTACATACATATTTAAGTGGGAATGGTAATTTGTTATCAACAGCATTTTAATTTGTTATGAATTAATATTATCAAATCGAAGGGACGTTATACATAATACATAATAATAATCATAATTAATTATACATTATAGTATTGTATATGCAATGTATATGTTTTGTATATATAGATGTACATATATATAAATAGTAGAGTATGTATGCATGTTTAATTTGTATTTTTTGTTTTTTTTTTTTGTTAGTAGGGTTTCCTTGTTGTATATAGTATATATATGTCAGTATGTGTGTATAAATATGTGTGCATTGTATTGTGTAGTTGTTTTTGTTGTTGTTGCAATTGTCCTAAGTGTTTTCATTTTGCTAGATTCGCTAATTTGTTTTTGTTATGTGGTATTTCGGTTGTATACAAATTGAAGTTCTTCAAAAACTCGAAAATATATCAAAAATTGTTTGTTGAAATGCAATATATATATGTATATGTGTAGTTAGGAGTCAAATATACATATATGTAAATATATATATATATAGTATTTCGATATATAAACCAATGTTTTTGGTTAAAGATAAGTCAGAAGAAGAATGAAATAATTTAGCTTGGAGTTAGTTCGCTGGAATGCAGGGTTAGTACGTTTATGTATGTATGTATGGATTTGTGTAAGTATGTATACATGTATGTGTGCGTGTATAACTCCAATATATGTATATAAGTACATATGCATAATACAAAGTCTTGATTATAACAATTTTGGTATACAAATAGCAGCAAAATTAAATGAAAGCACTAAAAAGTGATATTTCATTAAAATAAATTTTAAAATTGTGTTGGTGTTGGTGTAGGTGTGTGTGTGTGTGTGTATGTGTGTGTGCATGTTGTGTGTTGCCTTAGTAAGTTGTCTTATTGTTAGTTTCTGCTGCTGTTGCTGATTGCGTATACGTCACGTAAGCCTCGAAAAATATGCACAAAGCGGCTCTAATACTGTAAAATTGTTGCTTGTTTCCGTTTTTTTTTCGTTTTCAGCTGTAAAGTAATTTTGCTCACATTTGATCGCATTTTTGTAAAAAAGCTAGGTAGGTTCGCGTCAGTGTCTAGTCTTGAGTGTGCAAGTGTATTAGGTTGTGTGTGTCTGTGTGTGTGAGCGTGTGTGTGAGAGTTGGTGTCTTATTAATTGATATGTCCGAGTTCATATTGCATAAGAGTCTATGACAATATTTAGTCTCAAATACATATACATATTAAAAAGTATATATGTTGGGGTCTTTTACGAACCAAATTAGTGGTGAACTCAATATGGCATTTGTTGTAGTATTTGCTGCACGCAAATGGAGAAGTCGCGTTACATTCTACATACATTTTATTCAATCGAAATATTTGCGAATTGTCTTAAGTGGTTCTTGTCATTAACTAATTAAAGCCAGTTTCAATTCAATAAACAATCTAATGCATCATTATCGTTATCATTACTTTTATAATAATAATATTTGATCTGCGTCGTTCATTTAGATTACAGCACCACATTTTGTAATTTTACACGCTGTTCTTGCAAACAAACAGAAACTGCTTACAGAACTTTAAATGTAGTATGTGTTTATTTATTGTATATATAAATATATATATATATATATTTGTTTAAATTACGTTTACATCGAAATTCGCTAAATTGTGTAATTCTTGTATAATTTGCAGTTTACGTTTTATTTAATATATATATATATATATAGTTTGCTTTGCTGCTTGGCGCTTGGCGAAAACTTTAAATAGATGTTCCATATTTTTCTTTACTTTATAGCCCATATATTATACACAATTATTTGATTGGCTAGTGGCATAATTAATTATAACATAATGATATATGCTTGTCGTGTACATATCGCTGTGATTCCTATTTTCATTTTTTTTTTTTTAGTTTTGTATTAGCAAGTCTTGAGTTTGAAGCTATAATTTCTTAGCATAATTTTTGCTGAATTTTTTATTTTTTTTTTTACTTTTTTTGACGTTTGTGTTTTTTTTTTCTTTCAATGCCTTTAAAACTTAATGCATATGCAGCTAAAATATTGTATTTATATTGTATGGTTTGCAATGTGTGTGTGTGTGTGTGTGTGTCGAATGTCCTTATGTCCTTGCTAACGTATGTCCGTGCGGGCTTTGCTTATTATCCTTCCGTCATTTGTACACTTTGAGATGTTGTGTCTAATTAACGCCATGAGGTTGCTAAATAAATATATCTATATGTATATATATATATATATATATATATATATATATATATTCTGTTTTCGTATGCATGCGTGTAAATATAAATGGATATTATTTATATATATTTTTTTGTTTTTCATTTTTTCGGGATCATGTGGATCACGTGATTTATTGCTAATTTGACGCGGTTTTTTGTCTTTGGGTTTTTCGCTGGCGGGAGTTGCTTACACATACCACTCCTTGACGTCTTTTGAGTCACGCTTCTTGGCCTTTGGCTGGACCAGACCTGCCATCTGGGGCCGTCCATCGCTGCCGTAACCAAGTGAACCACTGCCACTGGACATCATGCCACCGCCGCCGCCGCCGCCGTTGTGTCCGTTCTGTACGTGATGCTGTTGCTGCTGAAGCTGGCCATGGAGTTGTCCTTGGTTGACGCCACCAGCTGCTTGATGATGCTGTCGCTGCTGATGATAGGAGCCATTGGTGCTGGTATTGCCCAGCAGAGCCGCATTCGGATTATGTGAACCATAAGCGGCAGCCTTTTCACTTTCCGTCTTGTAGCCACGATCGCCGTTCGATTTGAGCCACAGGACGAGCAGGATAACGAGGATGACAGCAATCAGAATGCCAGCCACAATGCCAATGATCATCGCTGTGCGCTCCTCCTCAATCGAATTGATGCGTCCACCCTTACTCTTCGGACGATAGTTGTTCACATTGTTGCTGTTGTAGGTGTTGCCGCCATACGGTCCATATGGCGGTGGATCTGGCTGTGGTGGCAACGGTGGTGGCATCGGTGGCAATGGATTCTCATCGGGCAACTGAATACGCTCATGATCATGACTGCCACCACCACCACCTATCGCACCGAAGTCATCGTGTGTGGTTTCGCGCTCAGTGACTGTGGTGCGTATCTCTGGCATCATTGTGGTGCTGCTCGTCGTGGTTGTTGTTGTGGTGGTTGTGGATATTGTTGGCCTACTGCTGCTGCTGCTGCTGCTGGCGGTGCGTTGGGTGGTGGTGCTCACACTGCTGCTGCTGCTGGTGCTGCTCGGTTGGCTGCTGGACGTGCTGCTGCTGCCGGCACTTGGCATGGTGGTCATATAACTGGTGGTGCTGCCACCCACGCTGCTGCTGCTACTGCTGCTGCTGCTGCTATGTTGTTGCTGCTCCGTGGTCACATCGCTGCGTCCTGTCGTCGATGACGTTACCAGCTCGTTATTGGACTCTGCAAGTGGTTAGCAGCAGTTTTTAGTGTTTCAGTTGGGCGGCAATTTAGTGTTGTGGTGGTGTCTGTGCTGTGTGTAGTGTTGTGCAGTGCCAGTGCAACAATGCGACAGTGTTTGCCCCTCCCAGAAAGAATATTCAGTCGACCTTTCCTGTATCGAACCGACCTTTTCAAACTAATTTCACTTAAAAAGACTTTTAGCCAAATTCAGTGCAATACAATAAATAAGTATAGAAACAAATAAAACAATAATATTTAAAAACAATTAATACTTAAAGATCAACATAAAATAAAATGTGCTTGAATTAATTATGTTAACTTTTGTACTAAATTTAAACATATTTAAATACATATTGAATGATTAATTTTAATGTACTTTCAGAGTAATTAAATAAAATTTATTTTAAGCACAAATCTAAAAAATTATAAGATAATATGGAATACTTGGAATTCTAAAATTACATGGAAATGTTTGTACCAAATCTAAACATATAAGAAAATTAATTAAAGACAATATTTTAAAAGTGAGATTCATGTTAATTATAATAATATTTTATGATGACTAGTTCCATACGTTTTAATAGCTGAATTAGCTGTCGAGAGTCGCACTAGGAGTTAAAATAATAATACAAAATAATTATAAATAATTGCTGGTTTTTATAGTTTACTAAATAACCTTCACAAAATAAATATAGATGTAATTTAAACGATGAACGATTAAACGATATTCAAACCCGGCTTGCATTATTAAAATTTGCAATCATAAATCTGAGTTATGGAATAAGCATATCAAACATTTACTTAAGCCACAAAGAATTAAACTTAATTGGTCTCCATTTAAGCCAAGTTCGATTTAGGAAAGTTCCACTGCTGGCCCAAAATAAGTTTCGCAATTAGTTTTATTGAACATAAAGTTAAAGAGCGTAATTTGATATTTGATATTGATAGAGATATGCTCGTGCTGCTGCTGCTGTTGATATGTACAATTGGAAGATAACTGAACGTACATTGAGAACTGTACATTATTCATGTAGGTAAGCTAATATGTGTGTAAGTAGTATGTAAGATAACTATGCAAAAATACTTTCTTCTTTCACTATCTCATTCCTACGCATACACATTGAGACTTATAGACAGAGGTACCGCTACTGCTATATACAATACATATACATATGTGGGGTAAATAAGACTACCCTCCTCTCTCATCCTTCTTCTTCTTCTTTTTCTTCTTTTTCTTCTTCTTTTTCTTCTTTATACCGTATCCCTCACAAAAACGCTTTTATTTCGGGTTTTTCTTGTATGCACACACACGCTTATGATCGGTGTGGCTGTAGTTGTTTTTGTTATTGTTGTAGCATTATTTGAAGTTGTTGTTGTTGTTCTTGTTGCTGTTGTTGTAGTTATTATTATTATTGTTGTTGTTGTTGTTGTTGTTCTTGTTGATGTTGTTGTTGTTGTTGGTGGTATTGCTCAGATACATATAATACACATATATATAAATATATGCTAAAGTTATATAAGTAGTTTTAGACACTGTCTAATTTAATTTAGTAGGAGCTTAGCCCATGTGCATTGCATTTGTTATTTGCAACTAGACGTTAGCTTTGCATTTGTAATTGGTTTTTTTTTATGCTTTCTTTGGTGTTTTTTTTTTTTTTGTTTTTTGTTTTTTGCTTTAGTTAAATTTACAGAGTATCCAAGGCGCAATCACAGTCAGAAATATGAAGACGTGTTCACATTCTGAAAGAGACACATAAGGCGTACTCATTGTCAGTTCAAAATTAGAGGCATCATCAACAACTGAGTGGATGAAGTGGAAACAGCTGAACTGAATCTGAATCTGAGGCTGAGGTTGAAGGATGACACGAGAGTGAGAGACTGAGTTTTGAATTCTGAGTATTGATTTTGAGATTGCGATTGCGATTGAGTTGTTTTTGGGAATTAAGAGTTGGTTGAAGTTCGTTTCTTTGGGGCTGATCAATGGTTGTTGTATATGTGTATATATTTATGTATATGTGTATGTGTATGTATATGTATATGTATATATGTATATATGTAAGTTGTAGATAGCTTAGTTACTATTAGTTGGTATGTATGTTTTTATATGTGTAAGCGTTCAAAGCGTTGCATACTTCAAGGCGCGCAAAAACCCAGAGGACGCGATTTCTAACAAAGAACATCGTAAAACTGCAAAAGCATTTCGAACTAGAAACACACGTATTTTCACATACGCCAACTATGTATGTACTACGCATATATATACATATATATATATATATAGATATTGAAAAGGAACCCAGAGCTTAACCGTGGCAACGTTCTAGTTCTAGTTCTACTTACATACAGTGGTATATATGTGTTATAATTACTTGAACAATACAGTTTTGTTTGCTAGCTAAGATAATGTCTGATATGATTTGAGTGGCTGTGTGATGCAAATGTCAATGACAAAATGACACCACACTGGCAACAAAAAACAAGGGAAATAAAGAACATAACCAAACTAATGTCGAATGTGTGACTCACCTGCACCCTTTGCCGTTGATGTTGATGTGAACTGCTCCGTTGTCTCACCATAATCGCCGGAGCCATGGACACAATCCTCATCGTCGCAGGCACGCTCAGTGCCGTTGTTGTTGTTGGTGTTGTTGTTGTTATTGTTGCGATCAAGGCCAAGACTGTTGCCCTGCTGCGTGGTTGTCGTCTGTTTGGTAGGTGGCACATAGACGGGCGTAATTAGATCATCCCCGCTGCCCGACTCGAAGGGCGGCGTGCATTCGTCCTCATCGTCGCCGCGACACCCGGATCCCGCACCGGAGAAGATCAGATCGTCTATCGCACCCGGATAACCACTCGCCGGCGTCTGTCGAGTAGAGTTCAAAGTCTAATTTTACTTCAGTTGATCTGGCGCCGACCTGGCCAATTGGTTATTTTGTATGTCAGTCGGTGTTAACTGAGTTGAGTATGTGCATTACAAGTATATATATGTATGTGAAGCCATGTTTTATATTATTTTTGAAATGAGGTAATGATTGTCTTAAGTTGTACCTACAGCATAAAACTGGAATATCGGTTTGGTTTTGGCAAATGTGCAATTTCAGAGCATCTCCATGTGAGTGTTTTTTGAGTGTTTTCTGCGCAAGGCAGAAAATGAGCGTTAATTTTAAATAAGTTTTAAATAATATACTAAAGTGTTTCCAATAGATTATTATTATTTTTAGCGTTTTAAAAGGGAAAATGCTTTATTTTTACTTAGCTGGAAGAGACAAATGGGGACAAAAGGGACATGATTATTGTGGCTTTTGTCAGAAAGTGCATTTCTCAGAATCATATATTTTTATCATGCACAAAATCATTTAAAACACGTCAGAACGATCTACTCGAGGGAGTCGACTAGGAGATATTCTCAACCCAGTGTTTTTACATTAAATCTACAACTTGCTTCTTATCCGATCTTAATCAAATTGTTAGAGTTGATCAATGATAATAGTATATATAATTAAATATCGATGAAATAAATCTTCGTTTGGTATACATGAATTTATTTTCCATATAAGAAGTGCATAGATCTTATAATCTTTGAGATTCCTTTGTAAATACAGATGGACAGACCTATGAACATGGCTAGATCCTTCCTTTCCTTCCATTTTAAATGGGTTCAAATAATTTTACATATGAGGAGCACTCTTGCTATAAATTCACTGCAAATCTTATTCAATCCTGATCCTGATGAATAATATATATACCTTATGCGGTCGGAAATGCTTTATTGTACCTGTTATCTACTTGGGCTCATCCATTTTGAATGTGCTTAAGACATATGACGAGCACTCACGACTAGAGCACTCTTGTTCTATCTTCAGCTGAATATTGTATAGTGTTATATGTAAGTATATATATGTGTGTGTGTTTGTATGAATGAAAGTGTTGGCAGATGTGTGAGTGTGTATTAGTATATTTGTGCAAGATATAGGTGTAGATATGTGTAGAGTCATGCAGCGTTAGTGCGCTCAAACTGGCTTCATAACGAGTACAGTTACAGTACAAACAAAATGATAATTCTATCTGCATATGGTAGTATATAATATGTTTGCTATACATATGTATGTCGTAATTGTATATGTAATATTATGTATTATGTGTGCATGTGTGTGCGTGTATTATTAATATGTATATTCTCAAATTGATTATTGCATATGCTGTGCTGTGCTGTGTCAGAGAATAGTCAAGTGGCAGTTAGCTGAGGTTAGTGGCAATTTTTTTTTTTTTGCTGTTGGTTATTTTGCTGGTGCTGGTTACAAAAAGCTTTACGTTAAAAAAAAAAACGCTGATGGAAACGAGGAAAATAAATATTGAAAATGTACATAAATCAAATATGGCATTTACACTAGCTTATACATTTAGTAGCTAATACTTTAGTATTTAGTTTTTAAAATTTAAGTGTGCAACCAAATTTCCCCGAACTTAATGATGATGGGCATTGGGTTGATATTTGTTGAAGGACGTGTGCTTCAGAAACTTCAGAAACTGTACATTAGGCAATTCAGGGGAAAAGGGGTTCACACAACATAATGAAGTTGATTATTATACGATATTTGGATTTAGTTTTTGTTGAATAAAGAAAGAATTTTGAATAAACTTGGATTTTTTTTTTTTTTTTTGTTACGATGAAGAGAAATACTTGAAAAGTTGAAAGTTGAGAGGAATTCAAATAAAATTTCAAATAAATTCCCTAACCTGCTGCATTCTCTGCAGATCATTTCTATCTAATACTCCAGTTACCAATTGAACATCTCCCCGTATGGTGATATGAGGATCGCGTTCGACGGCCAAATCCAAAATGCGCTGCTTGTTCACAGACAAACCGGCAATGACACCAGCAAAAGGACGCTCGATCCTTGTGCGACCGTTGCGACTAAATTTGCCGCCCACTTGTATATTGGACATGGTGTTGAACACTGTCGAATGGTGGCCTGGCAAACCGAAACAGAAACGGAATCATTAATATGAATATCAACTTTAATGAATTGGGATATATAATCCTGATCTTACCCTGGGGTGTGAGTGCCTGCACATTATAGTCATCCAGCTGGAGCGTTGCATTACCGCCCTTGCGCGAGAACCGCACCACATGATATGCATTATCGTTGACCTTGGTGCCAATCTCGCCCAGCGGCAAATCAACGCTGCCAATGTTATAGACCATAAAGATATTTCCCTCGACCAGCTCCAGTTCCATATAATCCTGTGTGGTGGCACTCTCAATGCGCAACAGCACCGCATCCGGCTTGGTGGTAATGAAACCCAATGCCACATTGTCCTCCTCGGTATCCGCTTGCGTGTTCTCCGGAAAAGTGTACTGCACCATGCCCTTGTTATTACCAAACTCATAAGCAATCGACTCTGCAAGATGACGACAAAGATTAGTATGGCTTTGTGTGGCATTGCTTGTGGCATTGATTGTTTGTTTGATCAGCACCCACCGTCGTAGCAGGTCGGACCCGTGTAGGATGTCATGTCGCATTCGCAGGCATAGGCATTCCATTGCTGCACGCAGACACCGCGATTGGCGCACGCATTCTGGCTGCACTTGGTGGGTCCTTCGCAACCGCTTACGACCAGGGAGCTGGGCACAACCGCATCGGTTGTTACCGATGGTGATGTATCGCCCAGATCCAACGATGCCAAACAGCCCTCAAAGCCGGAGCGGGACGAAATCGAACCCGGCAACTTAGAGTACATGTCCTTAAATACGCCCCCAATATAGAGTATGCCCGCCAGCTCCAAGTGCATATTATTTCCGGTCAAGGTGATAATCTCAAACGAATCGTCCACGGTGAGGGTGTGCGTCTTGGGTCCCGGCCGACGAATGCTGACCTGATGCCAGCGATTGTCGTTCATGTGGATGCGTGACTTATCCCTCATCGTAACAGGTCCGTCGCCCAGATCGAATGTGTAATGGATGTGTCCATTGACCAGCTCCACGGCAACGAAATCATTGCGTCGCCCACCATTGAATACCAGTAGACCATTCGGCTCCACGGTCTTGAAGCGAAAGTCTATCGATATGCTGGTATAGGCTTTGAGCATGGCCAATCCCACATAGGAGTGCTTGGAGCGAAACGTTGCTGCATGATACGGCTGTCCAGATGGGGAGTTGACAAAACGCGCTGTCAACTTAAATGTGGCACTGGGCAGGGCCGACAGCTCCGGACCCAGAGATTTCACAATATCCAGATAGCTAATAGGGAAGAGGCAATAACTTTAACTACTTGCAACAAATAAAAAGCGACGGTTTTCCAACTAAGAATTAACGTTTGATAACCTAACCAATAATTTAAATAAGATCTTTGGCTTACCGCTGGCCATTGAATATGAAACCCTGCATTTGTCCCACAAAGTTTGGCATTGTCGAGGTCATCTGGATCTCTTCCTCGGCGTGGAAGAGGCCGCCCAGGTGTATGGATCGTATCTCCATGGTGCTGTGGCGTCCCAGGATTGTCTCAGCTGTGCAAAGAATACAGCAGAGTTTGATAAAACTCGGGGGGTTCGGGATTTATCGAGGTTTGTGCCAGCCTGGGCTTGCTCTAATAGTTTAGTTTAGTTTAGTTTAGTTTAGACTAGACATAGTACCGTTAACATTTTGGTATATAGGCATACATATATATATGTATAGACGTATATTACGTACGTATTCAAAATATATGGATATTATTGATTATATGGAGTATAGTTGTTGTTTTTGTTGTTGTTGGTGACAAACGAATGTTTTAGTTACAAGAAGCACATACGCATATTATATGTATTCAAATATTAAGTAGTATATATTAGTAGTAGTAGTAGTAGAGTATATAGTAGTAGTAGTAGTAGATATATGCATTTTAGTAGACATAGAGCTAAAGTTTGATTCAAAATCATTTCAAGCAGTTGTTGTAAGTTGGTGTCACTTTTGACAGTGGGCTAGAATTGTCAATGCAGCTTGGGTACATACTAAAGAAAAGTGCAATTACGATAGTTATTCATAAATACATATGTGTACATATGTATGTGTTGTTTTTTTTAAATTTTTTTTTCTTCTTAACTGATTAATTTAAGAATAATAAAAAGAAGAAAATTGATAAATTGATAACTGGTTGCTGCGGCTTTGCTCAAAACAGAAAGAAAAGTAAGAAGAAATTAGAGTACGCTAGTGTGTAGTGAAATTAGTTCAAGATAAATAAGTATGTAAGTAGTATTATTTTTTTTTTAGTTAGGGTGTTCTTGTCTCATATACATATACATATATATCTACACACATACATACAGTGTAGTAGTTGTAGTAGTATATGCCACTTTTCTTTTTGTGTTAGGGTGAGTTATCATTATCATTACGAGTACTTTTACTTGAGGCGGTGACATTTTAAATTCGTTAGGTGCATTGCTTGAAACTAGAACGAACGTAAAGAATTTTTTTTTGTTTTTGTTTTTTTTTTTTTTTTTTGCCTAGACTCTTAACGCCAAGAACTGATAAATAATCATATATAAATAAATTAAATCGAAATCAATGATAATTTTTGCTGCTGCTTTTCAACGACATTGAAACTAAACATCGATTTGTAATTTATACTCGAAATCTTGTATACTAAGTGTAAATATGTTGTGTGTGTGTGTGTAGCCTCGCATGTCGTTTCTGGTTTGTGTGTATGTGTGTGAGGTGTGGGACTACGTGTAGCTAATAACGGTGCAATTGCCACAAATGAGGCAATGGTCAATGGGCACCACATTGTGCATACGACGCGTGGGTCGGCGTGGTGAAAAATGATTGATATCTGAACATGCAAATGACTGCAGAAAGCGATGATGACGATTGGAAAATAGACCAAGAGAGAGGGAGAGAGAGAGAGAGAGATTTAATGAGCTTGGAAATTGACTAAACTAGGTGAAAAGCGAAAAGTGGAACACGGTTTGTTGCAGCTGCTTCGCAAGCATATAATTAGCCGCATTTATACTTGAATTGTGACAAGATAAGCTAAAGTACTTCAGAGACAAATAGAGAGAGAGAGAGAGACAGAGAGAGAGAGATTGAGAGTAAGAGAGAGGGAGAGAGACGTAGAGCGTGGCGTTTGCATGTACAGCAAGTCATGCGATTTTCGTCTATTATTTATTCAGAGTTATTAATTTTTTGTGTTTGTTTTCTTTTTTTTTGTTATTTGCAGGTGCGCACATGCAAACGTTGACATGTGTGTGGGTGTGTGTGCGCGTGTGTGTCTGGATTAGTGTGCAACTTAATAGGTGTGTGCGTGCGTGGTGCAGCAAATATCCGAAACAGTGAGCAGTGAGTGTGTGTGTGTGTGTGTGTGCGCAAGTATGTTTTTGGCCTAAGGCTGGACAAAACGGCTCAAAGGAGCCGCCTATTTGCCGTTGCCTTCTTGTGTTGACCAAATTGCAACTCTGTACACAGGATACAGTGCGAAACTAATTTATACGCTTGGACACGTTTTGGTTGCGGTTGCTATTGTTATTTGTTGTTATTTGTTATTAACGAGTATATAGTTTACTTAACACAAAGCTAATTAAATATTAAATGGTGCAAAATTACAGCCCTGGGTGCTTAAAAGCATTGTTTTGCCCTCTCGTCTCAATAAGTCACAGGTCGCGTGCGTTGCGACACCATTTTCAATTTCATTTTCATTTCTCCATATATATATATATATATATATATATATATAAATATATATATTATATAATGTATATTTGTCGTCACGCTCCGCATCCTTGACGCGACTTTTATCGAGCGATTTGGCAAAAAAATGCTTCACCGGTTTCTTGCGTGTCGATTTTTTTTTGCTCTCGCCTAAAAGAATTGAAAATATTTTCGTTGGTTTTTCTTCTCTTTCGTAATTCGATTGTTTTTATTTTTTATTTTTTGTAATTTGTATTGCGTTCTTCTTCGCTGTTTGCATTTTGAAATAGAAAAGGTCATTAAGATCACGTTTGTGATTAGAAAATTGCATTTGCATTCGACATTACTTGCTGTTGTTGTTATTGTTGCTGTTGTTGCTGCTGTTGCTGTTGTTGCATTTGTTGCATTTGTTGCTTTTATGCTTGTATTGCTCTAAATGTTTTCATTTCGAATTAGACACTCGTGAAACATACCACACATGTCGCTTAAATTATTTAAACGGAAGCTAATTAAGCACACACTTTCATTGTTTAGCTTATATTTAGTAGGTATGCCTGTAAGTACAAATCTTTTATATATACATCGAAATCATAATCAACTAAATCAGAAATTACAATAAATATACAAAGGTCCTTGATGTTGAGTCGGATATTTTAAAAGCATTTTTTAACTTAATTTTGCACATTTTTAATGGGATCAGGGTACAACAAGAAGGAACCCGCAAGCCTCAAATCATCTGTTAACCCCTCAGTTTGTAAATTAAATTAAAAAACTGACCCAACCAGCTGATATATTTGTTTAATATATATATATTTTTTTCTCAAATGGTTTCAGAGTATTCCGACAGGCTGAAATATTCAGGCCAAATACCATCAAAATGTTTGGAAAAATTCCAGAACGTTAACCGGTCTTTTTATACTTTTATTGGATAATTTGTTCGAAGATCTCGAATTATTGCTTATACAATATTAAAAGGGGCAATGAAATTTTTTAATTATCGTCAAAAACTCAAAGCTCAACATCAAGGCAATTGTGTTAAAGAAATTTTGAAAGTAAATCAAACGTAAAATAAATGATCATTAATCATGTACAACTTTAAGTACTCAATATGATAATATTTTCAATGACATAACAATTTACAAGACAATCAAATTTCAAATATATGTATATATAATTATATATAACATTCAATGCGATTTTAGCAGCTGTAACTGTACACCTGTACTTGTTCATTTAAAATGAATGCTATTCTTGTTATTATCATTCTTGTTTGTTTAGTATTGTTTATTTTATACAGAAGATATTGATTTGCATCTTTTTAGTCATTTATGGTAATTAACGATCGCTGGTTGCTGATAAATTCATTTAATTTTAATCGAAATGGGAATTGGCAATTATAGTTTAAAAATCAAACAAAATACTTATATGGCTGTATAGAGGTATCGCAAATGAAAACACAACATCAAGATGTTTGAAAAAGTCTCAAAAAACTAACGAGAGTCAAATAAATGATTATAGTATGAAGGAGAGAGATTGGCAAGTTTCAGTTTTGGGTTTATTCAAATGGGCAAGTCGTAACGAAGTCGTTCAAAAATTTTCACCAAACCAATAAAAAGAAATGAATACAACAAAGTAAATGGAGGTGGAAAAGTTGAAGGTTGAAGTTACATAATTTTGTGAAAGAGGCGTACAATGTATCTGGTGTAACGGTGATTGTGAATATATGAGTATACGTATACGTATGTGTGATGATCGGACATCGTCTCTATATATTTATGTATTTTGTATATGTCCGTTAAGAAGAAAATGTGTATGTGTGTGTTTGTGTTTGTCATGAGAAACATGAGCAACAAAGAAATGTTTTGGGAAAAACAAACGCATATGATATTTATATATCTTTAAGTTTTCCATAGTTTGTTTAACATTTTTCTTGATTTTTGACTTGGCGTACAACATTTTGTTATATGTATATGTGTGGCTGTATTGTTGTGTGCGTGTGTGTGTGTGTGTGTAAAACGTAGTAAACTTAAAAGCTCTCAAAGTAAAAAGTAAAAGTTAAAGTATTGAAAAAACTAATAAACCGCTGCTGATTACACTTATTATTATGTATGTAAACTTTGACTTGAAATTTTACAAATCTTAGCACCTTAACACACCTTTACGCAAAAAGGGGCGTGGGGGGTTGTGGGTGGTAGAGGGGATATATATAATATAAATTTATATATATGTCTGTATTGGCTATAACTATCAACATAATGCACTGATCGATTATTTTGACATTGGGATTTGAATCGATTGAACTTGCTCTGCTTGGATGCGCTTTGGGGGGCACTTCAAATTCGAAATTTGAAATTCGAAATTCGAAACACGAAACTAACAAACAGAGATGCGAGTAATAAATATGCATTTTAGCAGGTTAACTCGAGAATCGAGCATCGAGAATCGGGAGTTTCCTTTTGGAATAAAAAAACGACACGGCACGACACGTAGTAGGGCAATAGATGTGCTGTTGATACATACATAACATACCCCTGACGGGGGGAGCCCCGTCAACTTGTAGTCGCAGATTGGACGCTCTACGCGAAAAGCGTATCGTATGCCAATTATTGTCATTCAGCACCGACTGCCCAGCGAGCAAGTTCTGCAAGGGAATTGAGAATGACACAATATATATATATATAGATATTAGTTTTTGGCCAGATTCTTTTTTACTATCTTGATCCTTTGCTTACCTTCTCGCGATCGCTGAGCCGCACACTGGCGCGTATTCGACCAGCCACGAGGGCGATTTCGAGTCGATCTGGGGAATTGGATTCGGCACTGGTCAGCAGGAGCAGTCCCGCCGGCCGTGACGTCTTGAAGCGTATCACTAGCTCCTCCGTTTGTGTCTTGGTGCCTTGTCCATTCGCCAGCCATATGGTCATGTGCTGGCTGCCATTGAACGCCAGCGTGGCCAGCTCCCGGCCGCAGGTGGGACCGCCGTATAATGTGGCCGAACAGTCGCAAATGGGTCGATTCCAGCCCTCGAGGCATGTGCCGCCGTTCAAACAGGGATTGCCGGTGCACACATTGCCCTGCACGTGGCACGATGGCTTGACAGAAGCTATAAAGCATGGCTCATTATTTAAATGAAAAATATGTTTAGCGTACACTCACAAAAATATATATGACCAAAAATCTTGTCGTTAGAGAAAGTTAAGATAAAAGTTAAACTGTTAAAGTGTATTTAATATATTAATATATTTTGATTACTCAAAAACTCTCAGAAAAACTTTAAATTTTTTCTCGCGATTATTATTTTAGGGCGATTTGCCAAATTAACGTAAATTTTTCTTTTGATTGTACACTCACAAAAATATATAACCAAGAATTTAGATTGAAAATAAAGTGCAAACGGTTCAAGTTGCAATCAATCCATATTGTTTACTTGTCTAAAATTTGTCTACAGTTAATATATAAAATCGATTATATTTAGGCCTACCGATTGTTCTCAGTGTACACATTGTGTGCACTAATGTCATGCCATTAGCTTACTCACCGGAGTCCTGGACGCGTGCAAAGGCAGCTATATCGATCGCCTTGCCACTGAGGACCAGGTCACGCAAGCAGCCAACAAATCCCTGACGCAACGTCGCCGTCCAGATGGCTGCCGGCCAGGCGATGCTGTTGTAGGCCGGGCCCACGCCACCCACATACATATGGCCATCTAGCTCGAGTATGGTGCCATCGCCGGGTGTACGGAAATCGTTCCAAACCCCATCCACACTCACCTTGGCATCGCGTCCGTTCCGGCGCAGAATGAGATCGTGCCAATCGCCATCATCCACGCGACGTCGCGAGGCACGAATCTTTGAGGCACCCGAGCCCAGATCCAGATGTATATAGATGTGGCCATTCAACAGCTCAATGGCAATCAACACGGGCTATGTGCAAAGTGAAAGTGGACTTAGCAACTCTGTCTCTGGTAAGATCTTGAAGGACTAGGCGTAACTTACGTTCTTCGCGCGTGGCTGTTTGGAGCCAGTGGCTAGTATGATTATGCCATTTGGTTCTTTGGTGCGAAACTTGAAGCTTATCGAGCTCTGCTTGCCCGTCTCCCACGGCGGCAAAACCTGAATGATAAAATGTGGCTCAGTTTTAGGCTGCAAGAAAACTTTTGTGTTTGGCGACTCACCAAATGCGATTCGCGTGTGGTGAATGTGACTGGATCCTGGGGATCTCCGCTGGGACACTGATATTCCAAATTGCCCGCCACCTGTATCAGCTTGGAGCCACTCTTGGCCAGATCAATCAGATTCAGATTTAATGTATCCGCCGAGAACTCCACCTTGCGCAAACAGCCCACAAAATTGTTGTGGACTCGAGCGCCGAGCAGAGCACGAGGATTAACAGCACCGCCGACATACACGCGCGACGAGGAGAGCATCGTGAACTTGCCGGCAATGTGCGAATGATCAGTGTAAACATCATCCACTACGGTGACAAGCTGTAGCACAGAAATTAAGGTTAGTTACATGCCATATATAAATGCAGCTTCACTCATAAAAAAAATCGTCCTACATTTTAGTAAATATTATTCAGTGTTTTTCGAAGGCAGGCAACAGCTAAACTCTAATATTAACTCTATAAACTCTAATATATCATTAATTGTTTCTGAATTTTACAAAGGATTTTTTCTAAAAATTATGGTATGCATTTCTACTTTTTAGAAATGTGTTTCTTAAAATATATAAAAAACAAACATAAAAAAATCATCATATTTGTGGGATTGTCGATTAACGGCAAGCCTTTCTAAATTAAAGAAATTGTTTTTCCTAATATTTAAAAATTTATTCGAAAAAAAGATAAACTACTTTTTAGGTCGATTTTCATTCTAGAGGTATTTACTAAAATTTAGGGCTATGTAGATGCTGAGTGTTAAAAAAAAAACGCACCCGACAGAAGCTGGTTATGGACGAGATTTCCTGAATTCGCCGATGCACGGTGACCTTGTGCCACTGATGATCGTCGAAGCGCACCTTGGATGGCTTAATATGCATCTCCTGCTTGCCATTGGCCAGGCCCATGGTCAGTGAGACGCCTCCGTCGCGCAACGCCAAATTGAGATAGTCGGTGCCGTGTCCGGTGTAGAAGAGCAGACCGTTTGGCTGGCGTGTGCGAAAATAGAACGAGATGGCATCCTGGGCACTGACAATCGGTTCGGCGCCCGTCTGGCCCAAGTCGTATGAGAGGAACTGTGTACCGCGGAACGTTGCTTCGGATGGCGCCTTCTCCTTCTCACAATACTGACCATCGTACTCAAGATTGCGACACTCGCATATTGGACCCGAATCGGTGGATATGCATATACCACCGTGCTGGCAGGGATCGTTGCGTTCACACGCATCCGTTGTATTACCACGAACCCCCTACGGAAATGAATCGCAAGCGAATTTAGACAGATTCCCCATAAAAAAGTCATATTTAATTATTGATGCTATTATGATGGATAAATACTTAAAATGTATTCTTTAATCAACATTAATAATTATTTTTTTTATTTATTAAGCGCATTAGGGTAAATTGAGTTTGGAAGTTTTTAGGGAAACATGTTGTCGTTTTAAAATGTAGTGCATATATTAGCATTTAATTTATATTATTCGAGGCATATTCTTAATTAAAATATGCACAATCAGCCGTGCTCCAATTTGTGAAAACGGAAAAGCTTTTCATGTATGCAACATGCAAAAGGAAGGTTTTTGTTAAGAACGGGAAATATAAAAGTTGTACGTAAATTGGAGCAAGCCTGTATATTTTACAAATTATGCGCATAGAAATCTACTTTGCTTATTTAAAATAGTTTGTTGAATTTTACATTAGTTAAGTACAATTAATTAAAATTGTGCAAAAGTTAAAAAAAAACCTATAGTTTTCTACCACGATTGTTTGTATATATTCAAGAGAGATTTTTCAATTAGTTGAAAAACTTACCCTTAATCCTCTCTCGCGTGGCGGCATCTCGGCATGGTCACAAGGCGCATCGCCGCATTTGATGTCGCGTGGCTGTTTCATCTCCTGTCGCCTGGTAATTCCACCGGGCTGATCCGCATAGACCAGATTGCGGATGGCGCCACGGAAGCGTGGCTCAAAGATGACGCTGGGCAAAGCGAGCAGTGCAAGTTTGCTGCTATACCAGTTGGGCATGCCGCCCACATACACATCCGAGTTGCTGGCAAACTTGCCAAACTGGAACTCTTTGCCCTTGGTTGATCGCTGCTGTGAAACCCCATCCACAATCAGTGAGGTCTGCTCATCATTGCGCAGCACCTGCACCTTATGCCAATGCCCATCATGCAGTTCTCGCCCCACCGTGATGATTTGGGCGCCGCCACCCAAATTGTAGCGCAACCGGAGTGCGCCCTCAACCAGTTTCAGTTCAAAAAAATCATAGGTGCCTCCATCATCGGTATAGAGCACCAGGCCATTCGGTTGCTCCGTCTTGAACTCCAACTCCAGCGTTCCATTCAAACCCGTATACCATTTGCGAAACGTATAAAAGGAGCTCTGCGATCCGTCCAACTGAAATCCAGCACTGATCGTTATAAAACTGGCCGCCAAACTGACGAGAAGCGCCGTCACAATCAGCACTCGATACGAGCGACGATACTCCACCACTATGGCAGGACCAGAACCAGGACCAGGACGAGAACGAGAATATGGACGAGAACGTGGAGCTTTCAGTGGGTGCGGGTGGCATTCGGGTTTTGATACGGATAACGATTCTCTTCGACGGCATCGCGCCTTATTGAATAGCAAATCGGAGGAGCAGTTGGTGCTAGTTGGTGCTGCATCTGCCTCAGGCAGCAGCCGCGTCCCATTGTCCTGCGAGCGTAACAGCAGCTCGACGGTGTGATCGCTATCCATTTTGTGAACGTTCTCAATGCTGTGGGCCGTCATTGCCCCAAGTGCATAGTCCTTTGCGTTTATTGTATGTATATGAATGTATATATATATATCTATATATCCTTGTAGGTCTGATATGTTGCACTTGGCGCGCTCATTCACTACACGCACAGCCACACACACATTGACAAACAGTCACACACTGATAAACACACACAGAGTTGCGCGCGTAAAACGTAAATGTTCCCTTCGTATACGCCTTCGTATTTCGTATTCGTAATTCGGTTTTGTATTTCGGCTTCGTTTTCCAGTCCTTGACGGGCAGCTTTTTGTTTTTGTTTCGTGGGCGCGTGTCCTTGTATTGGTGTGTACTATTACTACACTAGACAGAAGCACTTTGGAATTTTATCCGCGCGTGTAACTTTCATTGAACTTTGCTTTCGTGAGAGAGAGAAAGAGCGAGAGAGAGCGCGCGACGACAGACACAAAGTGTAAGAGTGTAACAGACAGAGAGAGAGAAAGGAAAAGAGTAAAAAGCTCGTATACGCGAAGTTGGCTGCGGCTGTTGTTACGCTGTTACCGTTATCTATTTGGACTATTGACTTTTTTTTACTTTTTCTCTTATTGCTAATTTTGCCTTGTTTTGCACTTTGTATTGCAATGTTCTTGAAGTTTTTGGCATTTTGTACACTTCATTTGCATAATAATGCTTGGCAAATTGCTTAAGAACGTGCACATTTTTTGTTTTTCTTGGACAGTTTTTATTCGTGATTGAAAGCCGTTAGCAGCATAATATGTGGCTAGGCGCATGGGTGGCAAAAGCTCGTCGTTTGCCCCTTCCACCCGAAGCTACGCCTGGCGCTGCCTGGGCGCCCACAAGCGCCTCAACGTACATGTACATACTAAAAATCGGGAAAAATTTTCACTTCTCGTAGGCGAAAAAATTGTATGATACTATTTACAGCATTTACAATTGTTGTTTATTATTTACAGCACATCACCATCAATTTTTTTGTGTATTAATATAACTATTGATTTCAGCTTAGAGCTTAGAGAGGATTTCGCTTACACAATTATTCAAACTTAATTTGTAACACAAACATTTTTTTAAGCAATTTTTTTAGTCAGCTCTTGTGAATTATGAATTTAGCGTTCTTTTTTTGGGTTAAGAAATAAAATAAATGTACGGGTATTTTTGTAGAGTTTTTGATCCAAACGGGGATACAAAAATTATGTCTCGAATTTTATTGAAACGCGTCTTTCGCTGCTCGCTGTTTGTAATATCGATCTGTGCTGCATTCACGACAAGACTGAACTGCAATTTCAAACTCAATTTCTTCACAGTGCTTCCAATGGATAACGAAAGCTCCGTCTGCGTATTCACAGAATGCCAGCATGCGACCAAGGTGACATAGTTGATGCGCTACACTCAATATAAAACCCAACAAATAACAATAAAAATGCAAGCTTTAAGTGTTAAGTCGACTATAAAATATTTAAATATATATATATAAATGTGTATATTTATATATTTAATATATTATTCCACATATTTTGGGTCTGCACTTAATAGCCCCTAGATGTATGCTGTGGAAAAGTTCTTGCTTTGGGTTGCAGGGCATCAGAATGCCAAAAATTAAAAGCTCTCTTACTTCGACGAGCCATGCATATGCGTACTAGTAACACACATACACTGAGACACACATACACACACACGCACACACATGCGTAATGAGCACAGAACACGCAGGTTCATAACCTGCACCACTTGAAGCGTATTAGAAGGGACAGGATATTCACAAATACACACACACATAAACATGCACATACAGGGACAGGACTACGGCGACCCGTGTAAATTCCTTGACATTTATCACACACTACACAACTTCGACAGTTCGGCGTCAAGCTCGATTTGCATTTGCTGCTATGCCTTAAATCGAGTGGGAGTGTGTCCGTGAGTGCGTGTGTGTAAATGGAACTTTAGGATTTTAGGGTGCTTGTAACATGCAATTTTACACGAGAATTTGCAAGGCCGACGTGATTTTATTAAAATAAAAAATGTGTGTGAATGCATTAACGTCACTTTGCATATTTTGTGAAGGCACGCACTGACAGTTACGCATTTACTGCAATATTTTGCGTTATTTACATTTCATTCAAAGTGTTCAAGAATTCGAGGCCAATTCGACGCGTTATCCTCGCGGATGCTTAAACTACATTGCTGCAATGTGCTGCAATGTGACAACTGAATAAGTATGTAGCAGGCAGCTTTGGGTCGAGTACACACAAGGTGATTCAGGCGATTGGACCGTGAACTTAACGACACAATTTTTTGTAAAGTTAAGATCTTGCTTTAAGTAGGTGAATTTCAATAAAAAGTATCTTATTTTACGGCTTTGGTACATGAATACTTACGCAGCTAAAATAAATTTAAATTTCAAATAAAATATCTTGAACAAATGATTAATATTTATGTTATTTAACAGTACTCTGTTTAATTCAAATTCAAGCGCAAGTGTTATAAAATACACAAAATGAACTTACCGATCATCTCTTTCACCCTTACTCATATGTGTTGTACATAATCGAATTTTTCGATTGACATTTACAGCTGATTAATCTTATCAAACACTTTACAAGAGCGCTCAAGTTTACAATTTTGTATTTATACAAACAAGAAATCAAACGCGCTAATTTAAAGTACACTCGAGAGCAGAGGATTTGTTTACTTATTCACGCTTGATATACCCATTTACGTAATGCTTTTGCGTCGCCTGGCAACAACAACTCGCCTGCTGCCCGGCATTATGTCCAGATGCCTTCACTCGGAGCGGAAAGTTGCCGTTAAAGGAGTCGGCGATTTGCATATTGTGGAAAGTGGCAGCGGAAAGAGAAGTTTGCTGCTGATGCCCGGTGCCCTGGGCTCCGCATGGACGGACTACAAGCCACAAATTGAGCAGTTGCCTAAACTGTTACCCGATCATACGATCATTGCGTGGGATCCGCCCGGCTACGGAAAATCGGTGCCGCCACAACGTAAATTCGATTTGGAATTCTTTCGCAAGGATGCCGAAGCCGCTGTGAATCTCATGCGCGCTCTAGACAGACCCCGATTCTCGATTCTTGGCTGGAGCGATGGTGGCATCACCGCCCTTATCATCGCCGGTCGTTATGCGGACGCCGTAGAAAAGTTGGCCATTTGGGGTGCAGGCGCCTACCTGGTTGAGGATGAGGTGAAGACAATGCAATCGATTCGCGATGTAGCCAAGTGGTCGCCACGCATGCGTGAACCCATGGAAAAGATGTACGGAGTCGAGCGCTTCGCTCAGCTCTGGTCGGAGTGGGTTGATGCCTTTTGTGCGTTCCACAAGCAGCGGGATGGCGATCTTTGTCGCGGCGAAGTGGAGCAAATAGTAGCGCCCACTTTTATACTGCATGGCAAGAAGGATCCAATGATTGCGGCCGAGCACATCCCTTGGCTAAGACAAAAATTGGCGAAGCCTACCTATCATGAGTTTCCCGATGGAAAGCACAATATTCATCTTCGCTATGCGGATGAGTTCAATAAACTCGTCGCCGATTTTTTCAGCGGCAAATAACAAAAAGAATTTGGGTACGAGCAACAAAATATGTTTTGTATAAAATTTATTTTTATATATTTTTTGGCTGCTTATTTCACTTGGGCGCGAATGGTGGGCACATAGTCATCGTATTGCGCCTGGAAAAAGTTGCCGGCGACGGGCACGCCAAAGTTGTACTTGGCCACGTAGTCGCGGATCTTGACGTTGAGGCGACCCTCCAATGTACTACAAAAATGGTCAAAAACACAATTAACACAATTTTCTTGGGCTAAAGTGCAATATCAAGTTGGATGACTCACGTCTTGTTGATGAACTTGTCGCTGGTAATTTTGTCGCCCTGCTTGAAGACCAGGAACACGTAGCGATGCAGACCGGAGCCCTCAGATGGACCAGCGCCGACATATTCGGCCAGCACTTGACCATTGGCGACCTTATCGCCAGGAATATTGATCACGGCCCAGTGGAGCACCTCACGCATCTTGGGATCCGAGCGGCTGGGCGCATCGGGATCGACCATGAGCAGAGTGTACGAGGCGCCAGCCTCGGCATCCCAGCTAACTGTTGGCTGATCCTTGACTTGAGTGGGTGTTAATTCCTTGCCAAGATCGACCTGAGCACCAGACGGGTAGGTGACCGTAACACGAGCCTTTGGCTTCTCATCGATGATGTCGGGAATGATACCGCTGGTGTCCATGTTGCTGATATGCTCTGTCTGGCGTTAACGCAGTGACTCTCTTCAAGCGGACAACGCCGGCGCTATTTATCGATCCGCCAGACGGTCGTCTAATCAGTTCCGTGCACTTTTCGCCTAACGTCCGCTCCACAGATAAAGATAAAGATAAAGACACTGGGCCAGCTGATAGCGCCGATAAGTGCACTTGTTTCAGTTTATTAGACCACGATGGCAACAGCATATATGTATTTATAGATCTATTTATATATATTCATATTTATTACGATAAATATTATATATAATAATTTTAAAGTGGACGAAGGCTCTTAAATAAAAGTAAGAAAGAAGAAAAAATAGCCATAATTTTGTTCACCGTTTTTAATTAATGTGTATTTAATTAAAATTCAAATTAAAAAATCAAATTTTATGAAAAAGGAAAATTAGAAACGAATAAATGACTTATATCTTGTACAAATGAATAAATACTGAAAAGAATTCTAGGATCCATATATGTATGTATCCTAGCCGGTGAACTCCTTGTTGCGCTCGAGCACATAGTCATCGTATTGGGCCTCATAATAGTTGCCCGCAATGGGTTTGCCCAATCCGTGCTTGTCGGCAAATTGGCGGGCACTGAAATTAAAGCGTCCCTCGCGAGTACTGCAAATCGCAATTTGGATTAGAAATGCCCCGGAGCTTCAATTATTTTCATACACACCGTTTGCCTATGTACTGGAGTTCGTCTATCTTGTGGCTCTGGCGGTACAGCAGAAATATGTAGCGATGCAGCCCAGTGCCCTCCGGCGGACCCGAGCCAACGTACTCGACCAGTGTTTGACCCTGGCTCAACTGGTTGCCTGGTATATTGATGACGGACCAGTGCAAAATCTCACGGAACTTCGGATCAGCACGAGTGGGCGCATCCGGATCCACCATGAGCAGAGTATGCAGCGCAGACGGCGCGTCATTCTCCCAATTGACTTGGGGCTGATCTTTCACCTGTCTGGGTGTCAATTCATTGCCCTCCCGCACAGCATTTTCCGGCGGATATGTAACCTGTAATTTGTCCTTGGGCGGCGCCTCATCAACCACATCAGGTACAAGATCTTCCATTGTATATATTTCCGTCTGCCAGGCGACGTGGTAAACTAAATATCTGCGGTGTGATTTTTTTATTTCTCTGGTAATTTCGTAATTTTTGCTATGAATCACGCCAAATGATAAGGCGATAATAGTTCGACGGAATTATCAACTGTGCCGATCCTCACATAGACACACACTCATACCAAATATACATTTATTCTAATTAATTAAATTAGAAACGAAACTAAATTAACCACAAGGTTTCGAGGTCTACTGTCTGATATGGCAAACGTTTGGATGTATATACACCAAAACTGAACTTTGGTCGGTAAAAAGCTCTCACAGATAGTATAAGCCTAACATTTGGTAGATAAAGCCATATAAAGTTATCAATGTAGTAAATGTATATATGCATATATAAATATATACATACATATCATCAAAGAGAAAATATATAAGACCAAGCTGAGAGTCAGCTTTTCATTTCTTACTGATAATAAAAAGAGTTCAGTCAGTCAATTTGAATATATAGATATATATATATATATATGTATATATCATGCTATTTATTTATTAAACAGTTCGATTATTATTAACACTTTGAATATCGATATTATTTAGCGTTGATTGACAGGTTTGGTCTACTAAAACACATAGAGTACATGCTGTGATCAGGTTGAATAGAAATCTAATAATATAATAATACAAGTCATAACTATTTGGGGGGAGTATATAGAGTACAGAGTAGAAAACATGAGCGGTTTGAGATTTGAGACGCGAGCCATGGCGTTGAATATATATATATAAACAATAAGATTAAATTATGTGGTAGTGTAAATAATAATAATATATATGTATATAATGGTATGTAGACATATATATATATATATATATATATATATATATGGAAATATATGTATATATTTATATATATTGAGGCTAATTACATATAATGCCCGATTGCTGAAGAACTAAATTTTGGAATACGCGACAACATTTGTTCAATTTGATTGAGGAAAATTCCAATAACATCAACTATTGGTAAAACTTTCAATTATGTTTTTGTCTTTCTGTTTCTGATTTTGTTTTTGTGTTTCTTTAAATTGAAGACAACAAATTTCTTCACTTGCTCGATTGCTTCTGCTCCACATCCATATTTAACAACGGGTCTCATAGAGGCCGCTGCGTCCAATGTATCGCACCCATTTCACCACATCGTGATCGGAGTAGTTCAATTTGGGCTCAAACACTTTCAGGTAGCGCACTTTGAAGCCGGACGGTGCGAATGGCACCTCAAAATTCATGGAGATGGGTGGACGTGTCCATTTCTTTTTGGTATCCGTTTCGAGCAATTCGATTTCCGCTGACAACTGTGTTTCCTTCATGCCCGCCATGCGTTTAATCTTCCAGACGATCGCATTCTCCGATGCCTTGTACTTGGCTTTGCCCTTCAGGCAAATCAGCTGCACACCCGACGTGTTGAGTGGTGTGGGTATCTTCACCTCGATCTTTTGGCCGAGCAGTGATGGCTTGAAGTTCGACTTGAGCACCACTTTCACCTCCATCTTGGTGCGTCCCACTTCCCGGACAAGAGGTATAACACGGAATGGCAACGAAATGTCTTTGGTTGTGCGATAGCGCATCAGCTCAAATTCACCGTCCGGCGGTATAAAGCTAATCGAATGCTCCGTCTCGAATTTGCTCAGCTTGACACACTGATGGAACTGGCAATCGTCAATGACAACCACCGGCTTGCCGGAACGTGAGGTTTCTGCCTCGGAATTGCCGGATAGACCACGGCCCTTAGACTCCATCACGATTTTGTCGTTGATGCCAAACTTGCATTCGGGCATGCCTAAAATATGGAGTTGCAATTCGATTATGGACTATATGTGGAAGAGCATACGAACTCACCCGATAAATAGGACTTCATGACCACCTTGCCGGCAACGTGAGCCGACAGCACCTGACCCTGTGGACTCATCAGCAGATTCACATACTCTAGCACATCGAGGAAAAGTTCGTTACGGCGATATTTAATGCCCTCGCGTCGCCAGCCAATTTGTCCAGTGACCTGTGACGTTATCTGCATTTGCTCCTCCTTCGTAGCCGACTTGATGCCCTGCTGTGTGATGAATGTTTTCAGTGTGCCCGAATCCGTATTCTGTGGATAGCCAAAGTCCAAAATCTCATCCAACAGCTCATAGATGAGCACAAAGTTATTCTTGATGTTCTCCTCAGATATCTTGCCAAAATACGACTGCATCACCTCGATGATCTTTAGTAGGAACTCAAAGACCATGGCGGCATTCACATTCTGCTTGGTGACTGCAGCCAGCCATATGTTGGCACGCTTAATGAGAAATGGGCGAGAAGATTTAACTGATTAGACTTAACTGGGAACAACAATAACAGCATCCGGTTGACGTGGCAACAACAACCAACCTTGATGTGAAAGAAGCTCGTTCGCGCTATGTTCGTCACCGGGGAGCGCACTTGCTGCCGGGCATGGATGACGTTGACCCGAAAAGCGTCCACCGCATTCCGCCCGATGTCGTCGCGATAAACACGCGAAATTAGCACTTCACCCTTGTGATTGTAAACGAACAAGCCACCAATCATTTTCGCAAGTGGGCCTGATGAAAATTCGTACTCTGCAGCAAACCACAAAATATTTTTCGCACACAAATTTTGGGAGCCACTATCAATTTTCCACACAAAAAAATCAATTGCTCTCGTACTCCCACTTTTTCTTTCGATACCCACACACACAGCTATCGATAGATAAATAATGTGTGTTGTTTTACAACACTCAAATACACAATCGCAGCCAACTTTAGGTCTGTACATGACTCTGCGGCTTTGACACAAAACATTGAGAAATTATTTCACTGTATTTAAAATAGTCAATAGACGAGACGTAAAGCAAAAGCATAAGCAAAATGCCCACTGAAAATCTGGAAGAGCAGGGTCTGGAGAAGAATCCCAATCTGGAGTTGGCACAAACCAAATTTCTGCTCACACTCGCCGAGCACAAACACGATGCGGCACTAAAAACCAAATTGCTGGATGCGATTCGGGCTGATAATATGGCACCATGGTATGAGCACATATGCACCGAGCTCAACTGGAGCGTGGACAGTGAGATGCTGGCACGGATGCTCGAACAGAATTGCATTGCTATCCAACTACTGGACGCCGCCATTGAGGACGCGGAAAAGAATCTCGGCGAGATGGAAGTACGTGAGGCGAATCTAAAGAAATCGGAATACTTGTGTCGAATTGGAGACAAGACAGCAGCAGAGACAGCGTTCCGCAAGACATACGAGAAGACGGTGTCGTTGGGTCATCGACTCGACATAGTCTTCCACCTGATTCGCCTGGGGCTTTTTTATTTGGACCACGATCTTATCACACGCAACATCGACAAGGCAAAGTACTTGATCGAGGAGGGAGGCGACTGGGATCGTCGCAATCGTCTCAAGGTCTACCAGGGCATTTATTCGGTGGCGGTGCGTGATTTCAAAGCTGCTGCGACCTTCTTCCTGGACACGGTCAGCACCTTTACCTCGTACGAGCTGATGGACTATCCAACATTTGTCCGCTATACGGTTTATGTGTCAATGATTGCCCTGCCCCGCAACGAGTTGAGAGAGAAGGTGGTCAAGGGTTCGGAAATACAGGAGGTGCTACACGGGCTGCCCGATGTGAAGCAGTTTCTCTTCTCGCTTTTCAACTGCCAGTACGAGCAGTTCTACGTGAATCTAGCCCAAGTGGAGAAGCAACTGCGCTCCGACTACCTCGTCCATCCGCATTATCGCTACTATGTGCGTGAGATGCGCATTTTGGGCTACACTCAACTGCTGGAATCGTATCGTTCGCTAACGCTCCAGTATATGGCGGAGTCCTTTGGCGTCACCGTCGACTACATCGATCAGGAGCTGTCCCGATTTATCGCTGCGGGTCGTTTGCATGCCAAGGTGGATCGTGTCGGTGGCATTGTGGAGACGAATCGGCCGGATAATAAGAATTGGCAATATCAAGCCACGATTAAGCAGGGCGATCTTCTGCTCAATCGCATACAGAAGCTGAGCCGTGTCATTAATATTTAAGTTACACCCAAGAACATATAAAATTTATTAAAGAAAATTCAAATTATTACAATTGTATTAACTACAACATCCATATTATAAAACGGTAGAATTTCTTTTTTTTTGTTTTTTACCTGCTTGTCATGTCAATGTGTATTAAATTCGCTAATCAAGTGATTATTAACTAAATTCTTTGGAATTGGTTTGGTGTGGGGCGCTGTTCCTATTATTTGAGTATTATTTTGCATGCTTTTCGTTTTGTTTTGTACTTAATTCGATTAAATTGTAAATTTAAATCTAAGCTGCTAGCAGCCAAAAACTCGCTAGGTGGCGCCAGTTGCCACTATCGAAAATGCAACGCTGCATTGGCGCGCATTTTGGAACACATTCAAATCTGAATCGAATCAATGCACATCGGCGCCTTCATTTTTACATTTCCAATCGTTTTCTTTGGTTAGATCGCTGCATATATTATTGTCATTATCGACGCTCTTGTTGACAATATAGCTACGCGCCATATCCTCGAGAGCAGCCGAGTTGCGAATGCCACAGTCCAAGGGTTCATCGTTCTCGTATTTAAGCGCCGCCTCAGTTGCCCGCTGCTGTTGCTGATTGGCCTCGGCCGTTGCCTTGGCCAGATCATGCAGATTCTGCACGACCTCATCGATAATGGGTGAACCTTGGCCTAAGGCCGCTGGCACCATGCCCATGGATGCATTAAAACCGGCCAGATTTTGACGACGCAAATCGGCCAGACGCGTTGTGCTCAAATTGATCAGAGCATTCATCATGACCTTGTTGCGTTGATAGTCCTTCCGCAAATGCTGCCGTATCTCAGTGTGACAATGCTCATTGTTGGTCACAATGATCTCGCCGGTGTCCGTTGTGGTGACACGTGCCTTGCAATTGAATTTGCGCGACAGATTGCATTGCCAGTACTTCTTATCCTTGCGCACGTACTGTATGCCAAAGGTGTGCCCGTCGTGGACGAGGAGCGGTTTGCCCCGCTGGCTCAGCATAAACTCGAGCTTGCCTTGAAACCAGTGTTCGCCGGGTGCGACTATAATATAATACACAAGATTTTGGCAACAATTCAGCGTATGTGTGGGTGTGAGTGTGTGTCTAGTGTACGTGTGTGTGTGTGTGAGTAAAAGATGTTTGATGACGGATTTCGGACATTCACAAATGAGCCCCAAAATTAGATTCGTCTCATGCAGATCCTCTCACTCCATTGACTTACCTGCCCCGGCACGAAAAAGCGATGGCCATTTAAGTAGTCGAGTGTAAGTATGTTTCATTTGCATTTTACAATAGACATACATACATCATACATCATATGTACATTAATGTATCAAGTATACATAAATGGTTAAAATCAAATCAAATCAATCTATAAAACAAAAATACTAACTAAGCGGCGGCTCCAGCCGCACACAATAATAAATAAATTGAACGCCTTCTTCTCTTACATGCTAAACTGTTTCTGCTTCTGCTGCTTAGGTGTTCTCAATCTTGAAATTGTGACCGCTGCCAGGTGATATCGTTATGGAGTCGATGACATGCGCTGTGCCCGTTGCACTCTCCGCTGATCCATCCGCACTCGCATTAATATCCACACGTTGTTCGGCATTCACATGATTCGCCGGCGGCGCTGGCTGCGGTGGTGGACTCTTCATGCCCAGCGGGGATTCAGTGGCGTGCATGGAGTGACTGCTCCGGTTCGATTGCGGACTCTGCTGCTGCTGATGTTGTTGTTGCATGTGCGGGGGTGGCGATAGTGGCAACAGGGACGCACTCGATGCACCCAGCTCCAAATGGGAGTGTGGCGAGTGTTGCTGCTGCTGCTGCTGCTGGTGATGTGAATGCGGATGTGGATGCGTATGTGGCTGCATTGGTAAATGCATCAGATTCGGATTGTGCATAATGTTTTGGATGACACTGTTGGACACGGCAGCTGGCAGCGTAGCTGGAGGCGGTCCCGTGCTCATCCCATGCTGGTCTACGCTGGTGTGCTGCGTCGATGTGTGATGTTGCACGAGAAGATTGGGCAGCGATTGCGTCAGGTGAGGGTGATGCGGATGATGATGAAGCGGATGAAGATGCGAACCGGAATGATGACCTCCGGGCGATGATGCCGGTGTCGTCTGATTGGCAAATATATTGCCAGCCAAGCGACCATTTGAACCTGAACTATTCCCAGCCGTTGCATGATTCATTTCCAATCCATTTCCATCAGAGATGCTGCTGTAGTTCGACTGACCGGGATTCGGATTGGGCGTAACAGTCTGGCCGGTGCTGGAATTGTTGTTGCTGCTGTTTGTTGTTGTTGTGGGCGGAAGATTGCCATTGCCATTGCCGGCACCATTGCCGCCACGCATGTGTGGCATATGATTGTGGACGCCAGTCGCGGATATGATACGACCGAGATGCGTAATGCAACGTGCCCGGCACATGCTGATCCGATAGGACTTGCACAGCCAGTAGGTCTTCATGCCCTGCTGTGTGGCGACGGTGTTGTTGCGATTGAACACACAATTGCCGTGCAGCAGCGATGTGGTCGACAGCATGACCATGTTGGTGCCATCTAATCCGGAATGCAGCAGCATCAAAATATACGTACAATATTATGGAAGATTAGTGGGGGGGGAAGGCAAATCGTTGGCGATAACCAAAAAGATGCTTAAAACGCTTAACGCTTAAACGGATGTTATGTACAAAAGGGAACAAAGGGGCTACGGGCTAAAAAGGTCTGGACGAGAGCGAGCGGAGCGGCAAAGCTGTATGTCCAGGCGGTGCGAGCTGTACAGATTACCGTGGTTAATCCAGAGATGGAAACCACTGGCGCAGTTTTTCGGTTTACTACAAATTCGAATGCCTAATTGAATATAAATGTGTATTAAAACAAAGTAGAAAAAAGACTAGGTTGGATGGTTGGCCAATAAATCAATCAATCCACTGTTGAACACTTCAGTTTGGGTTCCATCCCTGTCTTAAGCCACATTATCAGTTAGTATTGAGGATTAGTAAGTTGTAGGTGGGCATTGTTCATGATGATGTGTGCTGTGCGGATTATGTGTGAACCAAAAATTGTAAAATGTAAAATGTAAATTTCAAACCAAACAAAATAAAATATATATGCGATATGATAGCCAAGCCAAGCCAAGCATGCAACAACAAGCAGAGATGTGGAGTGGATTCGATATACGGAGTGAGTGGGCCACCTACTTGCTGGTATGTCCATGTGATTGGCAAAGTTCTTGGAGTAGTCACTGGGCATATACAGCTCATTGGGGTATTCGGTGGCGGGACTAACCATGTTGCCAACACCGCCGCCAAGACTGCTGCTGCCATTGTTGTTGTTGTTGCTGCTGTTGTTGTTGCTGCTGCTGTTGCCAAGGCCAAGGCCAATGCCAACAACACCTGGTATATTATTGGAGCCGCCGCTGCTGCTGCTCGGTCCGCCACTGTTTCCAGTTGTCTTGTAAAAATTATTATAGTCCAGATTGAAGGCGGGTGCAAAGGGATTACGCAGTGTGCCCACAGTAGCTGCTGCTGACGAGCTAGATGCACCACTGCCACCACCAGATCCAGCTGCACCATGATGCAAGCTACCGCCATCATTATCGCGCTTCAGGCTGCCCAAATCGTAGCGTGACTCCACCATGGATATGTGCGGTATGGGTGGCAGGAAAAACTCCTCGGGATTTAGAGGGTTCTCCATGCCGCTGCTGCCGCCATCCGGATTATCGCCACTCTCCCCAGTGCCAGCCGAGGAGCGACGCAGCTGCTTGCGCGAGTAAATCGACAGGGAATCACTGTTGAATTCCGTCGGCGCAGATCTTTTGCTCTGCATATACAAATGATTCACATCGCCAACGGATGATCCTCCTCCTCGACAGCCGCTGGGTGAGGCATTGGGTGTACGGGAACTGCTGGGCACGCTGCTCTTGGCATCATTTCCATCAGCTTTGCCACTTGTGTTGTTTTGGGTACTGCTGTTGTTCAGCTCATCGCCGCCGCCGGCATTTGTCACTTGACCAGCGGACCTTTCCGATGCGCCACTGGAACCGCCGCCGGAGTGTGGCGAGTTCGAATTGGTTGCCAGCCCCTTAATCTGCAGCAGCTGGCCAATTTTCATAAATGACTGCAGCTCTGTGTGCTTCACATTGACAACACCTTGGTACATGAACTCCAGCAGCTCGCACATAATATTAAAGCTCACATCCTTAAGTATAACTAGAATAAAAAAATAAAAATGATTTATGAATTAAAATGTCACCAACAGCAGATAAATGTGGAAGGGATATTATAATTAGTTTAATCCTTACAAATGTACGTTTAGAAGAATGAAATTTAAAAAAAAAAAATAAACTTAAGAAGACAAAACTTGTTTTTAATCAAAGTTTAAGCAAATACTTATTTACCGGATACGGTTTAATGATCTATTTTTGTGTATTACCCAACTTAAAGACCCGTATTTGTTTTTTTGGCATTGGGGATTTTTTGTTGTTGTACTTAATTTTTTTGTATTAATTGTGTATTACGTTCTATATTTGTATATAGTACGTATGCATAATTATACTTTTTTCTGTTCGTACGACAACGAAAACATCATCATCAGCATGAAAGGAGGTCAGATTCATAGTGGAGATGTTATCATCGAAACGTTCAAATACTAAATCAATACATAAAAACAGCTACGATAAGAAATCTGAAAAACTTAAATATAAACTCAACAACAGTCGCACACAGCCCCAGCACCACAACAAGCTATAATTATTAAATAAGTAGCATGTCTGTCATATCATCGCCGGCAACTGGCGCTGTCTTTCGACACGGCCTATGGAAACTGTCCGAGTGTTTCAGTTTCTGTTTCTGCTGAGGCTACGTCTCGGACTCCGACTCAGACTGGGGATGAAACTGAAACTGAGACTACTTCTCGGCACATCGGTCCATATTAAGTCGACCTCTGTGGCCCAGTTGAAAATGTCCCAATTAAAAATCTTATATCATTTTATACATTTTTTTTTTCACTCGTAGATTAGATTTTTAGAATTGCAATGATTAATGCTTACATGCAAAATTAAAAGTTCTGATAATATATATTTATATATTTAATTCCTTTTATATAAAAAACAACTAAGATTTGAGAAGTAAGACTTGTTCTCATTGAAATTAACTCAGTATCCAAAATTGATTAAGTCACTACATTAAAAATTAAGCAATATAAAGCAATCCACTATAATTACTGAGAAAAAGGGAAGAAAATCACAAATTTATCACAAAAATTTCTAAATATGAAAAAAGTAAAAGTATTTTTAAGTTTGACCCATTTCTGAATATATCCTTTTTGAAAACGTATTTATAAAAATGCTGTTTCCAAAGTACCTGAGAAATCTATATTTCTAAAAGAATTTCACTAAAATTGTAGCCATTGTTTTAAAGATTTCAGAATTAAAACTTGTGTTATCATAATTAGCCCAGTATCCAAATTATGTAAATTAACTTATTTTTGAACAAGTCATTGTAGAAGGAACGAAACAATATCAATCGATCCACTATTCGCTGGCGTCAACATCTAGTTAAAATAATAAAATGTGAATAAAGGAAAAAAAACAACAATATTATCACTTGTTCTCAATAACAATTTCTATATATGAAATCGAGCGACTGGCCTCTCATCATCATCATCATCATCATCTGTTGCTTAATCTGACCGCGCGACGCTGACATCTGAGTTGCTCCGAACGCCGTCAGTCGCTATCTGCGACTCGTATCTGTGCGTTGCCACGTCCGTGTTTGTAAGTATTGCAAAGATCAAAATCCGTTCAGAATACGCATAGGAGCAACAGAGAGAGACAGATGGAGGGAGAGAGAGAGAGAGAAAGATACAGATAGGACTTATAACCCTCAACTATCTGAAAGCCTTACACATGAGCTTGACTGCTGATCCTATATAGATACGGTGCGATCTACATTATCATTTGCAAAACCCATTTAGAATAGAAATTTCTAAGCATAGTCTATAATCGATCTGTTTAGCGCTTATCAGCGATAAATATTAACTTATACGTGTCGCTTGCACGTTGCCACAGATCCGTACAATACTTGTCTCACTGACAGATACAGATGAAAGCAAATCAAATTCGTCGCAATTGATCGGTTTGGGTACAATGCGACAAAGAGATGCACAGTCCCGGCGGGCAGCACAGCATGCTTGAATCTTTAATCCAAATAGAACAGTCGAACGAATCTGTAGATAAACTTTGACTAAAGTTCACGGAGAACGTGATAAATACGCGTTTGTATGCTCCTGATAAGAACGAACATCCACCAAAAATACAAATTACAAGCAAGCACAATTCGGGCCGACGATCAGCGATCATCAATTGTCGTTGCCTGCTTGCTGGGGCTTGTTTATGCTTAAAATAAGATGCTTATGCACTGAGAGAAAAACATATATATTCGAATGATGTTCGACAAAAAGCGGAACAAGTATTCGTCATTCTTAGCTCAAATCTGAAACCTTTCGACAAGAAACAAACATATTTCTAGAACTTAGTAGGAAATACTTAATGTGATATCGAATTGGGCAATTGATTTTCACAAATAAATTTTGTAATTTATTTTTAAATGTTTGAAAATTGCTGTCAATTACTACTCGTATATACTTAAAAATTTTGTTTGCTTTGTCAGATCAAAAAAGGTATTTAAAAAATTCAGATTAGGCTACTTAGAATCTAGATCCCAAATACTTGTTTGAAGATAATTTAATAATCATTTTCTATGCTAATGATTTAAATCTGTGATGAAGATCAAACAATTAGATTTAAGTTTATATTAATAAAACAAAGAATACTTGAAGATTTGAAGATTTGAAATAACCAAATTGTACTTCAGTAATATCAATCCTAGACTATGATGAATATGAATATGTAGTTGTTTTTTTTTTAAGTGTACTATACATATCAGACAAAGTCATTTCTGTTTTACACCCTGAACCCCGCTGATCTCTGCTGATATCACCATGTGGAGCACCAGCACAGAACAGAACAGAACAGAGACACAGAGGAATCACAGCTTACGATATTTAAGTAAGTATATTTTTTCAATTCGATTGCAGACCGAATTATTCTTGTGACAACACCCAATTTCTGAAAGCCCGCCCACTTGAGGTACAACGACCAATAAGATTGCAGTCGATTGCTATTGAAAACAATTTTATTTTATGATTATGATAAATGTTTATCGAATCAGAACGCCAATAGTTTTCTTCCATTTTTTTTTTTTTTTTTTTGTATTTTTGTTTTTGTAGTTATTATTGTTGTCGTCTAACGTCTGGAGTGGTCGGTGTTGGCTGTCGCATTTCGAAAATGTCGACACACTCCAACATTCATAAATAATTGTTATCTGGAAACGCCATATTAGGAGGGGTAGTAGTTGTAGTCATAGTATTAGTGCCTCTACAACAATCCGATTAAAGGTGAGACGAACGCTTAACTGCACTTTACCACGTATGCCTCCTTCTAAGATATCAATATATATTAGAAACTTGATTTACAATGTATGATATAAGCCTTATTTTGGCAACATATTTAACTGGGATCTTCAGCATAGCCTTCAATGAATGATTTTGGTTTCTATAGTTTTAGAGCACTATTTTGAAAATCTATTGCTATATTACAATATATAAAATAATATATTCTGATGAAATCATTTAATATACATTTGTATCTTAATCGTTTTAGGAATGTGAGTCAGAAGTTTTGTTTTTACCTTTTTTTTTAAAAGAAACTTTATATTTCGTATTTACCATAATTTTTTAAATATGATCAGATTTACTACGATATTTAGGCAGAAGAATCATTTAGATTAATATTCAAAAATAATTTATTTTTTTTAAGGATTTGGATTTGGTGATATTAAGGCAACAGAATTAATCAATTTATTTTCAAATATGACAAATATCTAACGCCAATAAATTTTTACAATTACGTTTTCTTTACAATACTTAATCAATGAAAATATTGAATATTACTTTAATGCTTATCGTATATCGGAGCTAACGTTAAGGAATTTGTTTTGTAGGCATTATCCAAGGATTTGGTCAGAGCGATAAGTAAATCTATTTGTTGCTACTACAGTTTGACTCATAAATTACCGTTTGACAACACAAGAACATAATAAAAACTAAAGAAATTTCATATGCTCAAAGTCTGATATTATATGATACGCTTATCTAAATGTGCTCCCGGTTAAATTACGTAGTACCTCCCAGCTTGTACAAGGTACAAAGGCGTGCATTTTAGGGGTAAATAAAGAAATTCCAAAAGAAATCGATAAACGCTAGCTCAGAACTATTTGATTGAAGGAATCTGTCCGCACCTAAATTAAGTTTAAAATTCCACTTTAATATGCTAAAATATGTATATTTTATCATTTTATATTTTATATTTTTTCTCAATTTACTTTCGCCAATTTTCTTTCTTTACTTGTGTGCTTTTTACTACCGTAATAAATCGATTATTCTTATTTATATATAGGCTATTTTTATTGCCCCTATAATAATTTTGAAGCTTCCTGAATACGCCGCCCCTGCTACTAGTTGAGTATAGTTAGTCAGTCATAAAATAACAATGTGTTTGATATTTACGACAAGTTCACCGGTCGATATTATATTATCTTCATTTATTGTTGCTAATATCAGCAACTAAAAAAAAAATAAATAAATAAGAATCAGCCACAGGCCTCGATCGTTGGGAGCACTTGAAGAAGAAACTATGGTTTTAAGCCAGACGTTTAATTGTGTTTTAGGTTGTATTAAGTGCCAATAGAACACACGCACACACACACACACACACACAGACTCAGTAGTGTGTGTGTGTGTGTTATCTGGTCAACTGACCATAAGTCGAAAATCTTATTTTACGATTTTTTAAAATGATACCCAACAAAGCGGAGGCACTAAATACGAAAATAATGCTGATAAACACTCGAAGCACCAATTGCTCGTATTTATAACACTAATAATAAAGCTAAAATAGATAATAAACGAGGATTAACGTTGTACGAGGCCACACAAAATGGCGTAGATAAAATAGAAGTGGCTCTTCTCCCTGTGTGTTTTTTTTTTTGTGTGTCGTCTGTTGCTTTTTAAGTATTTTGTATTTTGTATATTGTATATATATCGATCGTGACACGGCAACAACTGTAGAAACAACAACGACAAGGGCTATATCAATATAACAATTCATATCGCACAACACCAACCAAATGGAGCACCCCTAATCAATATCTCGAAGGAAAAAAAAAAAATTGAAAAAAACTTCTTCGAGTGGTTTGGTTGGGTTTGGTGGTGGACACAGAAGTGCCGTTAGACCCAGTTGCTCCGTTGGGCAATAAATGATTGTTCAGCGCGATAAAAAGATAAAATGTGTGACTTTGGTAGTTGCTGCTGTTTTTGTTTTTGTTATTGTTGTTATTTGTGTGTAACACGCAGCAGCAGCAACAGCAGCAACAATAGCAAGTAAATCATTTGGCTTGTTAGTTAGCACCTTTACTTTTTGCCTTATGACTTGGTTTATTTATAATAAGTTTTTTAACGCAAAAGCATTATTTATAGCGTATATTAATATTCTTTATCTTTGGAAATAATACTTATGTTGTTGTTGTTATTGTTGTTAGGTAGCACATTTCTACTGCTACTTGAAAGATAAAACATTGTTGTTTATTGCCGCTTGATCTGATAAAGCCACCGTGCAGCAAACGTGTGTAGAACAACCCGGTGAGCCGATGAGGCAGGCAACTCAATCAGTCAGTCGGGCGATATCATATCCATGTACAATTCCAGAGTCCATATCGCATAATATCTAGGTTGAGTTGAGTTAAGCATTTGATGTACATTTGATGAGGTCAGCAACGCACCAAAAAGCACTTCAAGTGGAGCTTTGCAACAGGCTTCTTATCAAAGCAGTAACTGTATGTGTGGCATGTGTGGAGTAGGAGTTGCAGTTGAAGTTGTAGTGGGCCAATAACAACCCATTGGCACTGCAGCTAGAGACAACGTGGCGTCAACAACTACAACACCTCAATGGATGATTATCAGATGTGGCAAGCAATGACAGTTAATTCTGTTTGATTTTTGATTTATTACAAGCAGAAATTTGTTTGCAGTAATTAGTATACAAAAAAGATCCGAAAATCATATTTAAATAAGGAATATTTGCTGTGATCCCAGTAATATACTTTTCACTCGAAAATTAAAGCGTTTCTAATTATATTTTCTAATAGATTTTATTGCATTTCACCTTAATAAATCGATAATGAATTGCCTTCTTTGTAAGTGATCACAAAGAAGTCAATAAATTCTATACAGCTATTATTGAAAATTAAATCGCTTCTAATTAATTAATTATGTATGATTTATTTTAGATTTAATTATTTGTATATATAATTTTCATAGGGTTAGTTTTAAGATGATCACAATCAAAATCAGTGACTCAATGGAAAATTCTTACAAATTTGAATTTGTTAGCTTTTATTATATTTTCTAAACCGCAATATTTAGTTGAAATTTTATGATTTTTCGAAGAAAAATTTATGTTGGTATTTCAAAGAATCCATATACAAAACAGCAGCAAATATTAAATAAATGAAATGAGAATAAATGAGAAAAATTTCTCAAAAATGTGATGTTAGGATTCAAAATAATTTCTGGGCAATTGATCAGAATGTATGCCCTGGAGTAGCTGCAAGTCTGGAAGTCAGACGAGCTATAAATAATTATATATTATATATATGTATATGTGTAAGTAGCGTATATTGAGTGCACACACAGCTGGTGAGTTATCTCGATAACTCTTCAATGTGACATCAAATTTATTATAAAAAAAAGAGTTGATTTATATCGGGAGTGCTGTGCAGGTTTTTGGGCACCCGACAAGTGACGGGCATGCTTAGATAAACTGACAGGTGTGGACAGCGGCCATATCAATGATAAAATACAAAAAACCGCACCAATTGTTCAATACATATGTGTGTATTTTAGTGTATTTATATTTTATATGTATGTCTGCTGATGGAAACCGCCGCGTAAACATTTTGGGCAAACAAACGCATAACTCACACCACAAATGCTAAACAGCAAATCAGAACTTGTGAAAAGAACGTGTCACAAATGATTACATACATAAATATTTAATAGCTACTTACTGATGGGATGCTGGCAGGGATTAGTCGTAAATATCTCTTGAAAATATGGACTGCAAATGGCCAGTACAATTTTGTGGGCCTGCAGCAATTTGCCATCGCAGGCGAGGGTGACATCGACCAGATCTCCTCTGTCGTACAGATTCTGGAACCCGCTGGCAATATTGTCCTGGAAGTTCTTCCAGCAGAGCTTAAACTCATCGTCCATTGTTGTTCTTGTTGTTGTTGCTGCTGCTGCTGGTTCTTTGCCTGTTTGGCGGCGTTTTACGGCCCAGCCAAGAGCAAGTGTATTTTATTTTTTATTTATTTGCCACGCAAAACTGTTTTATAATTATATTTTTTGTGTTTTGTTTTTCCTCTTTTCTTGTTGAAATATAGAGAAATCTGAGCGTTGGCGAGTCTGTGTTTTATTGTCGTGAGTTTTTTTTTTTAATGATTCTTGTTTATTTGCTTTGGGGCAGTGATTCGTTGGCTCGTTCACTTTGTGGCTGACATTCACAACTGATGCTCCAGAATGTCAGGTAGAACATAAACACAAAAGATATGCAAAAAGCACGCTCACGAACGAGCGCCAAACGCTAAACGCCGTCGCACTCTGAGTTTTTGAATGCTAATAAAAATAGTGTTGTATTATTTAATGTAAGCAGATGCTGGCTGCATACGAATTTGAAATGTTTTTCTTCACAACGTTCAACGCGCACACGAACCGTCTGCGTCCACAGCCGCATTGACTTTGATTTTGGGTTTTAATTAACACTTTTTGATTTAAAACATTTTTATCAGAAAAGCGTGAAATGGCAGCGGGCGCTGTTTACGTTTCGGTTCGCTCGCCGTTTCTCCATCTAAAAGTAGAAGAGAGAGAGAGAGAGAATAGGAGAAAATAAAGATCATGCGCACAAGCAAAACAGCTGTTAAGAATCAGTGCTGTAAGTCGAAAAATATATTGGTTGGCGGGTAAAATTAAATTTAAATGTTTGTCGTATAAATATTAATATAGCTGAGAAGTTCGGCTGTTTTTTTTCACTTTATAAGCTGATACATTTAAAAAATAAATACATTTTAAGAAAAATCTATTCGATATACTTTTTTGTTTCAATTTTTAGGCGCGAAGTCTATAATTCATAATTGATAAAAGCTTATCTATTTGTCAAATTTCACGAGCACAGCCGACCTGGCTTGTGTGCTGAAAAAAGACCGTAGATAACCCACTTTATATATATATATATATTTTAAAACAAAAACAATAACTTCTTATCAGAAAACTGTAAAACGATTGTACGTTAACTCTATGCATGTATTTATGTAGATAGATACCAATGACGATCGGTCACCGGTTTGATTTCTCCGATTTAGTATTTTAAAAACTTTCAACTGCTTTGGTACGATCAAGTCTATCGCACATCTTTCTATTATTATGGGTTGTTGTTGTAGTAAGTAAAAAATATTCATATGTATTAACATCTTGTAATATATAATTATTTATTGTTTAATTTATTTTTAAAAGGTAGAGGTAAATCAGTAGATTTGCCACCTGTGCCACCAGCGCCAGGTAAACAACGGGCTACGACATTACCAGAATTCCCTGGCACAAATGCGATTAATGGCTCCTCCGGAAATGCTGCATTTGGTGAAGGCGTCTCCAACAAAGCTCTTGAAGTGGACTAACCAATTCAATGGCAGAAATACACAATACTGCATTTGATCTAAATTTAAAGAAAAAATTAAGAATGAATCATCTAATTCGTAAACTTTTTAGTAAACTTTTCGCCATCTATACTGTTATTAATAAAAAAAAAACTTAATTTAATCATTAAAAATAATTCATTAATTTAAAAACACTGACTCGGAGCATGCAAACGACATTTTACAGCACTATAAACCCAACTGTTGCCGAAGCGCGCACTTGATAAGAATGGATACTTAAAAAATACTCGAGCTAAGTAATCGACATGCAAACTGCTTAACACGTGCATGCCGCAGTTTGTGTGTATTATTTGTGTTCAGCGTTTTATTGGGTTTTATTCGCTGATTATTTATGAAAATCGATTTAAAGACAGTTAAAAATGGCAATACAAACGAATAAGCGTAAAAGAAAACACGAAACAGCAGTCGCGGACCAGACCGACGACGCTGAAATCGCCGTACCAAAAAAGTTGCTTAAGCAGTCAGAAAAGGAAAAAACAAAAAATGTAAATGGAAATTCCGCCTTAAAAGAGGAGAATGTGGAGCAGATCGAGGAGGAGTCACAAGTGCAGGCTGAAGGTGAAGCAACGACTGATACACCATCCACAAAGAAGAAGGATAGAAAACCTCGCAAGGATCGTAAGGATCGCAAAGATGAAGCCGACACCAGTCCCGATTCAGGCATTGAGCCGGAGGAGAAAGTGATGCGTTTTCCCAACGATTTCAAAATGTTGCATTTTCGCAGCAAGCTGCTTGGCAATAACTTTATAACGGGTAAGCAAATTCTACATAATTTGTAGCTTTTATTTATAAGAATTTCCACAGAATTGCGCCACTTTCTGTACATGTGCGAGCAACGTCCCCGAATTGTGGCCAAGTACATTGAGAAACGTGGCAAGCCACTGGAACTGGCCGAAGCCTTCAATCGCATCGACACAAGCAATGTGCTCCATGTAGGCTATCTGTGCGAGGCACTACAACGCATCATTATGGAAATACTGAGCAATCAGAAGGAGCACCTGGAGTCAGCTGCCCATGCTGGACGTTATTTCCTTAAAGCACATGGTGCGCTGTTGGAGCAATTGTTGCACTCGAAGCAGCCAAAGCATCGTCGCAGCGCCCTCAAATTGCTTACGGCAATTGTGTGCTTGGATTCGCAGTTGGGGCGGCAAGTGTTGAACTCCTACGATATACTCTCGAATGTGCGCACCATGGGTGAAATGTTGTCCCATTCAAAGCACGAGATGAACGATGAGGACACCGTGCGCAAGGCTTACATTCATTTTGTGCTCGCCTTTCTTGTCGATGGCAATGAGCTGCTCATACGCAATATTCTAGATCGTGCTCAGTTGATTCGAGTGCTGGTCAAGGGCCTGTACTATGATGATCATGTCACCGCTTGCGTGGTTCTCAACACACTGCGCCAATATGTCCTCGAGAATCCCAGAATATTGAAGACGAAGAAAGTGCACGTCTTCGATTTGGAATGCTGCAAGTATCTGCGACGCCTCTACGATTGGGAGGGACCTGCGGGCCTGCAGCGCGGCAAGAATAACGAGATTGATATGAGCATTATGACGGAGGAACGGGATGCAGTTGCTGCCGCGACACATCAGCTGCTGCTGCTGCTGTTCACATCACGGAAACAAGGCATCACATTCGACGCGATGACCAACTATCGCCAGAAGCACAACAAGCTGCAGGGCAAGATTCTGGGCAGCTTATTTCGCCCCTATGCCGACGACCGCAAAACGGAGCTCATCTTGAAGACACTGCACGCTTGTCCCGATCTCGGCAGGCATACGGTGAGAAATTTCGCCTTCTTTGTTAGTCCTCAGCGTTTGCCGCCCGCGGATTTGTCTAAGGGCATTGATTTGCTTGCCCAAATCATTGAAGCAGTGCCGCCTACGTCTTTAGCTTTGGCCATGGACAAAATGACGCTGACCGATTTTAGCTATTGGATTAAGGAGCTATGTTTGCCCATTGAGGCTTTGTTGCACATCGTCAGCAAGAACATGCTGAAGAATCCGGATTTTCAAGTGCGTCTCGCTGTCAATCGCCTGCTCCTCGCCATGATGACGCAGTACAGCAATTATGTTGGCGCCGTTGCTCTTCGCGAGCAATCGAAGCGTGCTGGAAACTCATTGCGTAAATTCAAATTTGAGCTGCTGAATCATTTGCTCATCAATTTTCCGCCCATCGAGAGTATACTGTACTCACTGTACCTCAGCATACAGGATAAACAGGAGCAGGGAGTCAATGTGCTGGCTCATCTTTCGGTCACTCTCGACCTGATCCTAATCATGTGCAAGGAGAATCGCGCTTTTGTGAATAAGACCAGTCAGATTCTTGACTATTTGGATGTGCTTCGTCCGCTTTATGAGACAAACTTTGATGAGGTACTCCCGCAATCCAATCAGGAACAGCCGGAACAGTTGGACAAGGTGCAAAAGATTAAGCTGGAGCTCAAATCGATTAAGACGATACTGTTGCTGTTTCCACGTTCTCTGCATCCGCAGGAGAAGTTATTCGAGAAGGTATTGCGCTCCTTCATCAAGGCCTACATGCTGGACGATAACACTGTCCACTTGGAGGCAGGTGAACTGCTGCACAGTCTGTTCCAGAATACGGGCATGTTTGATTCCTCCAACTATGAGATTGACATCTGGCTGGAGGCTTTAATTGGTTTCGATGGCCAAACCGTGGACATGGTGACCAGCATTTTTCTCAACGTACTCTCACTGGATCTGTCGCTGATGGAGGAGAAGTTGCCCACACTAAATACGGTGGAGACGGCCAGCAATGTGGAGAATCTACGCCAGCTCTTCACCCAAATTGAACAGGGCCAAACGGTGCAGGCATATGTGGAGACTCTGACGCTAAGCAAAATGATGCCGCTGCTGTTGCAGGGCGTCACCATTGAGCCACCCTACGATGCCTATGTGGAACTGGTGTGTGTGCTGCTCTATCAGTATCATACCAAACCGGAGCAGGTGCAGAAATTGTACAACTCTCACTTGTCCAAGCACAAGGAATACATGGAGCAGCCGGCTCAGCTGCCCGCAACTATTGCCCAGCATTGGCCACTGCTGGCAGCGTTGCAGCAAGCCGTGTTAGGAGGGTCTAGAAAGGATTCCTTTGATGCCATCTTCAAGGCAGGCGACAAGGATCACTTTGAGCTGCAGCTGGCTGATGGCGAACAGTTGCAATTAACTGGGAGTCTGCGTAATCCGCATCGCAACATGATCTATGCACACAATTTGCTCTTTCTGCTCACTCAGCTGGTAGCAAGCCAGCGGCTCAATGCGGATCAATCAGAATTCATAGCGGATTCACTTATCAGACTGCTACAGATTGCGTCGCAATTGGATGGCAAGGAAAGCAGTGCTGAGGATGAGCAGCAAGAGCAGGAGCAGCAGCAGCAACAGGAGACGCACACGCAGCGTTTGCTTCACTATATTTACGGCATTCGTCTCAGCCAGCTGCGGGCGACGCACTTGCTCAGCGAGACGAGCGAAACTCAGCTGAACTATGTGCGATTCCTGCGACGCCTCAGCGAACATAGTCGCAGCCTGGCCAAGTTTGGCAACTACATTTCCTACTACCGACTGCAGTTGGTTATGGCATTGGAGATATCTGTGGGAAATAGCTGCCAGTTGCAGGTGGAGCACGTGGCGCAGCCGGCACAGTTGCTAGAGTGTGTCGCCCTCGTCGATGCCTTTGAGCTGAGTGCCGGCGAATGTGTGCAGATGTTGCAGTTGCTCACGAGCCGGCTGCAAGCGGCGCACTACCTCAAGGCCCATCATTACTATGATTTACTCCTGCGTCTGTTGCGTCGTCTCGCCCAGCTGCCGGAGCCCGTGGATTGCAGTGAATCCATGCTGCAGCTGCAACAATATTATGGTGAATTTTGCCAGAACGCCCCAGCTGAGCAGTTGGAACAGTTGGAGTCGGCTATGCTGGAGTTTCTGCTTAGCCAGCATCATCATCTGGCCGGATGCGATGCTGCCTTCTTCAGCTGCTTCTTCTCCACAAGCAATCGCAAGCTGAGCAAATCTGCTGTGCGAATCGCCTGCCTGCTTCTGGAACGTAATCCGCAGTTGGCTGAGACATTTGCGCAACTGCTGCCGGCGCATGTGGAGCAGAAGGAGTTGATCTATCCATTGTTGGATGTCGCATTCCGTTGTGGCTACCATCAACAGTTGGAGGAGGCGACTCTGCTGCAGCGCTGCTATCAGATCTACAAGAATGGCATCCTCAAGAGCATTGAGAAACCGCAGAAGGCGGCGCTTATCTATCGGGAGCATGCGGATGCGAGTGCAGCACTGATTGCCCACTGTATGCCCAAATCCGAGTGCTTGGATTACTGCCACAAACAGCTCAAATTCGATGCTGTTGAACTCTTTCAAATGCGTGTGCTCCGCGAGATTTACAGCCAGGCCTATGCGGCCAGCAAGGATGAGGAGCAGCAGGCCAACATCTTTGTTAGCTATGTCCATCTGAATGTACAAATGATGGCGTTGGATTTGAAGAAGCAATCTGTGCAGCTGGACAAGTTGGAGCAGCTGGCCTATGATTGCTACAACTGGTGGCAGCAGCTGGCGCAGCAGCAACTCGATTGGAGTCGTCTGTTGAATGCGCCGCATTGGCTCAACTTTTGCCGCGGCTGCCTGAAGCAGGCCATGCACATGGTCGAGGAGCAGCAGCGCACTCCTGAGCAGGAGCATATCAATGGACTGCTCCTCAAGCTGATGGCTTATCTCTGCGATCAACTGTACGCGGATCAGAAGGAGGATCATGATAAGGAGAATGCCAATGCAGATGCTGCTCTGCTCTACGAGATGGCCTGCACCCATTCCTGTTGCTATGATCATCTGCTGGGCGCGCCGAGCGCTGTGAAGACGCATCTACTCCAACTGCTGGAGACGCTGGCACGCAAAGCGCCCGCTGCTCTCCACTCTGCCCACATACCTGTCATCCTGGGTGCCTATCATGCCCGCCTCACGCCCGCCGATCGCTATGCCCTGGCGCTCCTAGAGCACTACGAACGCTTCGATATCGGTCTGGGCCAGTATCGCCCCTTAATTTGGGGCGAGAGCGCTGTGGCGCATTATGCACTGCGTGCCACCGACGAAGATGAGCGCGCCAAGCTGCAGCAGCAGGAGACTAATGTGGCCCAGGTGCTCGCGCTGATTGTGCGCCAATCCTCGCAGTACACCATCGAGAATTTTCCCATTTGGCGAACATTGCACGCCAGCCAACAGCTGCCTGAGTTGGAGTTTCATAATCCCTCCAGCAAATCCCATCGATTTGGTGACAATTCGCTGGAGCAACGTGTGGAGCAGGGCTGCTCCACATTCTTGCAGGATGTGCGCCGACTGTGTCCAAAGCGTGAGGAGGTCTATGAGCGCTGCTATGATCCGGCTTTTATGCTGCCACTGATGATGCACTGCTTCGCGCCCGAATCTGTAGTGCGTGCCCAGTGGCCCGTCCAAAACGGACTGCTCGCCATGAGCTTTTGTGCTCTGTCCTCGCTGGACAAGGATATGCGTTTGGCGGCGGCATGTTGCCAGCAACGCTATCGCACCCACTTTGAGCTCTCGAAGTTCTATGAGAAACCGTTGTGGACGCAGGCGTACGATAACATCCAGTCTGGTCTGAAGGAGCTGCGTGACTCGTGGTTGGCACAGCGTCGACATCATGGCGGTAATCCTCGAGTGCCGCTGATACCCGTCCTCTTCATTGCGCACAGCTTCAACTTGAGCACAGATCCCACGCATCTGCTGTACAAGCGCCTCATGATGTATCTGCAGCTGAAGCAGAGTTTCAATTTCCAAACGATACCTGAATTTAATATATTCTTCTACTCGCAGGAGCCGGAGCATCAGCAGTATCGGGAGTTCATTGTCCAGCTGCTGAGCAATGGCATCAAGTGCAGTGCGGATCTCTTTCTGCTAGTGTCCACCAATACGTTCAAGGTGCTGCTCAGCTTTTATGGCTCTCAATTGGGCACACTAGACACCAATCTACTGTTGCTCTCCGTGCTCTCCACGTGCGTGAAAATACCCGGCGCGGTGAAGATTATGCTCGAGAATGTCGGCATTCTCTCCTGGTTGCACGGCGTCATTCGTGACACACAGTTCCATCAGTTCGACATCATCGAGGGCATCATTAGCATTGTGAATAATCTGTGGTATGCCGTCGCCGCCAGTCAATCCGAACTGGCGGATTACGCTCACGTCCAGCTGCGCATACAGCGTGTCCTGCTTCAGCTGTTGCCGTTGCTCTCGCCACGCCTCTCCATAGCCGGCCTGGCTCGACTGCTCAATGTGCTTGCTAAAACATCCGCCAGCAGCAGTGGTCAGCAATTGGTGTCACTGCCTGTTTCAGAATTGGATCTGTTGCTCGACTGCTGCTCCCGCCACTGGCCAGAACAAATTGCCAGCATCCGGCATATTCGAAGCTTTGGCGGCACCTACGCCAGTCCACGCATCGCATACTGCGACTGGCTGGCCAACGATCAGAAACTGGATGTGCATTCCGTTCTCGCCCTCTCCAGTCTGCGGCACTTCGTCAGCCTGTGGTGGCAGGCGCACAATGCCCCAAAATCACACCTGGACCAACTTGAGCTGTGAATGTGAGCACCTTCTTAGTCGGATAATCAATAGTTCTGTAGTGCTAAGAAATAATCATGTTAATTATATAGCTATTAATGTGTTGATAATATATACAAATTTGCATTGAATGAATTGAATTTTAAATGCTTTTAATATTAGGATTCTTCTAATGTCTATTTCTTAATTGATTTCTAGATCGAATTAAAAGAATTTAATTTTTATATATATCTATATAAAAGATATGACAACTGTTCGGAATTTGATCCAAAATGACTTTTGTACAACCCCCAGTAATAATGCAGATGAGAGTCAAGTTTTAGATGTTTTGAAATGTCAGTGATTTCTATTATTTTCAATTCCTTATGGAAGTAGCTATATATTTAACTATATATATAAAAGAATAATACAATATTCCGTATTTGCTTAAAAGATTAATATCTATCTTATGCTTCGTGGTAATATCTATTTTATAATTTCTTTCGCGATCGGTAACAATGTCTCGAAAGAACTTTTACTTCATTTGGATTCGATTTGGACTCACGCTCTGTGATATGAGATATATATTTACAGTTATATATAAGATATGACAGCCATACAGAAACCGATCAAGAATGACTTGTATAAAACCGTTATTAATTTCACAGTTGAGAGCCAAGTTTATTAAAATCAGAGAAGTATTGGATTAGTTTGATAATTTATTTTCGATTCATTATGGAATAAACTATATATATATATATGCATATGAAAGAAGGAATAAATACTGGCACTTAAGGTGATTTACTTTACTTAATTATTGTGTCGATATAATATTCCGCATTTGCCGAATGGCAGTCACGAGACGCGGCTCGCAGCCACTGCTTAGGTTCAGATACTGATCCGGGGCTGCTTTGAGCAGCGTAAGGATCTGTGACAGCTGCAAATTTATGGTTAGACCGAGTTCCTCGAGCACATTCGACAAGTACTCAATGTCCACGCTGAGCTGTGTGGCTGAGGAGGCCGGCAACGATTTGATTTGCAATATTTGTGCCTGAAACATGACACAGCATTGGTCAACGACCAGGGAGAGCAGGACATCGGCACAGGGAATCGCCTGGGTGTACTTAATATTGCATAGTTCCAAGGCTTGCTTGAGCAGTGGCGATGGCGCAAGTAGCAACGGCTCCAGATGCTGTGGAAGCGTAAGCAGATACTGGCCAATCTGTGTGATGCTTTCCTGCGGCGCAAAACTGAATGCGGGCATATTAATGCCCGGTGATGGATACGACTCCACGGGTGGACGGATGTGCGCCAAATGCACCTCAATGGGCTGCAATAATATGTTCAGTGTGATGTCATGTGTCTCGGCCAGGTAGGTTTTAAGAGTCGCATATATCTGGGGAAAGATGCCCAGACTATCGGCACTAGTCGCCGCCGTCGCCTCCGCTCGCCTCTGCACATAGTCACCAATGTTAGCCAGAAGCTGTTTGTGTACCGTCGGCTCACAAGTCTGATAGATGGTGATCTCATTTGCAGCGACAGGTTGCTGCAGCCGATTCGCCAAGGTAGCCATGCGCGAATGGAGCATCTGCTCAAAGTGATGAAGCTGCAACTGAAAGTCCGCCAGACACTGTAGCTGCGACATCGTGTACTGCAGCAGTGACCAGTTCTCGCTGCGTGCCGTGTTCGTGCCCGTTCCAGCAGCACCCAAGCTGAGGCTTAGTTGTCGCTGGGTGCGACTGAAGTTCTCCAGCTGACGCTTGAAGATGCCGTTGAGCACAGTGATCAGCTTGCACAGGGCCAGGTCGTTGGTAATGGAGGAGCATCGAGTGCAGGCCTGCTGCAGCCACTCGTACAGCTTGCGTGTGCTCTCCTCCAAATGACGCACTGCATCGCTGGGCGTTGCCTGATTGGAGAGCAAGCGATCCACTTGGGTGGACAGTTGGGTTTCCTCCAGCCGTGGATATTGTTGAATAAACTTATGGAAATACTCAAAGACAGCTTCCGCCAGCTGACGATGCAACTCGGGCGACAATTTAATCTGTGACTGCTCCAGCGTTGAGCTAAGATGAATCACAAAATTCTGATTGGCCTGTGCATACTGGGCCAACAGTTCCAGGCGCTCATTGGAGGTCTTCAATAGCTGCAGAATGTGGGCATCTCGCGTCGGCTGCAGCGCTGGCAACAGTTCAGCGATGACAAGGAATGGTTGCGATTGAGCTTCCTCGTCGTCTTCCACAAAAAGTTGAACGCACCATTTGAGCTGGCGCTGACAGTGATCCAAGAGTTGATCGTAGAATAGCGTGAGGAAATGCTGTTGTTGTGGTATCGTCTGTTGCGACTCGGCGACGACCTGCAACTCGAGCGTCTGTTTCCACTGTTGCTGCAGCACGTTCTTCTGCACGGCACGATAATATTGCTGCAGCTGCGGCAATCGCTGAATGCTGGAAAAGATTTGCACATGTCGCTGTGCTTGCTCCAGATTTGATTCGGCAAAGCATTGCACCAGACTGGGCGATGCCATCGCTTCCAGCCGATTCTTGAAGTCCTCAACCTGCGTCTGACGTTCAGCATGTCCGGGCAGCTGTTCCTGCGCATGTAGCGACTTTTGAAGAGCCGTCAACTTGTCGCAGACACCCTGTTTTAAAGATTAATGATTAATGGAAGTGCTTCACATAGCTTGGATTGTCACCTTCAAATCGTTGCGCTCGAAGCAATCTTCCAATTCGGCCAGCAGGTTTCCCCAGCCATCAGACTCCTGCAGCGATTCCTTAGCAGCTTGCAGCTTACTTTGCAGAGTATTTAAGCGTTCCAGCGTGGCCATACAATCACCTGTCTCCTCCTGCACGGCGGCCACTTCTTGACGCATGGCGCTCATCTTTTGCTGCAGCATTGCCACGTCGCATTGAAGTGTTGCCGCCTCCTTGGCAATACGCGGCATGCTGGCCACCACCTGTTGGCTGGACTCCTCGACGGCATAGTTAACCTGCTGCACGTACAATTGCAACTTGGCCACGTAGCTTTGGATGAACGATGTGGCTGAGGCTGAAGTGCTACTGCTTCTGCTATTGCTCTCTTTCTTATCATTTTCTTCTCTATATTTCCTGTAGTTGGCATTAATCCAATCAGCGGCAGAGAAACTTGACTCTGACAGCGCCGAAATATCCATTATTAACACAGATTATATTTATAAATACACAGTATGTTTTTAAAAATTAGATGTTACAGCTGTTAAATTTGCAGTGCTGGTAAATGTCATGTAATTTTTCTTACTCCTTACAGCACTGCCTAAATTCGAATTTATGGTTTTGCACATCATTTTATTATAGTTGATTAAAAATATATAGGCTAAATATCAATTATTATAACAGATTATATATATAAATAGAGTAGCATGATTTCAAAAATGAGACCAGTATATTTTCAGAAGTTACCAGCTGTTTAGTTTACAGTGTTGCACATGTCACGCCATTTTTTGTAATCTTTACAGCACTACTTAATTTCGCATTAATGTTTTTGCATTTCATGTTATTATTGTTGTTATTAAAAATATAAATAAATATAAAAAGGAAATGCTCATAAAGTTTATATAGAGTGTAAAATATTAAACAAGCTGTAAAGCAGGTGTATATTACAAATAATCGCATAAGCGAGACACCTATTTGCATTAACGGATGTGAATATTTTGAGATTTGTTTAAAAGTGAACGCTGCTAATGTGTTTTTTTGTTGGTAAAAAACATGTCAGTTGCCAAACCCGATCCCTGGCAAGTGAACAACGACAATAGCATTATTAAACAACAGCAACAAGAGAACGGCAACAGAGAGGTGATTGAGAAATTCGAAGATAATTTCAACCCCAATAACAAAGCGGAGAAAATCGGCGAAAGTAATGTTAAAACAGAATCCCCACAACAAAATCAACAACTACAACAACGATTGGAGCCACTGCCCGATTCGGCAAACTATTTGCAATTGCTAGGTATAAATAATAAACAATAAACAATAAATTGCTACCCATTTATGAGATTTGTGTCACTATTTTCTCTTGTTTTGTTTTTTTCTCAACCGCCTTTCCCCACATACGTACGTAGAGCGAAAACTGGAAAAACTACAAAAGGGTGGCAAATTGTTGAACTCCCTGCAGGAGAAGAGAGAGGATTGTATGCGAACCCTGCTGGCCGCTGACTGTGTGCCAGCCACAAAACTCGAACAATTGTTTGACTTTGATTCTCCCATCGAAAGCGGCCGCTTGCATCGTCATCTTATCCCCGTGCAGGCGGTGACAGTGGGCGAAACACTTCAGATTGTCGACTACGACGCTCTCGAGGATCAGACGCAAGACGAAGAGCAAAAGGAGGAGCTACCAGACGTACAGGAAAAGTAAATCATCTAGAGTAGCGTATAATGGACTCAACGTTTGGCAATGTGTTTCTGTTTCTCACGGATTTGGCGTGGAAGAGTCGCTTAACCATACCAGTGCTAGTGACGACAGCTTTCCTGGTTATGGACATTCGGCTGCAGATTGAGATTAACATAGAAACGGGTCAAGTGGTAAACACTTTGAAAACTGGGTCGTACTTTGCTATATTACTAATTGAATACTTTTGTATCTGTCCACACAAAGAATGCCAGCGATATGGAGGAGGGAGAGGCCTTTGAGGAACATCTGCTCGGTGTTCATGATTTGGATGAGGAGAGCGAGTATTCGGATGATCTCGAGGATCACAGCGAGTACAGCAATGGAGATGGCGGCAACAGCAGCAACAGCTCACGCTACAGCGTCGATAACTACGATGATCTGGGCTCCGAGTATGACAATGAGAATGATATTGAAGCTTACTTTGTGAACGATAGGCACTTCTAGCTTCCACGTAGAATGTAAATTGAATGAGTAATGCATGATATGATATTTACCGTATATACATAAACTACATATATATACATATTTATATATATATGCATGCCTATAATAGCGTATATAACTTAATGTATTTCGGTTTAATCACAATCACAAAAATATGAAATCTGTTCTCAAAGCCAATCAATCGTTTTGCATTTTTATTCCCATTCACATATAAAGCTTAATTAATTCGTCGCTAACTGCCGATGGTGTCAATATGCCCAGATCGGTGAAGAGCAGCGTGATATATGCCGGCGGTGTGTAGTCCACCAGTGGATGTACCTTGGACACATCATTTAAATGCTTGCGCGAGTACTGTAAATAAATTAAAAATCAAGTTTGAGAGCCAAACTTAAGCTTGGACTTTCTACTCACCTTGTACTCATTGGGCAGATCTCTTTGATTTAGTGGGTAAAGGCGAGAGAACTTAAAGCTCTCGGAGAGCACATAGAACGGTTTCTTCATTTCGCGGGCACACAAACCCATTGTGTAGGAGCCGATGCGATTTATTATGCCTCCACTCTCCACAACGGCCTCGGCGCCGACCATTACGAAATCCACCGATTCCATCACATAGCCCGTAGCCGAGTCCAATATTAGTGTGCAATCAATGCCCATCGCCTGCAATTCGTGCACCATCTCCTCACTGAAACGGATCACCGAGCATGAGATGAAATACTTGCAATTGTCATTTGCTGTTTACCTACCCAGAGTTCCCCATACCGCCCTGCGTCACGAACACGTGAAAGCTCTTCTTGTTCTGCGATGCGGCGATCAGCGCTTTGAGGACGACACGGGAACGCGAATGGGTCAGGATGCGACAGCCATCGCTAATGAAGCGTTGTGCCTGCTGTGAAATAACCTGTCGTGAATTGAGCAACTTGGTGAGAAAGATTTTGCCACGATTCAACATGATTTGGCGGCACTCCTCCATGTCCTTGTCATCCAGGCTCAGTGTTATAAAGCGACAGAATAACTCCCCGGCGGAAACAATAGCAGCAATTGACAAATCCGTATTCCGCATGGCTGCCACCGCTTCGCGCATTGTGGTGTGTAGAATGTGTATGGTGCCAACTGAAGGTATAACTTTTATAATAAATATAAATGTATATATAATAATGTATACGTTACATTGTTTCTTTTCCAATATCATGAGCAGCGTTTTAATTGCCGCTATGCCTGAGGACATGTCCTTGTCATCTTCCAACAGTTGCAGAAAGTACTTGACCACATCTGAAAAAGCTATCAATTTAAAACTTAAATAATTATAAGGTAATTTTAGCTGTTTACCAAATTCTGCGGCAGATTTCGTTATTTGTGGCATTTTTGACGTCGGATTGCAACTGTTGGTCCTCGTTGTCAACAATTGTGTTTGCTGTTTGAAACAGCTGATTTGACTGAGCGGGTCACTACACGTATCAACCGACTGATCTATTATCATATATAAAAAATAATTAAAAACATTGCATTAGATAAACCAATTGATGAGCAACAGAAGGTATTAAATAAGCAATAAAAATATCAATTTATTTTTATTTGCCAAATATATAAAGCAGTTATGGTTTTTTTGAGCAGTGTTGCTGCAGAAGAACATTTGGCTCGTTAGCCAACACTGTGTGCCGGGGTTAAAAAGTAAACAATAGAGAACATTGACAAATCTTATTTTGTTTTATTTTCGGCATATAATCGTCTCAAAATTAACTAAATATGCATTAAATTAGACACGGCGACAAAACAATTGAAGAGAGGGACCCCTGCGCACATTTGATAAATGCGCTTAGTCGTCGACGTCGGCAGTTGGCGGAAAGCGAGCGACAATGTTTAAACTCGAGTCCTATTTAACACCAATTTTGCTCAACTACGTGGCGAAATATGTGAAGAACCTTCGCGACGAAGATGCCCAGATATCGCTTTGGGAGGGTGCTGTCACGTTTCAAAATCTCGACCTGCGCTTGGATGTGCTCGAACAGGAGCTCAATTTGCCGATTGAGCTTGTCTCGGGCCACATACATGAGCTGTCCATACTGGTGCCGTGGACCAAGTTGACATCGGAACCGGTGCGCATAGAGATCAATACGATTGAGTTTGTCGCCAAGCTGCCCAACGAGGAGAGCAAACAGCGACGCGCCTCCCTGCTGCACGAACAGCGACGCCAACGCAAAACGGATGTGGCTAGCAATGAACAGCAGCAGCATGCAGCAGGTGGCGCCAGCACTTTGGGTGTGGTCAACAAGATCATCAATAACATAAATTTGCAGTGCCACAACATCATACTGAAGTATGTCGAGGATGACATAGTCGTCTCCATGAATGTCCAATACCTTAACTTCTGTGCCGCCGACGAGAAATGGCAACAGGCCATGGTCGATGTGAATCCCGTCAATGTTTTCTTCCGCAAACTGTTGCAGGTATCCGATTTGACAATATGTCTGGACAAGCGCAATACGGCTGGCCGCATTGAGGTGTGCCAGGAGCCGGTACTCTATCGTTGCACTCTTGAGGTGCGTGTGCTGCGCAAATATAACGTGAACACGGGGAGCACTTCAAGCACAACTCGAATTGGTGTTTTTACCAAGTCGCTGGATATCAATGTGTCGTCGCTGCAGCTGCCCATGGCCATGAGATTAGTGAAAATGCTTTTGGAACTGAAGCCCGCCGCCATGGAAGATGACACCTTTAGTTTGGTTGAACCAGTGGATTCGACGAATGTTCCGGTCTCGCCGCCTAACAACGAAGCCTCAAGTTCAATGCTCTGGTGGGCATGGAACCTCTTGCCTAGCTTTGAATCAGCGCCAGCTCCTGCAACCGACGAGGATCCCATTGGTCATAGCTTCGATATTGGCGTTTATGCGGAGGAGTTGAATTTTCATCTCAAGAACTCGGAGCTAATTAACGACCAGGCCATGGGCGGCATTAAGCGGATACGCTATACGCCAATCTTGCGGATTAGCTTGGGCGGCATTTACTATGAGAGGTCGCAGCTCAAGGAGAACGACTGGGCGAATGTGAGGGCGGGCCTGTCCAGCATTTGTATGGAGCCGCTGGGCGTCTATCGCAGCGATGATTGCATGGATCGCAGTCTAGTTAACACCAAGGAGGTAGTTGCGTTCGATTACACATACTTTTATACTAATCCGTTGATCTCTACACATTTTTTATAGTTCCGCAACGAGCGAGCTTTTATCGACAAGAGTCTATTTGATGAGCAATACATGTTTGCGGATCGGACGTGGTGCAGCAGCAATCATGATGATTATTTTGCCCGCAACACCGACGAATATATGCTCTTTCGCAGTCCGGTGCTCGCCTTTGACATTGTCGAGTGCCGTGCTGCCCGGCCGATTAAGAGCTCTGCGTCGTCGGAGGCCCAGATGAGGGACATGGGGCTGTGTGTCAAGTATCGGGTGCTATCGGCTGGCATTACATTCCATTTTTCGCAGTCGTTTCTTCAGGTTAAAAATGTAATTAGTGATTTATTGCGTCCATACGATTATCCAGGATATCATGCAGAGTCCGAAAATGATGGCATCAACGCACCAGTGACCAAGAGTCAGGAATACAAGAACATGTCCATGACGTCTGCGGATTCCGAATATCTCATCGGTGTTGTGCCCACCTGCAACTACAAGATCGAATTGCGTGACATGACCGTCAAGTTTTATCCCCGTCAGCAGAGCGCGGATAGTTCATCAGCGGCCAATCAGCATCGGTTGAACACCACCGTCAATCAATCCCTGTTACCCTATTTACAGCTAAAGTTCGACTTGGCCGAGGGTGTCATTTGTGGCCCAGCGAATCCGCAACGCTTGGTGCACTTGATTACCCATCTGCAGGATAAGCCGCGTGAGATAATCGACTCCTGTTACAATACCTACAAATTCAATGTGAAAAATCTCACACTGATGGCACTCAATACCACACCAGAGATGGGCAAGGCCAAGCTGCTGAATATACCCAGCATGCAGGTGCAGTTCAATCGTCTTCTCCTGCCCGATCACTGGCGTCGCAATGTGACTGCTCTGGAAACGGCCGAGATAAAAACGGAATTGGTCAATCTGGAGTTCTCCAAGCGTGAACTGGTGCTTATTAGCAGCATTATACCGTTGATACTGTGCTACGATGGCGTCCAGTTGGGCGTTCTCGCCAAGATGGTGGCACAAGCCAACAACACCTCGGATGTAATCCGGCTGCAAACGCTGGTCACCAAAGTCCGTCTCAACTATCACAAATATCACAGCCACTTCAGCGTGCTGTTCTCGTTGCGCAACCTCAACGCCGATGTTTATCACACGATGATGAATATGCGCAATGTCGTCCTATCGACAAAGAAGGGTGCTGCCAACAAATGGCTGGAGCTGCAGTTACAGTTTCCCCTAGAGGAATACGAGAAGACACACAAAAAGATACCCGCAACGGCGGTCTTTCTCTGGCTGGAGTCCTTCCGTCTAACTCTCGATATTTATCTGCTTCAGTTTCTCAGTTCTTTTGACAACGTCGAGCTTTGCTTAGAGAATGGTAAGTGATATATTTAATAATCGGCTACGTAGGGAATTGGATGGCTTTGCAATCAACGTATTAATTTGCACTTTTGGTCTCTTTGCAGATGTCGAAACGGACTTTGATGCGTTTAGTCAGTCGGAGAGGCTGGCTTCGTATTCGACGCTTTCGTTTAATTCAGTGCCTAAGCTGACGCAAAGTGAAGTGAATGTGCGTCGCTTGAGCCGCACAAATAGTCGGAAAGTCTCCATACCCGCGGAGACAATACACGCGAGCTCCGAGCGCGATGAGAAGCCGGCCACGAACGCAGAACCAGTTAAGGCGGCGTCCGCAAGCGAAGTGATTGCAACGCCGACGGGCATTGATTTGGGGCCGCTGATGCGGCGACTCAGCACAATGGTTGTGTTCCTCGAACTGGCCCAGGGCCGGATTGATGTGTGCGAACTGATGCTGCGCAAGACCAGCAAAGATTTGGCTGTGGAATACACATCGATTCGAGTGCTGCGCATGCGCATCAAGTCAAGCAACGGTGACGATGTGCTTCGTGGCAACATACGCACCACCATAATGGTGCCCAATACGCCGGATCTGTGCAATTTGTGTATGGAGTTCAGTGACTTTTATGTGTGCTACCGTCGGACGACCAACACTGAAATGATTCTTGAACCGGTGCGTACAACCATCATGCTGGCATTATCCTCAAAGACGGTCAAGAAGCCTGCGCCGTCGCAAAAACCTCAAGAATCATTTGTTGAGGAACGCAATATTCAGACGCAGTCTCGAAAAGTGGAATTTAATCCGGTTAGTGATGAAGATCACGCCGAAGTCTTGGAGTCGCCGGACACATACTCAATCAATGTGCACGTGGACATGTCAGCGATAAACATTTTTGCCCGTCATGTAGGTGCTCCCTCTTTAATGGGTATTACTCTATTTCTAACTATTTCCATTCACAGATTAAGCTTCTGCATGAGCACTATTCGATCATAGCTGCAATTTCCAAATCTTTGCGTCTTTTGGCTCAAAATAAGCAGTGCCCTGAAGTTGCACAGAAACAGATGATAGAGATTTACACAGGTAGCGCACAGAACTATCCCATTATGAAGGAGTTCCTCGATCTGGATCCCAACTTTGAGCCACCTCTTGGAGACACTGGTTAGCTAAATTGTTTTTAAATTTCCATCAATAAGATAAATAACATAAATTTCTTTGATTTAGTTGGGAATACTGAGGCATCCGTAATATTCTTTTGCCAGTGGACAATTCCACGAATCTCAATGGAAATTGAAAGTTTTAGCGATCACCGGCAACGCAAGTTACAATTAAGTTTTGAGGATCTTTTGCTGAATGTCGATAGACATGAGGATTTTACCAAAATCACCACAAAGATGGAAAACGTCAGCTTGAACTACTATGAGGCGAAGGTCCTCAATGAGTGGAAACTTATGGATAATATCCACATTAAAATGCTGGGAGATAGTACGAATTTGCCACTGATTAGTGTTGTGGTCACAACTGTCAGTCTGCAGGATCTGTATTCGAAAATTGGTGCTCGTAATCTTGACAAGAAACGTCGCACAATTTCTGAACTCCTCATTGAGGTGCAGCCAATCGAAATGATTTTGGATCTGGATTGTATCACTGAATTTTTGATAACCCAATGCGAATTGCTTGAGATAATGCGCAGTGCTAATGGTCGGGATTCCAACAGGTCTCGAGTCCAAGAGAACGGCATAACCACAGTGCAGGATCTGCCCATTGTGCATCTGAACAGCAAGGGTATCTATATTTATGTGCCAGTGGAGACGGGAAAGAAATGCTGCACCGTCCTCTTGATGCGGGTAAGCGAAATCGTGAATCATGAGAAAATTGACAGCATAATTAATTATTCTGTATACGCGAATAGATTGAGAGCATCAAGCTGTCGCCGAGTGTGGAGAATCCTCTGGTGCGTCAGCCCATACGACAGGATATTTACAACAAGGCCGCTGAGCTGAACATGCTGAGCACGCCGGGTGCCCATGTCGAGGATCGCCAGTACGAGTTGAGCGTACGGCAGATTTCCCTCTCCTCGGGCAATTGGCAGCAAACGCAAAAGTGTCGCTTGGAGGAGACGCTAACAAATAAGCATAGCAATCCGGCGCTGGAGTGGAACAGCCAGACGCGATCCACAGCATTAGAGTACATGGATATATTCAAGGATTTCGATTTCATAACTGTCTATGCGCCAGCCATTCGCTACGATCGTTTCCTGGTTTGTGGCGAAAGTGTCGAGTACAATTGTGTGACGGATTTTGTGGCGACGCTGAACACACATCAGATTCACCTCATGTCCTGCATTACGCAGCGACAGCAGCGCTTGAACAGGTGCGTCTCTTTAGTCCTTTTGCGAACTGAAATAATATATATATATATATTTATAGCATTTTCGATCAGATCTGCGTGAAAAAGGACGCACCGTTTGAGAATGTTTCCTCAACTTCCACAAGTTCCCGCAAGTCACTCAAGAATTTTAACGAGAAGTGGTCACAGACCTATGCTAAAAATCGGGCCCCCGTATTGCCAAAGACCTTCTCGAGCGCGAAGAGCACCACGGACACTGCGTTCGGCTCCTGCCAGAGCGATTCTGGCATTAACATGACCAGCAAAGTGCGCATTGCACAAAAACAATCTTTGGGACATAGCGCACATGTGCGACATAAACTTAGCTATCCGCGTAGCGTCTCTTTTGTGGCTGGCATGTTTGCCCTAAGGGTCTACGATGTGCTCGAGGTGGAGGAGGAGATGATGCTGAAACCCTTGCTACTCGTCACCATATCGCAACCCAGTTTTATGGCAACGCAAACGCTGCGTGCGTCCATCACACAGGCTTCGGTTTTCGATTTTAGCATATACTTGGCCAAGTCGGTGGCCGAGCGCGATTTTGTAAGCTATAGCGATGCGTTGAGTGGTCAATTCACCGACCCGATCTTTGAAACGCAACCCGGTACTCTGGGCAGCTCCGGGATTCCACCGCCGCTGCTCACCGTCAAGGCGCACACGGATCGCAACCAACAGGTCGAGGTGGATGTTGAACTGCGCAGGTGGATGGAACTTCGCCTCTGCGAAGGCAGCGTCAAGCTGCTCATCGACGATCTCATCCACATCTATGAGTTACTCCAGTCAACGCCCTATTTTCCACAACGCAGCGAACGACCCGTGGTGTACACAACCCCGTTGCGCCAATTGAAGCTGCACTGCTTCAATGCAGATCGATTGCATCTGTCGTGCGATCGCGTCACCGTCAAGTTCTACGATGAACCACAAACATATTGCTGCAGTGCCGTCTGTCTCGACTTCATTGCCCACGTCAAGTTTAATGCACGACCGCAAAAGGCCTCCATCAAGTCGACGTTGGGCTCCATCTATGTGCAGACGGGCGAACGAATCTTTCTGCATCCGTTGCTCATGCGTCTGTCCGCCGATCTGCACAGTGAGTCATGGTGCGATCAGCTCCTAACCAGCATCACCCTTAAGCTCAATGTACTACACGTGGACGCCAGCATTCTGAACATTGTCCATATGCGCCGGGCACGCGATGGTCTCGATAATATTTCGACGCATTTGAATCGCCAGTGGCAGCATTTCCTGCAGCATCGCCCGATGCTAGGTCAGCCGCCGGAGGTGCCGCCAAAGAGGCTGGCACAGTACACACCCACCCACGACGCTATTGTGCGTTCCAAAACGTCACACAAGCCCAAGCTGGAATTCTATCAGGATGATTTGCGGTCGGTGTTTAAATTTGTATTTCTTGTTTTACCTGACAATTATTTATGAATCTTCATTTGTGGCATTTGCAGTGCTGGCGCCTTTCAGTTTGTCTATCTGGATACGGACACAATGCTGCCGATGCCTTACCAGGTGCAGATCATCAAAAAGAACTATGGCATCATTTGCTGGCGCTATCCACAGCCGCGACAAATGAGCAGCATACATATCTATCCCGTGCCGATGCCGGTAAGTCGATCCCGTAATCACTAAAATCAATCATTCGTTTTTTTTATATACCCATTTTGTGCAGGTCGAGAATCCCATACATATCAAGTGTCGCATGGAATACTTTAGTGAGACGCATGAAACATTTTTGCATTATTGTGATTTTGAGCTCTCTGAGATTCTGAGTAAACAATTGACGCCACCGGAACGCAATATAAGCGCCACCATCTGGCGAGTGGTCATCATGCAGTCTCTAATCTCTGTGGATGGCACTTGCTTCGATACTGATGAGGACGAGGAACTGCAATCGGTAAGCTTGCTGCGCATATTTTTTTTTATTGATTATACAAATTATTGATTTAATTCCAATTCACAGATTGACAGCAATCGTGTCATGCAGGATTTTAAGGGAAATGTGGACAATGATTTCATATTGCATCCAAAGGTGCTGGTTGGCTGCATGCGCATCGATACCACCTTCCATTCGGCGCTGGTGCCGAAGTTGCAATTGTTGCTGTGTTGCCAGCATATGGAGCTGAATTTGTTGAACCAACCGGATGTATCGGATGTGCTGCCGTCGCAGCTCAACAAATACAATTTGAGACGCACCACGCACATCACACAAACGTTTCTCACGTGTCAAGTGGACGATCTGCAGCTGCATGGGGCAATCTATACACGTACCAATTACAACATTGAGCTGGACTTTCGCAGTCGGATCAAATGCCTCGATTATGGGTACCTCAATATGCTGGACATCATGGAGCCGATGAGTTTCCATAGCTATTTGAGATACAACAAAAGGCAGCGTTTGTTGCACGCCAACATTTTGTTGGACAAATTGCGCTTCAACTGCAGTCCTTGTGTCATACACACACTGCTCGGTGCCAAATACCATTGGCAGGAGCTGTTGCAGGAACGCCACATTGTCCACACTTTGATGCCCAAGTGCGTGATTGTCAATCGAATGCAGACGCCTCTCACCTTTGGTCAAACGGGGACGGGGGAGCGCATCTCTCTGGCGCCACAGGAATTGCGTGCATATTATTTCTGCAGTGATTTCCATTCCCAAGAGTTGACGTTCTTCATCGAAAATGCTGCGACGAATCAAGTGGAGATTAGCGATTCGGTACACATTGCCCTCAAGTTCGATGATGATGATATTGTGCGTCACTTTCGCATTGGACAGCATTGCATTACGATCAAGCAGCGCAAGTTGTCCGCCACCCAAGTGTATATCCTGGTCAAGGGACAGATCGAGCTGGTGAGCATGGTGCCCTTTGAGCTGCTAACCGAATTTCACACCGAGGGCGTTGAGCAAGCTGCGAATCCGTTGGGTCATTTGCTGGCTGGCAAGGGACGCATCTCCTTCTATCAGACGGTCGTGCGCAATGCGGACATCACTATGCGGTTTGTGCTTTGGCTGGAACTAATCATGAATTTCATTAACTAATCCTCAATTTTGTATAGGCTCAAGCTGGGCACCGGTCATGGCAAGGGACGGACCGGCGACATTCCACTGAAGCCCAACAATAGTCTGCCCTGGCTGGTGAAAGTGCCAATACAGTTGCCGCAGCAGTTCATCAGCTTGTGGGTGCGAATCCTGCGCGAGGATATTGCCGTGGACAATGCTGATAATTTTCAGCCGCAACGGATACTAGTCAGCATTTGGCCCATCTTTGAGATCTGCAATTGGCTCAGCTGCGAACTGCAAGCAACGGAGAGTGTCACCGAGGAGCACTTTGCCATTCCCGGCGAGGGTGGCTGCAAGGCCTTGAGCACGCCCACCACCCACTCCACCGAGCATTGTGTGAAATTTGATATTCCGTATGTTTGCCAAATTGAATGCTTGAATCCTTATGCATTTATCTTTAATCGATTCGCAGATGCGCTCTTGGTGCGGCTTCAAAAAGCGAATACACCTTCATGTTGAAGTCGATGGATTGGCACAAGTTCTTCCACTTTGAGCCCGCGGACTGGACGATTGAGAAGACGCTGCACAAACTGGACAAGATACCGAAACCCACATGGCCGCTGAACAATGCTGACGAGCTGCGAATTCAACGTCCTTGCGAGCTGCTCAACGCGCTGGATTTGCAGTATCGGGTGCAGGCAACCCGCGAATTCTCGTGCACATTGGGCCTCGAAATCGCCGCCTGGGGTACGTTTATCAACGACACCGGTGTGGATGTTAGCATCTGTGTGGCAAAGGAGGCTGCTCGCTACCACATCAGAGCCAATTGCCTGGAAATGCTGCCGTTGATCAATAGCCACTTTACTATCGATGTGCCCTTTGGCTCCAGCTGGATTCCCTCCATGCCCATTTGCATGGAGAATCAGACGCAAGCAGCAACGCCTACACCACCTGGTGGCCGCCATGTCCTGCTGCGTGTTAATTCCTCCGTGGACATTGTTGTGGTGCGCAACGAAGATGTGCTCCGCATGATGCTCGACTACAAGCTGGAGGATGGACGACGGGTTTTCAAGCTGCGCTCCAAGTTTGTCATTGCAAACTGTACGGATCTGATGCTGTATGCCCTGCCGCTGACAATGGATCACAAAGAGACCGCTGGACTCAGCGATGTTAAATCGCTTGATATTGCCAAAAATATACAAAATCTAATCTCTGCCAAGGGAAAGCGTAATACGTAAGTGCCTCAAATGATATATTAAATGATGAGTATAACGTAGCTCTGCATCCTGATAGGAATATTGGGTCCACCATCGAGTTGTTCCACGATTTGAATGCGCGCAAGTCGAAGCACACCAGCGACACAGCATTTGTCTACTTTGTCTGCTTTGTCGTTAATGGCAGTCAGAACATTTCCATACCGATTCCATTATCATTGCCGTTCACTCGTCGCTGCTTCAGTCTGCAGAATGGTGCCACATCCATACCACTAATGATAACACTGATCGAAAAGGACAATGTTTACTATCTGAATGTGTTCAGGGATACGGCGCCAGCGATTATAATCAGCAACAATACCAGTCTGAGATTTGTGGTGGCCCAAACCAGCGCCTCCGGCAACAGCAATGTGACCTGCACCACGCCCGAGTTTGCCGGCAAACACTTTGAGTGGCACCAGCTGGTTGCGCCGTTTAGCAAGTGCTACTACACACCGCCGCAGATGTATGCCAATTTTCCCGATGTGGAGTTCACCATGTGCAACCTCTCCCTATCGCTTTACAATGGTGTGTTTAATATTTATATATTTATTATAATTATGAAATTTATTTCCACTCTTTGAAGATGAATCAACGAAAAACAAGTTAATGTGGTCCAAACCGATACGCACCGATAAGTCGTGGAAGAAGTTTCTACACGTGCCCAATCATGGCGACATCAAAGTGGTCATCTGTGATAGGCATCGAGCGATACGCTTCAATATCTACTACATTGCACAACAGCTGGAGTTCTCCGTGAAGGATATCCGCTCCCGCCTAAAGCAGCCAGAGGACGCACAACATTTACTGCCGGAGAGTGAACAAGTCGGTTCGGCTGTACCAGCGGTGGAGCAACCAATAGATGTGGAGCCACTACGCAGAGCACCCGATTGCATTCACTTCAGTGATGAGTGCGAGACGGCGTTGAAGATCTCGTTGCGTTTGTTCCTCAAGAGTTTTGTGTTCAGCCTGCAGACGAACGATCGGCAGCGGGATTATCTCAAGACTGAGGTGTGCAACATGTATGCGGATGATGTGATGTTGGCCTACGATGATGACGACGACCGAAGAGAGCTGCATCTCCAACTGCCGAATCTACAGGTGGACAATCAACTGTACTCCACTGGCAAATATGATTTTCCGGTGCTGCTCTGCGCCCAGCAATTGTACAAGCGCCACACGAGTTCGCCCCAGGTCTACGATCTGGATGCGGTCTATCAGCGTCAGGCGCAACGTGTGCCTATCTCCCAGCTGTCCTTTGTCTTCTACCAGGATGAACTGCAGCTGCAAGCCGTGCGCTGTCAGCTGCAACCACTGCGTGTCTACATCGAAGATGCGTATCTCAATCAGTTGCTGGACACACTGGTCGAGTGCGCCCCCTCCAATTGTGTCTACACACCGGAAGCCGATTGCCAACGTATCCAATTGGCGGGAGGGCAGACCTTGTTGCCGGAGCAAGTGGTTGCCCAGGCGCTGTACATAGCGGAGCCACTGCGTCTGAACAGTTTCATTGTGGAGCCACTTAGTCTGTTGCTCTCGGTGCACACATCCTCGCGTCTGTATATTGCATTGGATCACTCACCATTGTCCTTCTCCCGCTATGAGCGTCAGCAGATTCTGACGGTGCCGCTGCGCTTTGGTCAATCCCTGGGTCTGCATTATTTGAGCGGAGCTATATTTGGCGCTGGCTGGGTGGTGGGTTCCCTGGAAATCCTGGGCAGTCCCAGTGGCCTGGCACGCTCCTTTACCACGGGACTGCGTGACTTCGTTTCGATGCCGGTGCAGGGCCTGTTCCGCGGTCCGTGGGGTTTCCTGGTGGGCGTTACCCAAGGATCGGCTTCGTTGCTGCGCAATGTGACGGCGGGTACGGTGAATTCGGTGACCAAACTGGCCGGTTCTGTGGCGCGTAATCTGGATCGCCTTACGCTCGACTCGGAGCACATTGAGTTGACAGAGGCGCGGCGCCGGGCTCGTCCGCAGGGCTTTGCGGATGGCTTGACGCAAGGCTTGACGGGATTGGGTATTAGTCTACTGGGCGCTGTTGGTGGATTGGCGCATCATACGCTGGAGGCGCGCACCTCCGTCGGTGTTCTAACGGGTCTAACCAAAGGCATTGTTGGTGCTCTGACCAAGCCCATCAGTGGTGCTGCTGAAATGCTGGCGCTCACCGGGCAAGGTGTGCTCCATACGGTCGGCTTCAATACGATGCCACAGCAGGTGGAGCCGAGTGTAACGCGCAATATGGCATTGCATGCCAGCTCCTATCGCATCTGGCGTCACCTGCCCGAACAGTTGAGTAGCGATCAGATTCTGTTCTTCCAGGAGATCACGCTAATGTTGAAGGGACAAATGAATCCGGCGCTGCTCTTTCTCACCTCAACACTGCTGGTGATTATGGAGCGGCCAGGCGATGAGCTGACATTCATTTTGCCTGTGCTAAAGGTGGAGGTTATTGCGGATCGGGAGGACGCCTCCAAGATGTACTTGAGTCTTAAGCAGGAGCAGGCCGATGATATGGAGGGTGTACGTAACAAATGCGTGGTACCAATTTATGCTTAATCTATACATATTTTTTGTACTCCTTACAGCAGATGAAGTACACCAATGAGCGCATCATTAACTTCCTAAACGCATCTCGAGCCCATGCATTGGCCAACGATTCGCTGAGTGATCTGCTGCAGTTGAACGAACACGATCTGGAGGATCCAGTGCGACGGCGGACGCAGTGCATCTTCTACATCAAGCCAAACATTGGCGAGCATCTAATGCACTACTTGAAGGTCATCAGCCAAACGCACTGAACCAACCACAATCTGTACAGAATTGTATTGTTAACTAGATGCATACATATATAATATTTATTCCATTTAGTCCTTAATGCGTCCGTGTATCCCCCCAGTTCAATCTGCGCCATTCCGTAAAGTATTTTGAACTCCTGTTTACTTTTTTATGCCAAAAAAAAAAAAAAAAAACAAAAACAAAGACAACGTGCTAAATTCTCTGCAAATGACATATTTTTGTTACCATTTTGATGAGTTGCCCGCTTCCTTTTGGGGTGGGCAATAAAAGTTAAATTTCAAATGACAAAAAAATGCATTTATTTTCATTTAATTTTTGTTAAGTTTAACATTTAAGTTTGAACATTAAGTCACCAAAATGAGTTTGCCCTTTTCGAAATTTCCGCTCACGTTCGCCAAGGACAATCTTGTCGTCGTCGTCGTCGTCGTCGTCGTCGTCGTCTGTGGAACACCGAACGTGCATGCCAATGCCGCAAGTCTCAATTTAATGAAATTGATTTCAGTTAAGAGAAGCAGCAAACCAGCCAACCAGCTAACCAGTCAGCCAGCAAACCAGCAAATAAAACAATTCGCCGACCAGGTGCACAAATACCTACAACAATCATTGAGCAGAAGGAAAGAAATGCACACAGCGGACACAAGAGACAAGACAGGAGGAGGAGGACGAGGAGCTACGTGAACTATTGTTATTGGATGCATCCAAACAACCAAAGAAATAACAAAATTGACTTTACACCACCAACAACCACTGCAGCAAATTGCTTTGCGTTTTTTCGCTTAAAATATAATTTATTTGGTGGTTCAGGGTTTTGGTCTTAGTTGCACAACCGAAGGATTCAATTATAGCTGCAACCTTTGCCAGAAACCGCAGCGCCACACACTCATGTCTATATTTAGTGGCCAATGCGGGTGTGTGAGTAGGTGTTGTGTGTTGTGTGGTGTGTGTTATGTGGTGTGTGGTTTGTATGTGCACCTGCATAATATTTATAAATGTTGTGCACATCATTCATTTCAAAAGTTTCTAAAAGTTGGCCCATTTAATGGCTTTGATGGCTTTGATAAACAACCGTGCACACATACACACTTGCTCATATACATACATATATACATATATATATATATTTATACACATATATTGTACATATATACTTTGTCTGCAACTTGGGGTCACATTAGAAATGTGCAAAAGGACTTTGGACGCAAATGTGGCCGTCATTTGTTTAAGCCCCTATTTTTTATTTTTTTTTTTTAATTTAGATTTGTAAATAGTATATGTAAAGTATACAAATTTATTATTATTATAACATAATGCATTACTTTTAACTTAATTTCAGAAAATACTTTTGAAGTCTGTTTCAGAAATATTTTTAAGAAGAGCTGCATTTAACGACAATAGGATGATTTATCAAAACCCCCAAACACTTCAAAATTTCAAATGCAATATTAAATTGGGTCCAAATCAGAAAATGCTTAACTTCTCGGAAACTTCAGGTATAATTTTGATGTACTTTAGCCAGCTTGTAGCTCTACTATAAAAAGTATTCAACACAGGACTCGCCAGTATCCACAAGAGTAAGAATGACCTATGAGCATTTTTCTGGTTTGGGAAAATTTCTTTTATTTCAGCTGTTTGAAGGAATTATTGTTATTGTTATTGCTTTATTCGACAAGCTAATAACAATTTTTTTTAATCGTTTGTTTATTCTCAAGTTGTGTAAATCTTTGAAAAATATCTACATTTAATTAACAGATGATGTTCAGAAGTATTAATATTTAATACAATGCTGAAGTAGTTGCTAACTTAATTATTCTAACCCGTGAATAGCTAATTAAGAATCATCAAATTTTACGTTAACTTCCATACTCTAACTAAAAAGTGGGATTTACTTAAGGTATGCTTAAATAATAATAATAATAGTAATAAAATTATCTTTAGATACCTTGAAAGGAATAAAGTGCTCCAGCAAATCTCATCAAACAAATCCCTTTTAAACTATGTCCAATTTACCTTACGACTTTTTGGAGCTTCTCATAACAAAGCAGTGCCTTTGTCTTACGGATACGCCTACTTGCCACAAGCACACATATGCAAATATTCATATGTGTAAGTGCGTGTGTGTGTGTGAGTGTGTATTCAGTTAGTGCGCGCAAAAGTAGGCAACGAATTGTGTCAGAAACAGGCAGCAGTCCTTGCTTTTTGCCCTTTTCCGCAGAAGTGTTGAGTGTACTAAATGGGTGAGGTGCATCGAAGGCTGGGCAAACTGTATTTATAGCACGGATGTTGCACAACACACCCAAACAGCTGCACCTCCAGTTCTACACATATATTTGAATAAACAGTATAATTTAATTGAATAACCATTCAATATAAGTGCTGAAAATTTGTACATATTTTATAAATATTTTCGATATAAATTCTTTGGAAAATATAAGTAGTTGGTAGTCGATAATAAAGCTGGTATCAGTTCTCAGAAAAATGCAAAACATTTGTAATTTAAATCTCTTGCACTGCACTCAAACTATTAAAGTACACTTTTCAATTAATTCAACTTACGTATGAAAAGCACTTAGAGCGCAATAACAGAAATTACGTTGCATTATGTGTGGTTGAAGGCAAATGAGATGCTTTAACATAATTACCGCAACTGCCAATCTATTATTAATTAACCCTCATGGCAGTTGTGACAGGCAAGTTACTGGCACGAATATTAGATTTGGAAAATCATATCGAATCACAAAACTGCTTGGGCAGCCCAGGAGAATGTGTGAGTTTCGTATTTCTATTTGTGAACAATACAATATGCATATGGTGTGTGTGCACACACATATATCTACATACATATATATATGTATGTATATTCGTACTTATTACGGTTAAGTGGAAATTCATAAGTATCATTTGGGTACATTGTGCACATCTCTGCAAATATTAGTAGAAATAGCGCCCCCTAGCGATTTATAATGGCGCGAGATTTCCTGGAACGCCAGCTAGGCAAAACCTGTTCAATTATTTTGACACACACACATACACACGCACACCCTCACTCACACAAGCACACTCGCACATAAAGCAAATAAAGGGAAATGCAATTTTCTTCAAAATGGTTACTTATGAAAAATTGATACAGCAACAACAACAATTTTTGGCTCCAAGAATTTTTGTGTAGCAAGAGCAGAAAAACAAGTGCATTGGGATAAATAAGTTTTTTACAGCCAACTCACTCTGAAATTCGTTGAACGTTTGTCATAAAAAAGTAGTAAATTATTCTCAAAATCAGTAAAGTGTCCTTGAGTCAGACAGGATAATCTCGAATTGTTAAGCGAATTTATACTTGACAAGTCCAAGTGACTTTTTAAATCGACAATCGTACAATTTGGAATACCTATTTATTTTCCCATTACACATATTTCGATTTTAAATGCAATTGAATTATGTAAAAATTACGAATATAGATTAAATATTTTGCATCGCAGATATACTTTTAAGCGATTAGGTCCTTCTGAAACACCTCTTTAAAGATTGGTAAGTTATAATTATATTTGCTATATGTTTCATAATTTTAGACTTTAAATTTTGTAAGTTATATTTTAATTTTCATCCTGTTAAAAACCGATCAGGAATGTGCATAATCGCAAACTTTTCATCAATGTCCGGCTAAAGTAATCAAATTCGAATTTCAGATTACTGATATCCTTACTTAATACCAAAACCATAAACGCCAGGCCTCACAACATATATAATTTAGGCCAACTTTCAGCAGTTTGCGGACTGTTAGTAAAACATAGTCGGTGCCGCCTGTTGTTCTGGTTAAACATGTGATTTTTATGCAGAAGCAGCGATTTGTGTCTGCCAAATTTGATATGTAACAATTTGGGCGCCCCCAGGCAAGTATTTCATATTTACATACAGATTTTTCATCTTTCGCACATCCACTTGCCTCAAAGCAACGCCAGCTCCACACCTAGACGCCAATCTGATGGTTTTGCGATTTTACCAATCTGTTGCCCCAGATGTTGTATGTTTTTTACAATGTGTTTGTATCTGTGTGAGAGTGTGTGGGTGTGTGTAAGTGTGTGTGTGTTTTTTTTTTGTGGTCTCTTGTATACATAGTTAATGCGAGAAACCCTTTGGGTTTTCGAGTAATACGCTTTATTCACAAAATTCACATAGGCGCAGATATACACATACTTAAACATATATATATATATATTGTATATATTTACACTAAAATCATTCGCAACTCGAGTTGCGGTGCAAACAAAATCATAAAATTGAATTTTCAATTCATACATAAATAAACATGAAGTAGGTGTACATTTAAAATTATATATATTTATATATATACGCAATAATACATGGATATAATAGTAGAAAGTCTTCATTTTGCTTGAAATCGATAGATGACTTTAAATACCATATGCATGCATATACATAAATACATACGCTACATCATCTTCACTTTTCATTTACATACACAGTTCATCAGTTTTGTATATAGACTTATATAATTTTATCTAATTTTTAGTGACGCCACAATGCATATTCGTAAAAGGATATGAAACGACGAACAAGGAATCGGCGTTCTTTCTTACTTTTATCATATACACTCAGAGAAAAAAAGACCACTTTGTCATTAAACTAAAATCGACCTAAAAAATGAGAAAGAATTATTGACTTTCGTGGATATACATCTAAATTTAGAAAAGAATTTTATTCAAATTAGAAATAATTGAATACTCAAAAATTATCGTATTATTTTTATGAAAAGTGGAATTTTTAACATTTAACTACAAATGTCGGAATATTTTTTTTTATATATATATTTTCGATTTGTATTAATATATTTTTTTTAAAATATAGATTTTAATAATGATTAGGAATTATATTTTGAACAGAATTTCGGAATAACATTCTATATCTGAAAAAAAGAGCAGACTTTTGTTGATTTTCTATATTTTTACGAAAATTTTTCCGAGTGTAGCCGAGACCTCATTAATTTAATAGCTCATAGCAATATTTAAATTGTGGCTGGATGTTGGTCCAGTTGTGGGTCTATCTATAATTTTTGAATAACACTTAGATCAATTAATGGATATCATATTGCCCCGCAGCAATAATGTAGTTTTTTAATTTGCTAAATATAAATTCGAGACTTGATGAGAAGACAAAACCTACAGCCAAGTCTTGTTATCGGCTGCAGTTGGTGGAGGACACGTGGCCAGCCCGATGCTGTTGTTGATGCGCCGATAGTTGTTGTTGTGGGTGGCATTGGAGGTGCACACAATCTGCATCTGCAACTCCATGCCCTCTGGTGGTGGTGCCGATGGCGTCGATGACTGTCAGGATAGCAGCTGTGTGGTGCGATTCTCTGGTGTCAAATTGAGGGAACTGTTTGTCTTGTCACTGGTCCAGCGCTCCCGCATCTCCTGCTGATAGGGCGATCGATTCCCGCCACGCAGGCTACCAGGTCCGCTATTCCTGCTGCTCATCTGCTGCTGCTGCTGTTGTTGGGCCGGCATGGAGAGACGACTCTGATGTGCCTCCATCTTCTCCGTTGCCCGCGGCATCGAATTGCGCAGCACACCTATAACAAACAGAAATCACGGGGAGGATACTTATTAATACCCGTTGCCAGGCAATATGAATCGCATTGATGGTCTGCTCACCACAATGGGAAACGCGATGCGATTTCGGGGAACTGGGGCAGGCGTAGAGTATGGATTTCTGTGTGTCTAAAGTATTCAGCATATTGTTAAGAGAAACGAAGTCATAAGTGCAGCAGCTTATCAAACATACCATTACGTTTGATACGATTGTGATCCGGGGAGCCGGAGCAGGAGTAGCGTGATGTTAGATTGTCCCGCCGGTTAAGCGACTCCGCGCCCACATTCACAAAGGGACACCAGCGAAAGACCATCTTGAAACCATAACGGAATCTGCAAAATGCAATAAAGTGCAATAAAATAAACACGCTTTGACTTTGATTGCATTCTCTTCTTCTTGTTTCTTCTTCTTCTTGTTTCTCTTCTTCTTGTTTCTTTTCTTCTTGTTTCTCTTCTTGTTTCGGCTTGGCAAAGTTTACCGTAACAAAGACAAATTAAAATTAAAATGCCACCAATTATAGTAAATGTTTTCAAATGGAATATATTTTTGCTAATTTATAATTATTATTATTATTTAGTAAAAAAAAAAATTTCTTTTATCACAAACAAAACACTTGAAGATAATTTTCCCCAATTAAATATTTATTTACAGAATACAGTCTTACCACAAAAGCATTCTGAGGCAACGTTAACTGTCTGCGCATTGTAATTTTTAAGACATTATTTAACAAAACACAAAAGAGACTGATAGCTACAGCAACTGAAACTCTTATTAGTATTAAATTGCATTTTCTATTAATATTTATAGTCATACAAAACTAAATTCTGAACATTTTTGCTGGTTCCCATTGTGTTTTATGCAATTTTCTTTTGTTATCTTTGCTTTTTGCAACTGCTCCCACTGAATGGTTAAAATTCCTCTGCAGTTTGTTTTTGTTTTGTTTTGCAGCTAACTAAGCCAAATTAGAGCACCTGGTAACCCGAGTAATCTATGGTACCTGAATGATTTGGCCCTAGAGCTAGCCAACCCTCGAAACATGTCAGGCAGCTTGATTTATGTTTCACTTCTATTTTTCTTATACTCCTTATACCTTAAACCTATAGATCGACAACGACAACCCGTTGACGGTACCTGCAATAGGTAATAAAAAACAAAATATCTTTATATCCAACATCATTTACATAAGGGCGTCGCCGGCTGACGAAGGACCCCACCACGCAGAGGAGTGGCTGTAGTTCCACGTGCTGGATTGTTGTCGTAAAACGGCAGGACACCAGACACCCCCAGACCCAGACCCAGACCCAGACCCAGACACAAACTTGACTTGAACATCGATGGCAACAGTCATCGGCATGTTGACTGGGCGAAACTAATTGCAATCAGTTACGTCTCCCCTCAACGGATGTGGCACAACATCAGCAGTCAATTTGTGCGAACGTAACAAACATAGTTCATTGTTCACACATATGTGTGAGTGCACCTATCTATATACATACACATGTGTGTGTGTGTGTGCGTGTGTGTAGGTTCGTATGAGTATGTGGTGTGTGTCTAAACGAGGATTGTTCAATTAGTAGCACAACTAGGAGCACTCTGCTTTGCAGCTATGAATTTTAAAAGGATACTCTTATGCATAATTAAAAAAATAAAAATCACTTAATTTTAAAATATAAAATTGTATAATTTTAATCAAGTATACAGCTGGCTGGAAAGCCGCTATGAATCTATCCCTGAAGACAAGTCGATAAAAAAAAAATGAAAAGAAAAAACTGAAAAAACAGCGAAAAGGTAAAGAATTTTTAATTGCTTACTATAATTTGTTGTCGAATAATCATGCAAAATAAACTATTTAAATAAGACAGTTTTTGTTTTCACTGATTAACGAACTGGCTGAGTGATTGATTAACACAAACCACAATCGTATTCTTTTCCAAATAACACAGATAAAAATAGAATATTAATATAGCAACATTTTATTTATTTTACTATCTCTACTCATAGAAAATCTAGGTTAGTTTTTTCTAGCAAAAGCAGAGCAATATTGCTATTGCTGCTCATGATCAGGAGACATAAATTTTGGAGAAGAACCCAAACTGCCCTCTTATTTAATGACTACAACGATTACATGTATTTGCCACAGGGAAAGCGTAAATGCGATGGAAAGGTTAATGCTAATGTCAATTCCGCGCATCATCACATTGATGGTAATCGCAGTAATGATAATGATCATGATAATGATAATGATGATGATTATTGAAGGCTTCATTTCCGGCCAACAGCCAACAAGTTAACGGACTAAATGAAGAGCCGGACTAGCTGTGAGGATTGTGGCACACAAAACTGTCTCAGTGGCAAAGTTACTAACGCTGCACTTGTTAAGGTGCCTCCACAACAAATTACGTAAATTGTGTGTTAAGGGCGTGTTGGAAGAGGAGTCTCGAGAAGAAATACTTACCGAGAATTCATCCAGCAGTATATAATCGGATTATACATTGAGTTGCTCATTGCCAGCCAGTAGATAACCAAATATAACTCCTGAATGAAGGGCGCCTCGGTAATGGCCGGATAGCATGAGGTTACGATAAAGTAGGTGTGGAATGGTAGCCAACAAAAGCCGAATATTAGAACGACCACAATCATCATCTTGACCACCTAAGCGGAAAATTAAAATTCAAAAATATGTTACGCATAAATTAATTTGCACATTTAACACTGTTTTGCTCAATGACCAAATGAATGGGTGCTGAATTTCAAATGAATAATTTTGGGGATTTTATTGGGGATTCATTCTGGCTTACCCTTCGCTTGCTCCGCACATTCTCCACCTGGCGGGGCGTATACTCGCCAATTGTCTTGGAGCCCCAGAGTTCAATGCCCACACGCGAATAGGTGACTGTCATCGAGACAATGGGCAGCAGATAGGTGAGCACCAGGATCAGAATGTTGTATCTGTTGGGAGATGGGCGACACAAGATGTGCAGATGCATAAGCTGGATAAGATAGATAGAGCTAATAAGATTTGCATTTAGTGACCATTTTGGCCATTTCAATGCACAGCACACAAATTGCTGTCAATTCCCATCGTTATGTGTTCGATGTTCTCAATTTTTATTAGACTCCCAATTTAATGGTATCGCGTGCAGGAAGAGCATTGAGTCGGAGCAGTTTACTATTTGATTGCCTTCATGCTTTTAAATTTGTCATAGCAAACGGCTCTAAAGGATTGCGCATCCGCTTTACAGGAACAGCCCCCGGACAGTTGCACAGAGAGAAAAGTTTTCTTTTTTTATTGACATTTTAATAAAATAGCAGCTACAAACATAAATCGCTGGCGTGACACGTTCTTTGTTGTATTTTTAAATTAATGTTGCTTGAACAAATGGAAAATGTTAAATTAAAGCAAACAAGGAGAGTTGGCAAAGGGAGTTGGTCTGAATGAAATTGGCTTAGTCATTCATTTATATGCGCAATGTTAAACGAGGGGTATTCTTGAAGTTGAATTAATTATGTCTATGAGGTGTTTAAAGTTTAATGTTTAATTCTGTTTGTTACCAATTTAGGGTTTTCGACCGCAAGCCTGCTGATGGCTTGAAGTTTATGATGAGCTTTGTTAATGTGGTTGAATGAGTTTGGAAAACAGTTTAATGTTTTGTGTTTAATAAGTCAAAAAGAGGGAAACCAATATTCACATTTATAGGTAGACACTTTAAACCAAATGCAATGCAATTATGGCTAAGCACACAAAAATCATAACCCAAGTCATTACTTGGAATAACTAAGACATACTTAATTTCTTGAATTTCTTAAAATAAATGAGAAACACATTAAAGAAGCTCAAATTCGAATCCATTATTTTTTTGTACAATTTATTTGCAACATTTTCTTGGACAAAAAAAGTAAGAAACAAATGTTGCTCCTTTATATACGCAATTTTTTTTTTAAATTTTTCTCTCCGTGTACTGTGATGCTCTGTCGTTTGTATTTTATGAGCTCGATTATTTTTATAGCTTGAGTACATTCCAACCCATCCCGAACTGAGTCTGTATTGTCTCTGAGATAATCTGATAGTTGCAGTCAACACTGATTTCCACTGCATGCACATTTTGCAGTTTGCCTGATTTGCTGATTTATAGCATCATGCAATGTGGTCAGCAACAAAATGCTCTCGTTTGCTTGCTCCTTGTTACTTACTGAAAAGGACATACTCACAAAAACACACACACACACACACACACACACACATACATGTATGTGCCTTTTGTATACTCACAAATGCTCCTGCTTGGAGTGATTCGTGGGGCCATCGGGCCACTCGGGGAAGCAGACGATGCGTGTTTTGTTCTCCATGGTCACCGGCACCTTTGGGTAGTAATACAAAGTGTTCTCATGTAGCATAAAGTGACAGCAATTGGTTTACTTGTAAAGTGCTTTCTATTAGCTGAAAATATACCTCCTCCGTTTTGAAGAAGAGCAGCATCGGGCACGAGATGACTGTGGAGGAGAGCCAGATGACCGCAGCGATGGCCAAATTGCGTCGCTTGCTCATTCGCGGTTGCAACGGCTTCATAATTGCAACGTACCTACAAAAATGGGGCATAAAATACACTATTAATGCAACAAAAGAGGTTCCAAGATGCGCTTTAAGTCGATTATTTGTGAGTAAGCGAAAACACTCACAATTTGTTACCATAACTTCATATGATAAGATCCCTTTCGAAGAGTCAAATTTCTTAAGATAATTTTGGTTTATTTATTTTAAGTACATTTAAATATTTAAATATTTATAACTTTTAAATATTTAAATTAGTGTTTTTGTGAGAAAAGCAGAAAAAATTTGTGCTTTTGGCGATTGATAATTGAGAGTAAGAGTTTCTATCTGCAAAAAATTAATGCAGAAAACATTAAAGTATTTTTTAAAACCTACACTAGTTTTATTTTATTATTTTTTTTATGTCTGTATCTGCTTAAATATTTTCGTATACGTATGATTATTTTTTTATTATATAGACACATTATTACACATTATTATAGGCACACCCCGTTTTTTTTTTTTTTTTTTCAAGTCGCACCCAGCTTTTTATTAATTCTTTTGATGGGATCGTTTTAATGGGGTAGCAGGGCGGCGGAGGGGAGGATGGAGCTGACTCCTGCGTACCTTAATTATAGATATTATAAATATTTTTTACTATTATACATAGAATATTCATCAGTCGTTCAATGGTGACTACCATCAAATCCTGTCACACTACCGGTCGTAATCAGGGTACGCATTATGTTGGTCGCGCTTGCCCCAAAATCAAATTACATTGGCAAATGGAAGGCTAATGGCGAAAAATGTTCTATGCCACATATGCGCCATTGATTTTCGAGCAATTTTATGGCGTAAATTAGTTTATATTGCCACCAAATAATAAAGGCTGAATCCTTTGTGGCAAACGCTTTCGCTAGACTCAATCAAATCATATTTGATAGAGCCAGACAAATTGGTTATATTTTTGCACAGATGATTTGATCAATTGATAGCCTTTGATTAATTTGAATATTGTTTGAAGTACTCAATTTAATTTGAAAATCAAATTTTATTTTATAGGACTCAGTAAAGTTTGTTAGACTTTAACATAAGTGTTTAGATCGATTGAGCATTTGATGAAGGTAATGTTTGACAGGCACTTGTCGAAATTGATGAACTGTTAGCAGTTTGGGTAGCTTATCGTATCATCTAAGAAATCCGTACTTGGCCCAGCTAGAAACGGGTTTCTTGTTAACAGAGAATGAATGTTCGCCCAAATGCAACAAGGTCTTAACCCCTTAATCCTAGCATATCAAAAGACACGATACACTTATTCACACATGCCACATTGCAGACATAGCGTACATAATATTAAATTGTGCTCTCTTTTTTTCTTTTTTTAGGAGGGTGTTCGCAAAGTCAAGATTAATAAGGGTACTGCACCCAAATCACACAGCCCAAAAAAAAACTTTGCAAACGAGCCACGCACATCTGCAATTTGTTGACTACGTCCACGTACATACACTTAGCGAAAATATTGTACTTGTAATATTGTAATTCAAGTATAATCGATTTCTTGACTTAAATCACGCTGGCTACATTTCAGAGGTTTTTAATTTTTTAACACCGCGGGAATTCAGGAAGAGATTCCGATTGCAGTCATTTGTTTTTTGATTTAGTTGGAGTCAGTGAAAGCCACATTAAAATTTTGTGGAGAATTTAACAAACAATAAACAATCGCGGTAAATATTAAAGTCGATAGATATATTTTCAAAAATGAGACATTAATTGAAGAAATTTAATAATTATTAATTATCTTTGAAATCTTTAGGTATTCTTAGGCAATAAACCCATTCGATTACTTTACTTGAATTGAATACTTTCTAAAAATTATTTTTCTAGGTGTACACATTTATGTGTATGTGCAACTTTTTGTACATCTCGAAGATATTGGCGTTATTAACTGACATACCTGTCGATAGAAATGGCCATTAGTGTGAAGACCGAGGCACAGATGCTCAGCATGGCAATGAACTGTGACACCTTGCAGTAGATCTCGCCAAATATCCAATCGTTGTCCAGCATATAGTAGTAGTTGAAGGTTACATTCAGACTGGAGACCATCGCATCAGCTATGGATAAGTTCACTGCAAACGAAAGAGAAACCACGTAAAGTACACAAGAAGTGTGCGTTTATTATCAGTAAAAGTAAGCAAGTAGCAAGTATCTGAAGCAAACAAGTCACGTGACAAAGCTAACAAAACAACAACAACAACAACAGCAATCCAAGTGGCAAATACAAATACAAACAATCCACAAAATTTATCTCGCACAAATAAGGTAACAAACAAGAAGGCAACATCCAACATTCATATACATATATACTGAATACTATTTTGGCCATATTTATTTGGGCATATTTTATTATTTATTTTGTTGTTTGTTTATGCTTTGTACATTTATAATTAGTTGAAACCCCAGTGCAGGCGACTCTAAAAACAGGTGGGGGGAGGGACATAATTAAATGGAGCCTTGTTAATGTAAATGGAAAAAGGTGGCCATTTGTATGTCTGTAGTTGTTTTCGGTTTGTAAGTAAGTAAGTGCTTATTGTATGCAGCGATTTACATGAATCACTAAAAACGACGTCGACACTAACACCAAAAAAAACAACACAAAACACAAAAAAAAAATGAAACAAAATTATTATGGGTATGCCTTTTAGCATTGTTTACTTTTCATTATCTATGTAGATAAGTAGCAGAGAAATAAGCATAAAAGCAACATTCGCAGCAACAGCCACAACAACAACAACGAGAACAACAAGCATGAAACAAATGTTTCTCTTTTAGGCATTAGACTGTGTTTTCTTGCAACGCCTACAAATGTGTCGCATTTGGCAAACGACCTAGCCTGGAGCGCCCTTGGCCATAAGGTCTGGAGGTCCTGGTCGTTCTGGTGTAGCCTGTTGGCCTGTCAGCCATGTCATTGAATATCGATTTAGTGTCGTTTTAATTAATAAAGATATAACAATACGAATGAACACTGACAACGAATAATGCAAATGTGAATCGACAACAAAAAGACGGGCCAACCAAAGGAGCCATTAAAATTCTAATAATAATTGCCAATGTGTATTTACAAATGCAAATTTTGTAATGACTTCCAAAGCCAAGGCGAGGCTTCAAGAAATTTAGCTTACATAATATTTATAATAAAATTAATAATTTCGACGAGATAACAGCTGCCAGGACGAACTTCTTGTTTGGGGGTCTTATGATGACGATGCCAGAGACAGCATCCTCACTTTTCTGCCAGCTAGTAGGTCAGGGAGCTAAGCGGATCTCAGACGCAGACACTATTATATACACTGACAGTGCAACTATTTTGCCTTTTTTAATGCACTTCGCAAAAATATTATCGATAAGATCGATAATATTATCGATTGTTATAAGTAACTACAACAACTCTACAAAATTTGTGCTCAATTTGTGTAGTCCGCGACTACAATTAAACAAATAAAAAATATTTTTTTGGTCAATTTGACTTAACCATTTTCTTTTTTAAAATAACTTTTTCATAAATTAGTTGTGAAACAACGTAGACCAAATCAATATAATAAAAACAAATCTAAATGATGATACAGTATTTTAATTAAACTTTTCAATTTGGGTTCAGCTAACGTATAATTGTTGTCTGTTTTGTTGGCTGGCATATTACATTTTGAATGTTTATTCGTCCAAAATGTCGCATAAAATAAAAAGAAGGATGAAGTAAGAGGAAGAATTTCCCGCTATCGACAACAAAAGACTTGTCTTTATGTCGCGCTGTGTCATTTTGTTGGCAGACAATACAATTAACGGCAACGAGACAGCCTTCAACATTTGATGGCTACTTTGGTGTGTAATGCGATCAAGACAAGACAAAAATTTAAAAGATAAAAAAATTAAAATATTCGTCTTATGTGAGGCGATCTTTTCGCAGCCTAACAGCACACAAATTTGAGTTAATTAGTCTGAAAGGGTATTCAATGTTCGGCTAGCAAATATGGCTTTTCATTGTTATTTGTTATCAACTTGCGCATGCATAAGGCCGACGGGCTTTCAAGTGTATGCAACTCTGTGTGTGTGTATGCTTGTGTGTGTGTGTGACAATTGTCGGAAGGCAGTCAGCTGACAGCATCTGGCCAGGGTTAGCTGTTGTTGTTTTTGTTGTTCTTCTTGTTCTGCTTGTTTACTGCTTTTTGTTCGGGGTGCATTTTTGTGCGCTTTGTTTTTAATGGTTTGGGCAATGGCAGTGGGGGAAGCACACAAACATCTATACAGACACACACACACACACAAATACATTCGTACTTAAACATGTGCATGTATGTATGTAATATAAGTGAGTCCACTGCATATGCACGAGCAGGAGAGCCAGTTATTTAAAGGGACTTAAAATGTCTGAGTAATGTCAGTAATGTCATTATTAATCGACAGAGCAAGAAAGTGAATGAGAGAAGAGAGAAGGCGAAAATATTTCCATTAGGTGACATCAGTCAGAACTTGACTGCTAAAATGTAATTAGGCTTCAAATAAATCAATGCAAACTGAAAGTTATCTTTCAGCAGATTAGTGCAGTTGTGCAGCTTAAATATTATCTGGAATAGAGAATTATGAATGCAACACAAATCCTGTCTTCGTTGCAAAGCTGTTGCAAACTGAAAGTTCTATTTAAATAGATTAGAGCAATTATTTAATAGACTCAATACACAGCTTAAGCATAAGCTGATTATTAATTATAAAGATTAAATTTAGCATACTGAATGTACAGCTTAAGCATAATCTGATTAATAGAAATTTTGGCATTTGAATGCAACCCAAATTCCAAATTTTAGTTAGCGACTGCTTTGAGTGAGTTGTGTATATGGAATAGAAAAGCAAGTTAAACTGCCTTCAAGCCACATTCCCACATTTGAAGTTAATTAGCCTACAAAATGTTTATATTTGTGTTATTAATTTTGATTACTCGCCCTTTTAAGGCTCGAGCATTAAAAAAAGAGCTGAAATTGGTAGTCAAAAAATAACGTGACGTATACGTAATTTTTAACTTACTTGTTACTCATACGCAATGTTTGCATTTGCTTTCGTGGCCAAGGTCGAATAAACTCACCTATAAAATAGTTGGTAACCGTTCTCATCCGCTTGGTGGTCAACACAATCCATACGACAATCAAATTGCCGCCAGTGGCCACTATGACCATGCCGCCGAAGAGAATGCTCCAAAGCACCTGGCGCCACCAGGGCACAACGAAGGCAAACGACGGAACTGGCGCTGCCCCATCCTCTTCCTCACCATCGAGTCCAAGACCGCCAAGACCCACTCCGGTGGCAGTGAAGCCTGTGATGCCCGTTGGCAAACTGCGCGAGAAGAGTCAATTTGTGAGTGTGTTGTGTGTGTGGGTGTGTGTGTGTGTGTATGTTAGAAACATTGTTAAATTAGTGACACAAAGATTATGTGTGTTAAGCCGAACGAACGAACACTAAGTGGATAGATTCAAATCTCACTCTTCATATGCACCATTAGAAATTATTAAAGTTTTAATAAAGTTTAAAGTCTAAAGTTGTATATTTATAAACAATTTAAAATACGATTTAACCCATTTGAAATATTTTGATCTGGAGCCAGCTAAACAAATATATTTTAAATACAGAGAGAACACCAAACAATTAATTTGAATTTCGTTACAGATTCAGTTATGTTTTTGTTTATTGAAAAAAAAATTAAATAATATTTGACACAATCAAAATCAAGAAGATTTGCAAAAAAAGTGTTAGTAATATTTAAAATAATTGAAAATAATATTTTCTTGTATTGCCTACTAATTTTCACCAATTCGAGCCCCTTGCTTTGATTCGTTAATCTTGGTCTAAGATATTGTATGCTCAAACATTAATTGATTTTTAATGGTTAATCAAATTTCATTTTTCGACCCTTTTCTCTCTGTGTATGTGTGTGTGTGTGTTGTGTATTCGCGAATGTAATTGTGCGTGCGTTAACAATTTCTTGGGGTTTTCCTTTTTTTCTATTTTGTGCGCATCGTCAACGACATTAAACCTCGGTCAGGTTCAGACTGGGCTAAGAGTGCTCCACTCGTTGGCGTCTGTTTAATAATTTGTTGCTCCGATTGTTTATTCAGTACGACGTGTGTGTGTGTGTGTGTACTAGAATTTAAATAGGCCTTTCAGCCGCACACACGTCTACACACACGCACACACTCGCACACACACTTGTGTGTTTAGAATTGTGAGTGTGCCATAGATTTAGTGGTTTTGTTTAAAGAGGCTTTGCCAGCATTTGCCTTTATTCATTCTCCTTTCTCCTTTGCCTCTTTCTCGTTGCCTGTCATCCGAGTAGAATGCGTATGTTGGTCCTTAAATATGGCAGTAAATCGGCTCTCACATTATACTTGGCTCGTTAGGAGCCACCCTGACACACAAGTAATTTAATATGTGTGCACTGGATGCTGGCTAACTAAGTCAGCTGTGGGCGTTGTAAATGCGTACTTAGTCGGTCTCCTCGTTGCGTTTGTTAACTGATGTCCTTAGTGGTTGTTGGTCTCCAGCTCCTTGGAGCAATTAAAAAAAAAATCGCTTCAGTGCGATGGCTGCAAAGCACATTACCCATTGCAGCATTTGCATAAGTCGCCTCTTGTTTATTGGCCTGGTGCAAAGAGGATTATTGATTTTCATGGGCGGCTAGTTTTGTGGCAGCAGCGGCTGCAGCGCACACACACAAAATGTATATAAAAAAGGACAAAAACGAAGAAAAAATTTAAAAGAAAACAATTTCGAGCAGCAGCCGCAGGCACACGAAAATGTCATTGTAAGAATTGTAAGAGAGACAATGAGTATGATCGACTATCAGATACTCTTCATATAAATACAAGAGATATCAATTAAACTATAATTAAATCAATTAGATAATATAAATATAGAAGACAAAAATCAAATATATTATTGTAAATGAATTAATAAATACAATTGGAAAACAAATTAAATATATTTTTAAAGATTAATCGATTTAAAACAACTAGTAAAGGTATCTTCCCGCTTATGTCAATATTCAAATTAATATATTCAGTACTCCCACAGACAGATAATTATATATACCATCATATATGCATATAGTCTATATGAATAAAATTGTCTCGTTCAATTCAATTTGTACATACATTTGTTCAAGTTTATGGTAGACCTATTTCAGCTAATTTTATGGGCCACACCGAATGAATGTGAAATAAATCTCTTCTTAAATTTTACTGTTGTTTTTCTTGGCCTGGCTTTTTCTGTGGTTTTGATTTGTTGCATTAAGCCTGCCAATGCGGTGGCAAATAAACAGTTGGAAGGAAAGAAAACATTGAAAATCGTAGAAGCAGAATCAATTTCCGGAATGATACTTTTACTTAAATATATCATGCAACCTAGAGTGGCATCCAAATGGGTTTACGACTACCAAAAAATACATTTTTTGAATATGTCAAGCGCAACAATTATTTGTGTGTGTGCCTTTATAGATATATCTGTGAGTATGTGTGTGTGAGTGTTTGTGAAGCTAAACAAATTGTTGATAAAGTAAAACGACTGTCGATATCGTTAAAAAAATATATAAATTTTGTTAAAATTACACTGATCGACTCTAAAATACCCTGGCGTAAACATTTTCCAACAAAATGTTATTTTCCCATTGTACACATAAATATAAAAACTAAAAGCTCTTAAGAGTATAATAAAATAAATAGTTTACTTCCAAAGCTTATTCTTTTAGAAATATTCATCCAAGAACACCAAATTTTTAGATTTTGAAATTTATCTACCAACTTAAAAACAAAAATAACATAAATATGTTTCTTTTGACGCTAGTTCTTTCAGAAATATTCCTGTAATGAGTACAAAAAATTAAGCCGATTTAAAAATAGGTACTCAAATTTGTACAATGATTTTCAAGCTAAAGTACAAATAAAAAAATGTGTTTTCAGAATTATTTAAATCAAACCATTGCGAAAAACTGAAAACTTTTTTGTACTAGGCAAAGTGCAATTTAAATACGCCCTTTGTTCCCAATGGGAATGATGTGGACTGAAGCGGAAGACAGCATTAAATAGTCACAGGCACTTACACACACACCACACACACATACACATACATCACACACACACACAACACACACACACATATACTGCATCATATACAAGCAAGAGATGTGAAATGTGTTTTTTGTACATTCTTATTTGTAGTCAGCGTGGGCCATCAATGAAATGTATTTGAAACGGAAATAAAAATCCATGATGGGTGGTTGGAAGGTGGGTGGTGGGTGGAGTGAACGGAACGGAAATGACTGACTGATTAAATGGCGACTTGCATTGAGTAAATGGCAAACTGACTGAGAGAATGAGCAAATGTCTGACTGGATACCGCAATTATGCGTCATTAGATATGCATGATGAGTACACAGAGCAAAAAAGCTGAGCAGGAGGATCCAGACTGGAGCGAGTTCATCAGCTAAAATAATGAGCCTGGTCGATGATACCAAGCCATAACGTTTTTCGCCCAAACGTCGCATCTTGTGGCTTAATGACAGCGTTGTGTGTGTGTGTTCTGTATTAATTGAATTTGTGCCATAATCAGGCCTTTCAACAGGACTAAGGACCAAAAACAAAAATCTGCGCTGGTTTTGAAATTTATAAATATTTTCTACACATAATAAAAATATTTACATTTTTCATGCCACTTTCCCTATTTGTTTACACAATTAAAAATGTATCTGAGCTTCTCTTAAGGGTGTATAAATTTCAAAATATCGGAAAAGTATCCGCTTACAAATAAGACATAATAATATTCTTGAGAGCCCATTTGAGACAAATATAATTATATACATGCAAATATAATTATATATAATAAGATTAATGGAAGTATGCAGATAAAAATAACTTGGATTAAATAAACAAATAAATATGGGTTTTGATTTTCCTTTTTGGTAGATTTACGCAAGAAATTATGGCTCTCATATAATTATTTGGCCATGTATTTTGCCATAGCAATAAATTAAATTAAATATATTTGGATATTATTCTGATTGTTTTTGTTATTTACTTTCAATCACTTGGATTTGTTTACTTCTGTTTTGATATTGCAATTAATTATAGGGTAGCATCTATTTAATGATTAATTCCCAATTTGGTGTCCACTTCATTTTGTTTACTTCTATTTTGATATTGTAATGAATTATTGAGTCTAAAGTGGAGCTTAGCAACTTCATTATGATTATGGTTAAGTTATCACAAAGCAAGTTCTTCACTAAAAATGTATTAAACAAAATTTTGGACTAGACTTATTATAGCTAATTAAGTTCATTTAGTTTACCCCGATCTGTTTCATGTTTTGGAATTTGTTTACTTACACACTGCTCAGATTGTAGGCCAAGTTGGGCTGCCTCATATCGGAGGTGAAGTCGACAAGTGGCGTTTGATTGGCCACCGCCAAGACGCTGTGCATTGCGTTGAGGAGCATGGCTGGGGCATAAGTGCTCCAGTTGCTCCAAGTGTTGTCCAGCAGCTGGTCATCGTTGTTATCCATAGTTGCCGTTGCTGTGGATGTCTTTTGTGTGTGTGTGTGTGTGCTTGTCCTGACTAATGTGGCGTGTCCTCTTTTGGTATCTCTTATTTGGATTCCATTTGTTTGCTCGTCTGCCTGCGAAAGACAACAAATGGATAGAATAATACATTTAACTAATTTAATTTTCTGGCAAAATAATGCTTAGATATTTCCTCTTGTGGCTGCTCTTTTTCGGTCAGCCACTAAATCCAACATTCTCATTGTGGCTGAAAAGTTTGTAGTACGTGGTTATTGCGATGGCGTGTGTGTGTGTGTGTGTGTATGTGTGTGTGTGTGCGTGTGTGAGTATGTGTGAGACTGTATGTGCCATAAAGTAAACTTCTTAGATTCTCTGCTTTTGGGTCAGAGGTCACGATTGATTTTGATTTTTATTTGTCGGCGGTCTTTGGATCATTTGCGGTTGCGGTTTGTTTGACGATTTTATTACAAAAGACCAACAAGCAGCAAAAAGGTTTTTTTGCGGTTTGTTTGGCATTATAGAAAAATGTTTTTTAGCGCAATGGGCCCTAAAGGGACGTGATGTCACATCAGAGTTCCTTTCAAATGTAAATAGGCCCATCCACAAAACGCTTTTGGACTTTAATAAACGCAAAGCAAACTTTTAAATTAGCACCGAATTTTGCTACATCAAAGCTAATTAAAAGTTTGTAACTTTCAGGTATGCGGATATAATTTATACTGCAAATTGCCCTCAAATTTCAAAATATCTCATTAAAAGCTGTAATTTAATATTATTCCACTAGCTTGTTTGGCATGGAATTGAATAAGTTCAATTGTTTCAATGAGGATTTCTCGCTCTTGGAATTAATTGAGCAAATTCAGTCACTCAAGTATATAAATCACAACTGAAATGTCTTTAATTATTGTTTATTTACTATTCAATTGACACTAATTAGAAACATTGTTTGCCTAAAAAATTTCACAAATCGATTTTTATTATGCTCATCAGTGATTATCTTACTACTTACTGAGGTAACGCGATTCATTCACGTTTGATCACAATACTAAATGTTTGAGCCAAATAGAGAATTATGTTATACATTTCTCTGCCTGGAAATCTAATCACAACAACTGCACAACAATTTCTTATCTGAGAAAACACTTTAATTGAACTTGACGAGGCTTTTGTGAAACTCTTAAGAATTCTCGTCGAAATAGTTAAGAGTGGTTGACTTTGAGATACCCAACGTAAATCTGTATTTATATATAAAGCTATAATATTTATGGACTATTTATTATCACTCAAGATATGTTTTGATCATAAAACTTGTAAATAAATAGTAGTATTAGCTCTGACAGACTGATTAATCTGGATAAATGTCACAGCGAAAATCTTCTCTCAAATATAAATGTGGAACAAGTTTATTTAACTTATTAGCTAAATAATGTCAACATTTTCGTGTCACTAAAAGTTAGTTGTTGTTATTATTTGAGCACCCTTCATAAAAATAAGAAAATATTCCATCCCAACAAATTGCATATAAGAATTCTCCTATCAGTCGTTAAAAAATATCCAATATTATTTTTTTTTGGAGTCCATGAAAATAGATCGATCATAAATTTAGTTTGATACCATTTGAATATACAATATTCATCTACAAAGCGATTTTATTCTCTGTTTCTTATTTCAATCATCGGACACTTGCCACTTGTTTTGTAATACAAAAGCCTCGAAACAATACAAAAATAAAGTACAATTTGATGAAATGCAAAAAGACGTTCAGGATTTAAATAAAATGTAATCCAATTCGGAAGGACAATTCACACTCAAAGAGACAACTTAAATGGGTCCCACGAGCTAGATTTACTCACCTTTAAGTGTTTGTGACAAACGGTGCATTGAGCATAGAAAATAGCTCTCATTTTTACATTTTCTTTTCTTTTCTTTTTTTTTGCTTTCCCGAAAATAGACAGTTTAAGTTTGAACTGAGCTGTGGGTGTACTTAAAATAATGCTGACCTGCCGTTGACAGTTCAAGATTATTTCTTAGACTGGCAGACAGCGTCAGTGCGGCACTTGCCACTCGAAAGTCGCCACTCAACGAAATGAAAACTCAACCCACATTCAATAGATTGCAATTTTCACGGAAATTTAGCTCAAACTTAGCCCTTAACTCTCCGTATTTATGAGGCTGACAATTGCAAACTTTGGCTGGAAATTCTGTTTTCTTTTTATAGCTAATGATGCCAAAAATAATATTCTCGATGATGGAGAAGAGCAGTTTATCAATAAATCGGATGACGTTTCTACGTTTTGACGAGGGGTGGAGAGGGGGGGGGGATGGTTCTGACTACGCCTATGTTCACCATAGAAGAGCAAACAACAGAGCAACATGCCAAAATCAATTGCCGTCGAATTGTCTACACTGCTCACAATAATTACAAATGTGTATGGAAAACATATGGCAATATTATTTATGTGGTGTTATGTGGGTGTGCGAGGGTGTGTGTGTGTGAGGGTGTGTGTGTGTGTGCGGGTGTTTGTGGTTGGAAATTGAAAAGACTACACTGCAGTTGCGACGACGAACGGGCATTGTAGTCTTAATGAAATGTAAACAAACTTCAAAAGAATGTTGGCTATAATTGGCAGCTAGCTGGATGGCCCGAACTGCACTGGCCAATTGAACGGTCCGAGAAACTAAGGCAGGGACAGATGGAGTGGGGCCTGGCAACGCAATCCCTGGCAACCCCACAAATATAAACTAAAAATGTTTGTGCAAAAATATTTGCCAAGATGGCCACAAAATAATACAAAAAATATATATATATAATATAAACATATATACATATAAACAACATCGACAACTGTCCAACGCTTTTTGACTGATGTCCCTTCAAAGGACTTTCGTTTTCATTTTCACACAAAAATTGAATTTATTATTTTTTATTTGTTGCTTTTATTTTTTGTTGGTGTCGACTTGAAAAATAGGCAAACTGTCACGTGCCAGGATCCTCGCTGTGGAAAATTGTTCAACTCTTGGCTCGAAGTTTTTTTTTTCTTTTTTCTTTTTTAATTTTTTTTTTTTTTTGCATTATGCTGGCACGTAAGGTATACGCCCCCTTGTACACCAAAAAACACTGAAGAATTTGGTGTTTCCATTTAAATGAATTTGTCTTCTGAGTTGAGTTTTCGCTAAAAACAACTTTATCACCGAACTTACACGCGACTAAACACTCTGAAAGCCATCAACGAAAATGCCACCAAAATGTTTCTTTATTGCCATTTAAAATAAGAGTAAATATGTATAGATATAAATATAGGGAATACTATTAAAATAAATGAAAAGCTATTGAGTTTTTATGTTTATGTTCAGCTATTAATTTTAGTCAATATTTTGAAATTGACTGGGCTTTTACTTTTAACAATATCTATTGGAATTAGATACAATTTTTATTTAAAAATAATTAACAGTTTTTCTGCAACTCAATGAAAATTTAAATTTGAATTGTAAAATATTTTAAATAAATTCGATTTTTTCCTCATTTTATAGTCTGTATATTTTTCGAATTTGTTCAATTTGTATATGTATTTACTATATATAGTATAAATATATATAATATAACTAGGCAAGAAAATCTTCAAACGTAAATTATTATTTAATTTTTTAAGGACCAATATTCCTCCTAGATCTGAAATACATTTTGCACTTATCTTATTTTATTTAATAGACATAAAAATATTTTATTAAAAAGCAAGCAAATTTTCCTCGAATGTACAAACATTTTTTTTTTATTTTATGGAATATTGAATATATCAATGAAATTGTTCTTAAATTTTGCTCAAATTTATCTAGTTCAGTGCTTGAGTGAGGGAAGTGACAAACTTTGTATGACAGCCGCAAGGAATAGACCTTTTCTCACACACACTTGGCTATTGAATCAGCTTTTGTTGTGTGGCATGATTAGTTGTTGCACGAAGCGTGAGAGTTGTTCGCTACGGCTGCAACTTGGGTTTCATAAATGTGCGATGTACGTGGCTTTGTTGGTGTTTGACAAGTCAAGTACAGGGTGTGCAGGCTCTACAACAAAATAACAGAATAATAATAAAAGCGAGTTTTCTTTTTTCGTCGTTTTTGTGTGCGGCACTTGCCCCTTCGTGGCCTTTAATTGTGTCTGTGATGTGTGTTTGCAAGAATGTATGCCATTACATATAGACTTGTGTGTGTGTGTGTCTATGTGTGTGTGTGTGTGTGTACTGGGTGTGTGTGTGTGTCAATAAGGAATGGGTTTTGCTGCATGTGCCATGCTGGTCTACTTTTAGGCTGACTCTTCCCTTTCTCTTTACACCCACACTTTCTTGGCCCATTAACCGAGAGAAAGTTCTAAAACAATTTAATGTTAAAATGCGCGGCAACGACTCCCGATTGAAATTAATACCATGCTACAAATTGGCCACATGTTTCAACATCCACAACACATCCCAGCTGCTGGGCAAATTCATGAGACTAAAATTCATCAAAAATGATTTTTTAATGAGCTTCGTGAGCTTTTTGCTCTGCGAGAATTAAATAATTCGTCTGTTGTTTTTCGCACCTAACAAAAAAAGAGGCGCCCAACCATTTAAACAATACCCGTAAATACTAATATAAATAAAAGGGGTGCTTAACGAACACACACACACACACACACACACACAAACACACATACACCATAAATACTCATATAGATTGAAAAATTAGACTGTTGGAGAAATTTGTTGGCAATCTGTTTCTGGTATGATTCCAATTCCTGGTCTGTGTGTGGGCGAAATAAATTGTTTATGCGCTTTTCATATGTTTTCGCGTGTGTATTAAAATATTTTCAATGAAAGCAAGCAGGCGAATACTTAACTCATTTACTAAACGATTTGACAAGTCTTACAACCAACAAACAACAGATGGAATTCAACTCAACTAAAAATATTGCATACACTAAATTTCATGTTTGCATATTTTATAGCTACGAGTAAATATTAATGTTGAATTAGACTCGAATATTGACATTATCTTTATTTTTATTTCATGTGATTACAATCTGGACAATAAAAGTTTCAGCTACGTCAGAATATAAAGTAAATAGTTATAAATAAATAGCCCAAAAACCCACATAAACGAACTATAAACATCTGTGCTAAATGGAGGCAAACCAGCAGAGATCTTATTTAATGAAAAAAGCCAGGCCAACAAATGGCAGGCCCAAAGAGAGACCAAGAAGACCATTCAATGCCTTATCTTATCAAGAAGCCAACACATATTTATGCCCCTGTTGTGCAAAGCTAACTCTATTCACAGATGGAGACAACAAAGAATCGAAGCCAGAATTACTTTACATTCCGAGTTAGGTTGGAGCATGTATTAAATAAGGGAACCACAATACATTTATTTTTTGTTGCTTGTCACCCCCCTCAGCCCTCTCCTGCAGCAGTCAATTTATTACAATTACGTGTAAATTGAGGAATAAAGCCAATCCAGACGAGGCCATCGAATAAGATCTCAATTAGTAAGTGCAAAAAGCAGCAGCGGCCAACTCTGTTATGCACTTGCCACCAATGCTGATAGCCAAGGGGGCAAGGGAAGGCGAAGGGGACGGATTGAATTGGAGATGGATTGGTTTCCCGCTCGCTGCTCTCTCGAGCTGAGAATAAAATATATCCGCACTTTATTTATTTCAAAGAACTCAAATTGCGTTGCAATTGTGGGAATACAATTTTACCCAAATCGAATTTATTCCATTTTAATTTGACATTGAGTAAAATATAAAATAGCACATGTCACAATTTTATAACGATATTTAATATAATGTGAAACACTATAAATTAAAAAATAAAATTCCAGCAAAAAAACTCAATTATGAACAGAATATAACTCTACTATTAATTAAAATATTTCTCCTACTCAAAGTCCATGATTTGCTGTGACAGGCAGCAATTTAAATTAAAGAGGAACAACCGAAGAAAAGAGGAATCCAAGCCGAAGATTAAATACTCTTGTTGATCGGAGCTCATCAGCCGAATAATCTTTATTTGAGCATCAATAATAAATAAATACTTTTCTTTTGTAACGAACAAAAAATATAATAAATATTTTAATAAATATTTGTTTTTAATAATTTGTCGTTTTTGAGTTTTTTATAGTTTTTAATTTTTTTCATAATGAAAATTTTAAAGTTGATCGATAATAACTTATGAAAAGGCAATGCTTTTTAAATTACATCTTTTATTATTTTCAGAAATTGATTTATATCGATATACGCAAATTGGAGGCAGTTATCGATAAATAAAATAAACATGAAATGCTATAAGAGAACTTGTATTAAATAAATCTATTCTCTGGCTCACATAGTTTTGTTTTTATATTTGATACATACAGACATACAGATGAACAGGGGGACAGTTGGATGGGCAGACAGAAAGACAGACAGACAGACTTTTGATGATTCTCACGAATATTTATAGAGAAGCCTCTTTCTCCCTGTTATCCTCTTTACCCATTTTTAATGGGTTTCGGGTATAATAAAAAGAGGATTGAAAATGTGAAATCGTTGAAATATGTCCATGATTTACTAAGTTATTAGGAGCTGCTGGAGGAAGGATGAAGGATAGTGCATTGGTGTTGCTGACCAGTGTTCTCAGCTTTGGCTTGTTTGCTGGGCTTTCGGAATGCTTCAGTTCCAATTTAATTAAATGTTTTGATGCATGACAGCACCACAAAACAGGAGAGACCATGAGGAACAAGCTGGAGCATACAGTATGGCATTGGTTCTAATTCGCTTAAAGACCTTTCCGCCGACTGAATTTCCAGAAAGGGACTCGAAGCGCGAACTCATTGGGGCAAGTACACATATACACACACACACACACCCACACACATAATGCATATATATAGATGTATTTGTCAGCATCGCTTTAGCATTAAATTCAACTAATGGCTGCCAAAAACACTTTTGACTATTCCTTAATGTGATGTGGCATTGGAGGGTCGCTAAGAGCAATTCGTGTTGAAAGGATTTCATTTTGCTAAGCTGACCAGCGAATGTGTAACGATTTTTTTTCTTCATATTATGTTAGCCTGGCCTATTGCTGAAAGCACAGAGTTTATTGATCCTATGGTGTCACAGCAGTCAAACCAGACGAAGGACAAAAAAAGCCGACCATCTTTTCAGACATTAAATATCTAATGCCAGACGGGTTAGTAGTGTTTTGATTGATTTACGTGATTTGCGTCCGTATCGTAAAAACCAGACTATGCTCCGGAACACACACACACATATCAGAGCACACACACACACACAGAAATACAGAATCAAATTGAATTATGTTTCCGTTATAAGAACCGAAAACAAAAAGAAAATTGTTGCTAAAAATTTAATTGCATTTTTGGAATTGTTTGGCATTTGCACATTTTCTTTAAAATTAATTTCACTTCAACATATTGAATAAAATTCCACACCCAAATACTTTTTAACGGTACTAAGAAAATGCCCCAAGTTATTAATGGAATTTTCAAACTTCACATGTTAAAGGGGCAAAAAATAAGAAAATAAACAGTAAATTGTGCTAAAAGCAGATATTGCAAATATTGAAACTCATTTTAAAGTTATACGAAATCAATTTAATTAAAATTTTATTATGTCGCAAAGTTTGTGAATAGTGAGAGCCAAGGAAAAATAATAAAACAAAAATGGCAACAAAAAAATATAAATGCACTTTTATGGCAAAACTTTCAGAACTTATATCATAAATGTGGCATTATATTCTCCATTTGGTCGATTGATGGCATAAAAATGTTTTCATTTTAGATTTTCCAATTAAATGCACTCAATTAAAGAAAAACACAAATAGATTTAGCTTGAGAGACTCCATCTGCAATTATTATACACTCGATTTGAATTTTGATTTGATACTAATCGATATTAATCGAGTGGAAAAACAAGGCATTAAATACGTAATTCAATTTAAGCACAGGCTGATAATTCTCGCCAAATTATAATCTGATTATTAGATGTGCTTAATGCTTGGAACACTTATCTTTCCTTGGATGACTTGAAAATGAAATTTATGTGGAAATTATCTCAGATTCAAATGTGCAAAACTCTTGACAGTTGAAGTGCCACTGAATTAAGAAAGGTTCGGTTTTAGTTGGTAAACTCAGATTCAAACTTTGGAACATAATAATATGCATTAGCAAATAATGAGACTCTTGTAAAATATTACAGATTAAAGTAATATAATTCAAAGCACAAATTAACCTCCTGAATTAGATGAGGTTAACTTTTAGTTGGACAACAACAAAAATGTACAACTTTGATGCATAATATTAAGAATTAATATGCATTCCAAATTATTCAACAAATATTATTAAACTTAAGTAGGGAAACTCTTCGCATAACTGAATTAAGAACTGTTAGTTTTTAGTTGATGAAGGAAAACTCCAACATTGAAATTTAATATTAATTATTAATAAATATTCGAAAATTGCCAGTCACTTGACAGTTGTTGTAAATTAATGAACACAACTGAACCCTCTCAACGATGAAATGCTACTGAATTAATGTGAGGTTAAGTTTTTTGTTGGTGGAATTGTAGACGAAAATTCGAAACTTTGTCACATAATATTAAGTATTAAAATGCATTAGTAAATTATTAGGTACTTCCTGTTGCACAGCAAACACCACGACACATTTGAGAGCTGGGCATCTATATATTTGTTGTAAATTAAGGTTCTCAAATAACATTGGCTGTTGAGTGTAAAGCAAACCTCGTCGGGTCTCCGAGTGTATAATTTTCAATTATTAATAACCCTACGTTTAATGTTCAAGCGTATCGAGAATATTGCCTGAGCAATGAATAAAAATAAAAAATTCAAAAATAATTCAAACTTACCGAGGTAGGGATTGGAAATGCCTAATCCAAATCCAAACTATGAGCATTCATTAGCTAATGCAACACGAAAAATCAAAATCGGCAATAACAAACGATTTTTATTTGTTGTTTTTTATTTGTAAATATTTGTTGGTTTCATTTAAGACAACAACATTTCCATTTGTTAATAGCTCTATGGAATTAAAACAACACACACACAGACACACGCACACACACGCACTAGTTAATTGTTTTGTTTTTTGTTTTTGTTTTTTTTTTTGTGTTTTGTTTATTTTGGACATATACAATTTGAATTTCAATTCAGTGGCACCAATCGAATTACGATTCGAAAAATGCTGCCGCCGGCATTTTCCATGCTCAACACTTTTTCCTTAAAAAACTCAATTCCCAAAACTGCGAAGCATTCGCTGCCTTTATTCTGGATTTCGAACTGTTCGCGCGCGAGTTTGCCGTCCAACTGACGGCAGCATTGGCAAAGGCCAACTGTGGCAACTGTCTATGTGAATAGAGCAGCAGCAGCAGCAGAATGGATGGTTGGCATGAGAAAATTGAAACGAAAGCAGCGAACTGCGAGCTGCGAGATACGAGCAGAGACGCAAGTCGCAGCTGACTTTGGCTCAGCTTTCCGCTGGTTTGCTGCTCTGCGGAGTTTAATAAAAGATTATAAATACAGGATACCAAATAGTCATTAATATATATTATTGCACTTAACTGCTCTCATTTTAATGCTGTACATAAATTGTTAAATTATAGTATGAAAAATACAAAAAACAGCGCACATTTAAAATGAGTAACGTTCGTTTCGCCAGTGTTGTCGTGCTGCGTGCACTTTTGTTTTGAGTCTGCGCCTTCTCTTGCTGCGTAGCATTTTGTGCTCTCTTTGTTTTCATACGCACATTCGTAAACAGAGCGGCCCAGTAAATTGTCTTGTGGACCACGTGCAATAATCAAAGTAGCGGATACCAAATACAAATTGAGGTGGTTGTGTCTGACTCTGCTGTGTGTGTGTGTGTGTGTGTGTGAGAGTGTTTGTTGCTTCAGCGGCAACAAATGTCATGTCTCAGTTCGCACGAAGCAGCTGCAGACAAAAATGCCTTAAATAAGCAACATTAAAGCATATAAAAATGTATAAAAAAGCATATTTGTTTTATTGATGATTTAACGAGTATTTTGTGGGACTTTGTGTCCTTGAGTAACTTAGCTAAGGGGCAGAAGACATAACGCTGCAAGGAGCATAAAAGCAAAATGACAATGGACTTGAGTCTTAAATTGCAGAACCCATTTGAGAGCTCTTCAACTCCCAAATACGCCCATGATTGCAGTCTGAATAGTTAGCAACAAGAGAGCCATAAAGTGAGAGACCATGTTGAATTTGGTGTCCAAGTCTCATTGACACTGGTTAATCAATCATCAGAGCAGTGCGATAGCCATCTTATCATCATCAGCATCATGCCTCATCATGCACTTTTCACACCTAGCGGTATTTATTTGGGCCACACACGTGGCGTGTACGCAACGTCCACAACAGCTGTCCACCATTTACCGCTAGCCGCTGCTGCTTGGCCATTGTGCGGCATAGTGTGCCGTGTTGATGACCCGTATTTAATCAACATTAATTGCAGACTGACCTTTGACATGCTCCGCCCCTGCCACTGCTCCCCCTCCTTTGTTAACGATAATCACTTTGTCAACTACAACTTGAAAATTAACACCGCGCAGCGAACATTTTTTGGCTAAATACCGACAGGTTGACAGCGTTCATTTTTTATTTATTTTTTTTTGTGATTGATGGCCATCTTTAAGCTTTGTTCAGCAATGCTTTTTCTGCCTTTGACCGCGACGTTTTTTATATAAACACAAATTTAATTTTCTAGAGCATATCCTGTTGCACGTGCTCCTTTTAAACTGACTTAAAAGAAAAGAAAAAACTAAATAAAGTAGACCTATTAAAACTGGGTCGGAACATAAGTCAAAATTACAGTCCGAAAATTGGTTACCAGCATCTATCCTTAAAATTGTGGGTGATATACGGATTTATCGATTTACGATTTACCGATTATAAGTGCAAGTGTGGGCGGTGCAACACAAATTTGCTATCGGTTCTTAAAGACGACTACCAGTAATATATGTACCTACCAAATTTGACGTTCCCAACTAAAAAACTTTGAGAGACATTGCACAAACCCAATATACTATTATACCTTCGGTATCATAGTATAAAAAACGGTCTATGGCATTAATTTATAATCACAGAGTAACTTTGCCAAAAGCCATAATTTTGTTATAAGTACACTTAAAAAGAAAAATAACGACAGTGACTAAGGAAATCATATTAAAATAAAAGCAATAAAAATGATAATAATAATAGTAACAATAATAACAGTAATGATAATAAAATTAGTAGAAATAAAATGAATAATAATATTTTATTTTATGTATACGTCTAAAAATACTACAAAATTGAAATCGGATTCAAGAAACTATTATAAAATTTAAAAAATATATCGTTATTTAAGTATGTTGTGTTACACATATTGTTATCTGAGTGTAATACATACGGGCATATTGGAGCCATCATCTATTAGTTTTTCAAGGTTGAGTCATAAGATGCCACACAATACTCAGGTGTTATGTAAAAACTCGGAAAGACTTTGACTTACGGCTAATAAACTGCAAGCAACAAAAAAGAGCGAAGGGAAACTTTATTAAAATATGCAACGGTGTCAATAAGGACGGTTGTTGTCGCTCCAGCTTCATTAGGAAAGGTTCAATTTCCATAAACCATAAAGTTTCCCATTTTCGGGATGGGGGCCAACATTAGACAGCTGGTCGTAAAGGAAAAAGCTGCGAAACAGGAGCCGCAAATCAACTACAAAATTGGCGGCACAACAGCTCGAAAAACAAAAACTTTTTCAGCAAGTGTTTGTTGTGCGTGTGTGTGCGTGTGTGTGTGTGTGTGAGTGTGTGTGTGTATGTGTGTGAATGAGTGTGTGTGAGTGAGGGGGCAAACAAAAAAAGTGTCACCTGATGGCGTTAATAATTTTGTTGTTTCAGCTGAGTAAACCTTTCGGGACAAGGTATAAGCTGACTGAGGCAGGATCAGAGAAATGCCTTTTGCCGACTCCTGTTAATTATGCGTATCCTTATATGTATGTATATATGTATGTATATATATGTTTGTAACTTGGAACCCCAAAGCATATTCCGCTGGTTGCAGCTTTGTGGTGCAGCTTATGTCTCGAGCTCAATCTTGAAGCCATATTCATGCCACAGATACACTGTATTAGTAAACACACAGAGAAAGAAAGCACGCTGCTTAAATCCTGCCCAGGCCTGATGCAAAATTCAGTTTTTTTTCTATTTCTCGAATTATTATTATCAATTATTGTTATAAAAAAAATTTAATATACCATTTTGTTTATTTCAAACGTTAACGAAAAGTTAAAAATAGATTTTACATTTGTTTTTTTTTTTTTGTTTTTTCTCTGAGTGTAGCTTGTGCTTGTGCCATTTGTCAGAAGCCCCAACGGCTAAACATCTAATCAAGCTGAGAGACTCATATGCCAGCCACGGTGAATCAATGCGAATTGCCGCATGCCACAACATGCTGCAACTGAGACCAAATCTGTCCTGCCCAAGTTTGTCTGCCTCGGCAGAGGTGTGTCTGCAACCTCAGTTCAACTTTTTGTTATTTGCATGCACTCCAAATTGAAGTGCAAAGTTTTCAAATTTGAAACAAATAAAGCAGAGACGAGCTGCTCAACCCAAGGGGAGTGGCAGCAAAGGATGAGGCATTGTGCGCATGTAAAACATGGCTTATGTTGCAAGAACTTTGATTTGAATTTTGAACAAATATGGCATCTGACTGCAAGTAATTGAGTGTGTCTCTGCAACAGGAGAAAAACTAATATTTTTCGAGATGTGCAGCCCCAGGTTCAGGACACTTTAAGTTGCAAGCGCTGACATAATTTTAAGCATCCCTCAAACAATGTGCAAGAAACTTTTGTAGCACGTGGCTCAGTTGAAGGTTACTCATAACCAAGGAGCCGTTCCAAGCTCGTGGCTCGTCCTTTGTAATCATCCGAAAAGTTACCAGTTACCAGTTTTATGAGCAAATGGTTGCTTGTCCTGCCTCATCTGGATTTTGTGTGGCAGAAAGACATTGCACAAAGGTGCCATTTGGTTGGGAGTTGGAAACAAAGACACATGCCTCTGGCATGGCCCCTTAATGATTCACTAAATAGCCCCATTTTAGCTGCTGTTTAATGTCGTTATGTAGGCGGCCCAAATTAGCTTAACATGAATCTACTCTACGACTGCGGAAGCATGTTAAACAAAAAATTCTTTACTTGTCCGAAAGCGACAAAAATTCTTCAAAGAAATTTGCAATCGAATTTCGACAAGGTCTAAACACTTAACTCGTCAAAAGGCGTAAAATTAAATATCCTTATGGCAAATTTTTTCAAGCAGAAAATACATACAAATATAATAATCAATGAAGAAAAAGAAAAAAAATATGTTGAAAATGCTGATGAGACAATGTTAATGACAGGTTTCACTACACTTCTGGGCGTAAGGAGTAAACATCCTGCGGCTGTAATGTGCAAACTTCAATTACCCAGTAATAAAAATAACTTTTTCCTTTCTTTTTGCAGACTTAAGGTCCAAACACAAAGCCCGTTCCCCCAGGTGCCAAGACGATGAGACGATGCCGCAGTGCAAAGAAACCCGGAGACGTATCCACAGAAAAATATTTAATTTGGGTTGACGTAAGCAACGTGATGACAGATTTATTACATTTTAATTTGTTGTGCAAGTCCCTAAAAGTATATATTTGTATGACGACAATTACCAACTTGCTCATTCTTTTGCCTTTCTTTTTATTTATTTTTTTTTTTTTTTTTTTGACTACTCAATAACTTGTCATATCCCATCAATAGCAACTTTTTGGGGCCAAGTTACTTGACGAGTCTCAACGAGGCGCACACAAATGAAGAGTCTATTTACTGTTGGCCAGATTCACGAATTCCTGCATTACATGCTTGGCAACTTAATAAAACACTACCTTTTTGCGAACGAATCCAGTTGAGCGTAAATGTGGGCCACAACCAAAAAAGAAAATCACAACAAAAAAAACATTTACAAAAAAAAAACCAAGTTAGAATCTTGCAGGACGTAACCGACTGCAAAATACTCTGATACCAAAAAAAATCAATAAATATAAATTACATAAGATATACATATATAATTTAATTCTTTAGGGCGTGAGTTTTTCTTACGTTTTTGAAGGTTGTTAGTAACAGTATATCTTTCAAATTAGGTAGCTTTATCCCTAATATTACTATCAATATTTTGTGACTGAAAGTAATCCCTAAATTTTTTATGTCAATCTTTGAAGGATTCATGATGATCAAATCTCAACATTTGATGACACTTTAAATATGAGGCATGTGCAAACCTATCGATTTGCAATTATCGATGATATCGATTACCTACCCTAGTCGACGTAGCATCACAATTCTATCACTGTGACTGACACAGGCACAGACAGGTATATGTTCCAATTGTCAATGACGGACATTGCACAAAGCCAACATGCACTTCTACCTTCAGTAAAACAGAGTATAACGAAAGGCAAACAACCTATTCCTGGCAATCCTTCCACTCCACTCCCTTCAATAACGAGGAGCGAAGCAATTTGGCCCACTGTCAAGTGGAGGAGAGATTCAAGATGCGCGCAATGCCTGGAATTTAAAAGGATAATTTGAAACAAATTACGGCTATAAGATAGGCAAAAAAAAGAAAAAGAAGACAGAAAAGAAGGAGAGGCAAATGCGGCAGACGTCGGCAGCGATAAAGAACATAAGCAAAGATCCTGAATCACTTCGTTCGCAGACATTTTGCATACGCTGCAAGTGTGCTGCCGCTAAATTAATGTTGCCCCGTCTTCGGCAAAAACGGAGATCATAAATTTTACTCTGGGAACTGGCGACTAGTCCAGACTTGCAGCCTTTATATATATCTACACATATATAAGTAAATTGATTTGTGTAGAGTTTTGGCTGGGGTCGGCTACGACCAAATGTGGCACAAAGGAGCAGCCAGCCGGCTTAGCCAGACAATATGGTAATTCAAGGCAACAGAATGTGCTGTAATTGAGACAGCAGCGAGGGGAGCTTAACACGTTGAAGATGAAAATAAGTGAACAACAAAAAATAAAAATAAATAAATAATAGGCGGGACCCGAACGTGACCCAGACAGGCACTTTTTAAAATTATGCGAGCTGCTTCAAAATCGCGAGTCAGGTAATGTTTTAAGTAATGTCTGCCAAGCAAATAGCAATTTCCAGGCGTGTCAAACCCTTCTCTTCTGGGTGCCAGGTAAACACCTTACCGATATTCAAAACCCCTCGAAGAATGTCGCTTCTTGAGCGGCAACCTCGCCTTTTTTAATATGTACACTGCTCACCCAAATGCAAATGAGCTCAGCGTACAGCTGCTATCCCCAAAAAAAAAAAATATATATATATACAATATGCTCCAAATTCGCATACATATATATATATATATATATATATATATAATATATACTTACTTATCGCATACATATTTACATACTTAGTTAAGCTCTGCAGCGGATACATTCAACAAACAAAATGACTTCACAATTGGTAATGTTTAAAAACCAAGTTTATCAGTCCCAAAAACATTGAATAATTATTTTTTTGAATAGTTTTTATAGTCTGGCGATTAGTTTCTAAAATGTTAAATATTATTTTTAGTTATTAGTTTAATTTTTTCACATAGTAAGGTACGTTACTAAATACTCGAAATAAGTTTCTGGAATATATAAATTAATTTTCAATATATTTCAAAAGGGTCTCTTAATTTCTTACCTTGAAAAACTAAGAGTATTTTTTTTTTTAATAGAAAATCTATTTGGATACGATTACTTCAAATGATATGTAGATTAAATAAATAAAAATATAATATTAATAAAATAAATATTTGCAGCAAACGAAAAGTTTATTTAAATAGTTTTGAATTTTTTTTTGAGTGTATCGATCTGATACTTTGCAGTGGTTTTCGGAGGCGGTTCCAAGCCTCCGACAGACTTGTTGTTTATTAATGTCGGTCACATTTTGATGGACAAAATGACCCGACCCGCCTAGACGTCGCCCATTTTTCCGGGCTGCCGGCCAGCAAACTCATCTTCATCACGGGTCAAGTTTATGAACTTTATAAGCAATCGTTAACTGACCAAACAAGTTTGCATTTGTTGTATACATGTTGAGATTGCCACATGCAAGAAACATATTATATAAGTTGGATGAGTAGCCTCTGCCTGGAATAGTGTGAAAGTTACTCAAGGAACTGATTCACAGGTGCCCTTAACTACCTGCATTCTCGCTCCAAGCCTCAAGGAATGTTTTCAGCATCGTCGAAGAATTCGGTGGAATTCTGTTGCCTGCCTCCGTCAGGACATGTCGCGACTAACGCCACACTGTGGCACGTCTCCCCCAAAAAACCATGGACAAAATGAAAAGTATGTGTAAATAAATATGAAATTCGGGTATGCAAATATTGACAGCGAGGCTCTCAAGAGACACAATGGTTAAGTAATTTTTAAGATACAAGTTAAAAATCGCATTATTTTTTATTTATTTTTTTTTTTCAAATAATAATATAATATTAATCTGGGTCAGAATTGCTAAAGATGTAGTTTTAATAAAGTTTTAACAGTTGAAAAACTGCCGTTTGGGTGTTTCTAAGGGTAAATTCTTCGAAGGCTTTGCATTTCCACGTTTTATAAATATTTTGTATTATCAACAATAATATTTCTAATTTTAAGAATTTGTGTTTCTTATTGAAATCATTGTAAAAACAAGAAAAATATATTAAATATAAATATAATTTATAAATAGGCGATATTTTTTCTGAGTGCGACATTAACTTAGAAGTTAAAGGTTATTATTTATCAAACATACATACATATATACATTTTAAATTTTGACAAAATTATGTATTTTTGAAGGAGAAAAGCGAGTTGGGCCCACTGTGCAGCTTTCTCCGTTGTCAAGCACACGTTAATTTCGCTGGCATTCGTACGACACGTTTACCTCAGCAGCTTCATTCACAGTTCACACATCATCTCAGCGGGATGTGTGTGTGTGTTTGGGTCTCTGTGCATGTGTCTGTGTGCGTTCGTGCTGGCTGCCATTTAAAGTTAATGGCTTTGTGAAAAACTTGCTGCATACTTTTGGGGCTGTCGACTTAAAAGTGACAAAAGCCGCACGGGATTTTGAAGTACCATTTACAGGCAGGCGTCTTATTGAGAAATGCTTGACAATTCATGCAGCGGATGCCAGTGGCAATAACTCAAATGCTGCGCGCAACATTTTTGTTGTCGCTTCAATTGTTGTGGTTCACTTTAACTTTAAGCTAATTTGCATACAATTGTTGAGAAGTCTGTTCAAAAGTTCACCAACATCCGACAGAAGGCTATTCAGACAAATGCATTTCTGACAGCTGATCGTAATTTATGTTACAGTTATATTCAATTACGCATAGCCTAAGCCCCCAAACAGTTTTAATAAATTATGCATGAATTAATGGAGCATCATTTAATGCAGCTGTCGCATAAGCCCCCAATTGTGATTTTATTTATTGTGCGCACCTTTCGATTACCTGAGTATTTTAAATGCCAGCTTGTGTCTCTTGCATTAATAAATAATATATTTCCATTTATGATGTTTTTCATTCTATTTCTTTTTGCTAGATTGCAGATGTAATAATGATACTTGCCCAAAAATGGTACTCATCAGAAATTTAAAGATACTTTCCCAAAGAAATTGTTGCCAAAATTATAATATTACGAACCGGGCCATGTTTGCTTAAGTTTGAGCATTGTATGATTTTTCCTGCCTTCTAAGTTCCTTAATGTTTCCGACATTCAATTTCACAGTTCGTCGCAAGGACACCTCTTCACAATGTGGCAACAAATTGATTTCGGCAGCTTGACTCATGCACAGGAAGACAACATCATGTGTGTCACATTTCGGTAGTGTGTGTAAGTGTGTAAATATTTTTGGCAAGCTTGCTAACCTTTTTTACAATGTTTGTTTGTTTTGTTTTGATTTTAAATATGTGCCAAAATGAAAAGAAATATTTGTATTTTGTTTGCCATAAAATATGCAAATATACTACATCAAATATGAACACCTCAACAAAAAGGCGAATATCTTAAGGTATTATATTTATTGACAGCACACACCACACACACACTCACACACACACACCCTGATGCGGGATATTTTAGTGACAAGCGTGCGGTTATTGGATACTGAATATACAGGCCTTGATTTTATATTCATTGCCGGAATAATGGGAAAAAGAAAACTCATTTAACCACAACTTTTAGCTTACTCTTCTCTCCCTCTCTCTCTCTCTCTCTCTGTTTGTCTGTCTCTTATGTTCAAATTTGTTGTGTTTCTTTGAAATTAAACAATTTAATTGCATTAAAGTTAAATCAAATGCGCGTGTTAAAAGTTTTACGCATTCAACGGTGCTAAACACACAACGAAGGCAACGAAATCGAATCGCTCAACTCAAGCATGGCAAAGCCGTCAAGGGGAGTTGCCACTGTAGACTGGGAGGTGGAGTAGGTCTGGCAGTTGGCGGCATCCAGACGTAGTAATAGCTCATTTGGCTCGCACTTTGCTCCAATTTCGTCTTTGTTTGCGGTTTCGCTTGGCTGTTTCTGCAAACGCGAAAAAGTTTTAATTAATTGTTGCAGAAGGCGTACGCTAGCCACGCCCACTCTTCGGCCTCGCCGTTTTGATCAATTTGATGCTTAACCTTTAATCAAATGTTTTAAAGCAGGTAAACATTAATCAAAACCCTTTTTGTTTATCTTTTCCAGTGGCTGAATTTTATTTCTTTGCGTATTGACTTTGTAATTTTAATACTTTTATTTATTCCTTTGATTTTTTGAATTTATTTTATTTAGATTTGTTTTTTTTTATTTGTGACTTTTATTACCTTCGGCAGACAAATAATATATATTTTTTAAGCAAAATATATTATTTTAAAATAGTAGAAATTCTTTTCTCAAAATCGACTCTTAAAAGTTTATATTTGTGCAATTATAAATTAATTAAATCATTAATTAAGGTAACCTAAAGGTAATGTTTATTGGGCTTTAAATTCAGTTTTCCCTTAAGCAATTAATAAAACTCTTTAAACTGTTTTTTTTTATTCACATTGCAATTAGCTGTTTTTCCATTTTTCCACATGAATTCAAATTGCATGAATGTGTTTTCTGAACTGACGAGCTCACAGACATTTGTATGTGTGTGCGTGTGTGTGTGTTTGTGTGTGTGTGTGTGTGTATTTGTGTCAGATTGCAGCTGTCAATAAGGCAGCATCATTAATAACGCACTTCTGCACCTTCGGCTGGCGTTATTTCTGTTTTATTGGCACTTGACTGACCAATTATGGTCCAATTAACACAACTGATTGCTTAACATCTCTGACTCGCTTTACAGCGACACACACATACTTGCACTCACCCACACACACACACTCAGTCAGTTTGTAAGGTGCAGTTGCTGCTCCTGTTGGGTGCGCTGAATTGTAGGCAACGTTTTTAACATTTCAAAGGTGCCCATCAGCAACAAGCACAATTCGCTGGAAGCCTCCTTAACTCATGTGGCACCTACTTAGTGGCTGTGGCATCCCAACAACAACAACGACAACAAGCACAACAAGAACCACAACAACAATTTGCAACACATTTGGATGCTTTTGACTACAAAGTTTTGTGGTAGCAAGTTGGCCACAAAGCCGATTGCCAGCTGGCTGCCATTTGGCCAAAGGCCATTCAGCTTAATACAAACACACAGAAACACCCCACAAAAGGCTAACGGCAGTCACCTGGCTTTAATATATAACATATACATATTAATATAAGATAAATATATATTTATATATATATCTATGTGTGTCTGCAGGCAAACAACACTTGCCAGGTTTAGATATGAGTCTCTTTGGCCTAATTTGAATTCAACTGTCCGTGTAATCAAATCAAAACGTATTAAGTGAATATTATTGTGAGAATAAATATGTATATATATATATATATATATATATATATATATATATGCTTTAAGTGATTATACTAAATTATGCACATCATAAATCATATCTGCGGAGGTGTGTAAAAGTCAAGCAAATTCGGCTAAGACAAAAATAACATTTACTTTCCCATAAGCAAAAGTAGATTTTGGTTATTATAAGCGAAGGTGCAACTAAGTAATTTGACCTTTCGATTCTTTAGGTGAACTACACTGAAAGAAAAAAACGTTGCTTAGTTTAAAAAATATCTACAAATGCTGTTACTAATATATCAAATAAAATTTGATTTTAAATCAGTACATATTTAAATGTGGAATTATTAATTTTAACTTAAGTTAATAAAAAGAAATTTATATCGTGTGCTGAGTGTAAGGAAACAAAGATATTAATATATAGCTGGCTAATAAAAACCACCAGAAAATGCCACAAAACATTAACTTCCTGGATAATTTATTACATTAATGGATTTAACGACTTTCAGCAGACATTGAAGCGTTGCTTTTTTGAAAGCATTTCCCGAGCCTGCATCAACAACTCTTCACCAGGCTCTTGTTTTGTGCTCGCTGGCAGTTTGGCTGTCTAATTTGGTCAAATATCCTGTTTGAATTAAGGAAATGGTCTGGTAAGGACAATGGGCCAACATATGCCTGAAGTTGTACTTCAAATGCATCATTTATCAAAATTGAAATCCGGAAAATGGGCACAACAAGTTTATCTAAAACGAACCGCGGCCCGGACTATGCCCAAGTGTATAGACCCGTAGACTCCTGCACCGACATCATTGCTCATTATTTACGTGGGGAGAGACTACGGCTAATAAAATGAAACGGCAACTGGGGACAAGGACAATGGGCCGCCATTGCCTTATTATGTTGACATAGTATTCCAGGCTGAAGCGTTTGTATAATTGATTAGGTTTCGCTTTACTTATAGCTTCCCCTGAGTCGAGTGTGTTTGTGTGTGTGTGTGTTTGTGTGTGTGTTGTTGTGTGTGTGTGTGTATTGAGTGTGTGCATCGAGCTCTAAATAATAATTTATGTGCTGTGTACAAAGACATTAATCTTTATTGGAACTGAAAAGTGTATGCAAACCACTGACAACCTATTTGCTTGCCTAGCTAAGAGTGCCACAAATAAAGCACTCACTTTCAGAGTTTCCTCAAAGCCTGACCCTTAAAAGTAGATACCATAATCCTTAAATGATTCCAATTTTCTAATATCGCTATGCGCTTAAAATGTGACTCAGTTGAAAAATAGGCACATTTTGGGATATTTAACATTTTATGACACTTCTGTGGTCAATTGCTTGGTTTGATTGATGGTTTTTATGCTCTTGGAGAGGGCATCGCACTTTTGTCGTGAAGTGTGTAAAGTTATGTTTCAGTTAAAATATGATATATAGGTCCCTAAGGAACAATAAGGAGTTTTCCAAGCATTAATAAAATGAAGATGAGCTCCATTCTGTAAATGTATGCGAAAAGGACTGAGCAGCCGAGTGGCGACAATATTAAATGTCATTTCTGTCATTTCTTTCTGACAAGTTACAATTTTTGAACATTTTTTTTTAACTTTTTCCAATGCTTATCGAAAATTTTAAAAAAAAATTTTTAAATAAATACCAAACAAGTTTTGTTTCTTCTTCGAAATTATTTCTAAAAAGAAAACAAAAAGTATTTCTGCGAGCGAATTTTTTACCCCTCTTTTATTTTCTATAAACTTTTTTAAAAGTAACCAGATTTTCAACACTCAGCACATTTTGATTATAATTCGATATAACATTTCCATGTTAAAATTACGTCATCAAAGAAAGCTTTTAATGACGGATTAAAACTTTCTTTGTCAGAAAAGATAATATTTTCAAAAGCCAGGAAAAGATAATGAGTTGAATACTGAAATAGTAGATTAAAAGGAACCCGCGCGCAATTCTAGCTCGAAATTCATGATAAAATTAATCCACTAAAAAGTGCGAGTTAAAATTTCCCAGGGCCATAAACTGCCAATACTGACCAGATTTTTAAAAACCAGAGATTATCAAAGCTGATTTGTCCCCTAGATAATAAGACCAAGGGCAGCAGCTACCAAATTTACATAAATGCCAATTGGCAAAGAGGAAAATCTATGAAAAATACAATTTGGCGTCCCCTTTTCAAAAATATGGATATTATATTCGACTTGTTGAAGCTATCTTTTCCATCTTTGTGTAATCTATTTGAACTGTTATCCAAATCCCCTCGTACGCTTCAATTGGCCAACTTAATAGGTTTATGCACCTTTGGTCAACAGTCTGAATATAGCCAATTTTGCATTAATGTAAATTTGCCAATGGATTGGGCGGTGTCTGTGAGGAAGGCAAGGAATGGGGAGGAGAGTGGAGGGAAGAGTGAAAACCTTTCACAAAACACATCACAGAAGCTGCCCCATTGTGGGAGCTGCTATCGAGTCAAAGGCAGTCAAGTGTTGCGCATTAGGCATCATTCAACAGTTGAACGCATTTGATTAATATGGTTAAACACGGCATAGTTGTGGCACGTCATTGTTGCCACTGCGGCTGGTGTATTTCTTGTTGTTGTTGTTTTCGCTGTTATTTTCATTATTATTAATATTATTTTTAATAGTTGTGTAGATTATGTGTGGTCCATTCGCACATGAAAATGGAAAGTATTTTTGCGCAAAAGAAATCTTTTGCGGCTGCAGCTGTTCAAGCTGAGCTGAGCTGTTAACATGCATGCCTTAACATAAAAAAAACATCAAATTTACAGCTACAAATTTACTTAACTGCACTTAGCGAAAATATGCCCCAAGGCAGTACAAGTTAAACGGTGTCGAAAACGGCAGCTCAAAAATTGCATTTAAAAACCAAGTTTGTCAAGCTTATTTATTTCAACTTTAAATTAACAAAAAATTTACAAAAGTCAGCTTGGAAAATGTTTTTAAAAAATTCATTTTTCTTCTCAATTTAGATTTGAGATGCTTTTAGCTGTGTTTTTCACAGTGTACATATGCATATGTACTTAGTAAGTAATTGCGGGGGAAGGGGAGGGGTTGGGATGGGGTACGGCTCCCGTATTGGCCTGTTTGCCTGTTAACTAGTCAGGTGTTAACAACCTCAGCGTGCAACTGATGTGCGTGCCAAGATGATGATGAAGATCGTCACAGATGTCGTCGTTGGTTGTGTCGTGTGTAATTTGTTGCCACGCCAATTGAGGAAAGTGAGACGCGTGTTGCCTATTGTCACATTGCCTGCGCTTTATTGAAGACTTAACCCCATTAGCGTAAATTGGCGCACTTGCCAATCGGCGATCACAAAACAGGTAAATAAATACACACAGATATGGCAAGGGCAATAATACAAAGAAACCAAAAACTTTCTGCCGCATGCCAAAGAACAACGAAGCCGAACAAAAACTTTTACCCAGCAAAGACGCACAATTCAAACTCATTCACGAAAGAGCGAAAGAGAGAGAGAGAGAGAGAGAGAGAGATTGTAAGCATCTTGGAATTTTTAGTACACACTACGTTTTTAGTACCCCCACACCGCAAGGAAAAAACCAGTTTCACCTGTCAGCTTGGCTGGCCGAGAGCAGAAACCCGAGCAAAGCCAGCAGCCCAAAATCAGTTGCTGCGCGACGCTCAAGTGGAGCACAAGACCGATAGATAAGACTCGGCTCACAGTCGAAGCTCAAAAGCTCACACTGAAACGGTACGCGAAGTACACATTGACGCTGACGTCGCTGCGCATGCGCAGTCAGTTGTAGTTGTTGTTGTATTTGTTATTGTTGTACTTGTACTTGTTGCTGTAGTTGTAGTTGTAGTTGCTGCGCAGCTTAATTATTACCCGAGCTTCCAGCAGCAGCAGCAGCAGCAATAGCAGCGCAGCTCCCAGCAGCTTTCTGTGTTCCCGCAAAAGTTTACTTGTTTGTCTGCATTTTTATCGGCACTTGTACGAGTACATGAGACACACACGCACATCGTTTGCAGCTGTATGCGTTTTGCTTTTGCCTTAATAGCTGATATTGTTCCCCCAACTTTTTGCCTGGGAAAATATTCTTGTGCTCTTTTTGCGCTTTCTTTTCGCTTATAACAATACAAAGAAACAAATGTAAACAATCACGATATACATAACTACAACAACAACTCATTACGGGATTTGTGCAATCGTCGAAAAAAAGAAGAAAAAAAGGAAAACAAAAGAATCAGGCGTCAACAAATTTCCCAAGCGGAAAACTGCAACAACAACAATAACAACATTTTTGATAGTGACGTGCAATTTCACAAAACAAAAAAACCGCCGCCACAAACCAAAAAAGTAAGCCAAAAATATAAATCAGAGACGAAACAGGTTACAACAAGCCAAAAAACAACAACCACAAAAACCGCGCTTTGTGATTAACATATTTCCCATCAAAAAGTCTCTGTTTTTTAAACGTATTTAGTATGAAAGTGTATGCGTGTATGTGTGCGTATGTGTACGCGTGTGTGTGTATGTGTGAAAAACAAGAAGTGGACGCAGTCGCAAACGAGACCTTGAAGTTGTTGTTGCTGTTTGTCTTCGAACAACTTTTCGATATCGAATCGAATGCATTTCAACGTGTAAAAGGGGCTAATAAAAAAAGCCACACTTAAAAAAAATTTTTTTGAAATTCGAGCTGCAACATTAATTTATAGCCAATAAAAAAATTTGCATACTTATTAGTCGATCCGTTTGTTCGCCTCTCTGTCGACTTTATACAAAAGATGTGTGCGCAAGCTTTTCTCCGCTATTTCGTAAACTGACCAAATAACGTTTTGCATGGCTATGCACCATAGAGCAAACAGCAAAAAAAAAGAAAAAAACAAACATTAAATACATACACACATATTGTCTACACACAAACATACAACATAGTGTTATTTTTTTCGGTGTCGATGCGCAATCCAACAGCAAACAAGTCGAATCCAACGGTACAACAAACGCCCCGAGAGAGAAATAATCAAGAATCATTTCGATGTATTTCTTTTTGTAGAACGGGCAGGAAACGAAAAATATATATATATTTGTATCTCTAGTCTGCGTTTAGTTCTTTAGTACACAGAGGCACTAGTAACAGTTAGTTAGTTATTCATTGACTCAACTGATGTACAGTAAGTGCTAGAACAGCACTAAAAACAATGATTTATAGAATTTTTAATTGCTGCGAAACTTGCTTTATAACTTTGATCATAATTAACAGAAGTAACAGACTGTAAAACTAACCTTTCAATACAGTTGCTCTAAAACTAACAGAGCTAAAATTTTTTTGCAAGCTTAAAGAAGGTCGTTCTCAGTAATAAACCTACAAATTTCAAAAATTAAACTGTAAGATAGCTTAAAATATGTTTTCGCAAATTTCACGCCCATTGTTGGGCTTGCCAAAAGTCTGACAACACTTTCCCTTTTTGGAGGAGAGCACAAAAAATACAGAGCATAGGAAAAAGTATCACTAAAATAATTTTAAGCATGTAATTTGGCTAATTACAAAGTCATGGCAGGTAGAAGTCTAAGAAGAGATGGATTTGGGAAACTTACATTCCCAAACTTGCACTAACATTTTGTCATAAATGTGAAAGCCCGGATATGTTTAAGAATATCGCCTTGTACAAATTTAAGCAGCAAAAATTCATTAAATATAAAATACGAAAAAGAACCGAATATTTATTTATTTACACAATTATAAAATCAAAATTGAAAGAAAAGAATTTAATATTTATTTATTTACTTACAAAATGTCTTAGCATTAAGCTAGGCCTTCGACTCGGACAAAAAAACAACAATTTAACAATATTATTAACTTAAAAAAAGTAAACAAACAATATATATATAATATTATGTAAAATTTATATAATATAATTTAAAATACACAAATATTAAAAAAAAATATATATATAATTGAAATGTCAAACTTCAAAAAATCATGACAAAAATGGGGCCAAGCAAATTCTTACAAAATGCCATTCTCTATTAACATGTGCTCAAGCAAATTCTCAGAATCTGCTGCAATTTACTATTCTATACTAATTTCTGTCTTTCCATTTGCCACATTCCTGACTAAGTGTGTAGGTAGAATTGGAATACCATTAAAATATATACATATGTATATATTATTATTATTATTATTATTTTTTTTGTTGTTGACTTGGCTGATTATAACGTTCTATCGTTTTTAGAGATCTTGGGCGAGTACCAACAACAAGAGAATAATAACAAAAGAAAAAAGACAAATATGTGGTTTTAACTGAAAGTCTCCAAGCGGTATTCAAATTAAGTGTTCTCACAGAGCGGCGAACAAAGAGGAAATGACCAAATACAGCGGACAGCTCAATAAATGTGTTTAAATCAGAAAAAAAAAACAGAATAAACGCGGTGTTTTGAAACAAGTTTTAGACACATCGACTCTTGCATAAGGCACTAAGTAATCCCATCATGTGTAATCAGCTTACTAAATGATCTCTTAAAATAGTGGACAAAATTGATTTGGCAAGAAATTGCTTGAATTACAGTATTTGAAAATCTTAACATGTTTTTGTTTAATTAAACATGTCTTTATGCAAACATGTTAATAAAATTGCAAATATTTAGTTATGTACACATCTATTAAATCACACTAGACATTGAAAATAATCTACGGGTTACGTAATTTAATACTTTATATGTATATATATGTATATATATAAACATATATGTATATACATTTACATACGTTTATTTATAGGATTTTAGGTCTTCACAGTAGCCTTTAAAAATCAATTACCGGTTATGTAATTGAATATTTTATTCAAGTTGTTGAAAGCTTTTTTCTGTAAAGCATAATTAATCCGCTTGTCCGTCTGTCTGTACGTTCAAGCCGATTTCACATATGGAATATAAATTCAAGTATACTTCGCACAAATCAAGTTAATTATATCCTACCGTTTTCCGATAGCAATGAAGGGCACAATTTTAAAGAGATAGCCTTCCAATTGATTTTCATCAATCATCATCTGTGCAGTGCCTCGATATTACAACCTATGTTTTAATCAATTTAATGAGCTCTCTTATCCGATTTTTATATATTTTTTTAATTTCTTGAGTGTGGTTAGTGAACCTGGTTTTACATGCAATTCTTGGTTCATCCTCTTTTTTTCTCAGTTTGCTATTTTATTTTTTTTATGTTAAGTGCACATTTTTCCCCATATTAAAAACAAACTCGCTCAATGAAAAATCAATCTTTAATTTGCAGCGAAAATGAAAACGTTGATGCAGCTGTTGCTGCTGCTATTCAGTTGTCTGTGCTACTTGCCACAACACAGCGCGGCCTGGCGGCCATGTCCGGAGCTGAGTCCCGCCTTGCGTTTGCCATGCAGGTGAGTGAATACGTGACAGGTGGACAGACAGGTGGACGGGTGGACAGACGGACGAGTTTCCGCTTGCGGATGACGGACGACGTGTATTATTTTAATATCCGCAAATTGAATGTAATTTTGTGAGTTGGCGCTGATTCGCTTGGCTTTGTTTGTAGTTTAATCACCCAGCAATTGGCGACGATTACAAATTACAAATTGCGATTTACAATTTACAATTGACAATTTACAATTCCCAATTTACAATTACAGATGCAATGTGGTGCCTTTTGCGGCAACTGGCCAACTCGGTGCTGTGGCCATGGATTGCGATCGTGTTGTTTTCCACGGCGATGCGCCCCAGCTGCCGTATGGAGCGCCCATCGTGGCGTATACGCAACGCCACAGTGGACAACAAACGTTGCCGGCACATGTGAGAAATGAGACATCAACTCGAATGGAGTTAATGACACACTCATTTATTATGAATACATTGCAGACATTTGGCCAGCTGAAGCTTCCCATTGAGGATTTGGATATGTCCAACAATCTCATTCGACGCATACCCGAGAAGGCCTTTGACGGACTCAAGGATTCGCTGAATGAGCTGCGTCTGGCGAACAATTTGTTGGGTGATAACCTGAATCCTATATTCTCCACAGCCGAGCTGCACGCCTTGAAAAATCTTCGTTTGCTCGATCTGTCAGGCAACAAGATCAAATTGATTGAGGAGGGTGTTCTAAAGGGTTGCATGGATCTCAAGGAGTTCTTCATGGATCGCAATAGCTTATCGGCGGTGCCTGTCAAATCCCTAAATGGGCCCAGTGCCTTGAAGCATCTATCATTGCGTCAGAATCACATAGGTAAATGATCGCTATATGATCAAAGCTTAATTGGTGTTAACTTCTCCCTTAACTTCGTTTTAGATACGCTCTATCGGGAGTCATTTAGCGCCCAGTCGCAGCTGGAGATTATCGATTTACGTTACAACATTTTGCGCAGCATTGATAGCCAGGCATTCCGTGGACTTCGCCGTATACGGGAAATCAAGCTGGCCGGCAATCGTCTGACCAATCTGAATAGCGATGTCTTCGAGCAGCTGACTACGTTGCACAAACTAGATCTCTCTGAGAACTTTTTCAGTCAATTTCCCACCGTGGCACTGGCCTCCATTGCTGGTCTTAAATCACTGAATCTATCGTCCAATATGCTACAGGTGACAATCTTTTTTCTTTATTTGACTAAAACATGATCAAATAAAATTGAGGTCGACTTTTTTTAAAGTGTACTTTTTATAATCGCATCTATAATAAAAACCTACTTTTTAATATTTTAGCAACTGGACTACACGCATATGCAAGTGGTGAAATCGCTGGAGAGTCTCGATCTGAGCCGTAACAGTATCACCAGCATTCCGCCGGGCACCTTCCGCGATCAGAGCCAGCTCAAATATCTCGATCTGAGCCTCAATTCGCTGCGCACAGTGTGTATACTTGATAATTTACCTAGAGAGAGATTTAGTAATCCCTAATCCCGTTTACAGATCGAGGACGATGCGCTGGAGGGTCTGCCGAGTCTGCAAACGCTGATCATCAAGGACAACAATATTCTTCTGGTGCCGGGCAGCGCTCTCGGCCGCCTGCCCCAGTTGACCTCACTGCAAATGGATTTCAATCGGGTGGCGGCACTCTCCGCTGAAATTCTGGGCTCCGTTCAGGCCGGTGATATCACCACACTCTCGCTGTCCCGCAATGTGATCCGAGAGTTGCCACCGGGCAGCTTTCAAATGTTTAGTAGTCTGCATACACTCGATCTGGCGGGCAATTCGCTGGCAATGGTGAATGCCGACACATTTGCCGGATTGGAGGGCACCCTGATGCAGTTGAAGCTGGCGCAGAATAAACTCACTGGGCTGGGCAACACACCGTTGGCTTTGGCGGAGCTGCGCAGCCTGGATCTGAGCAGCAACCATTTGGGCGAAATGATGCCCACAATTTTTGCTGACTTGTCGAACTTGCAGTCGCTCAATTTGAGCCGCAATCATTTGATGCCGCTGATTCCGGCTCTGTTCAAGCCGCTGACTCGGCTGCAGATCATTGATTTGAGCTACTGCAGCATTCGCCAGCTGAGCGGAGATCTCCTCGCTGGCTTGCACGACTTGAAGCACATCCATCTGGTTGGCAATCACTTGCAGGAGCTGCAGGATGGCAGTTTTCTGAATCTGTGGAACATCAGCTCCATTGATCTATCCGAGAATCGCATCAATTCCATTCGTGCCGGCGCCTTTGTCAATGTGATGCAATTGAAACGCTTGGATTTGCATGGCAATCAGTTGTCCGCTTTTAAGGGCGAGTTCTTCAATACGGGCACTGGAATCGAGGAACTGGACATTTCGCACAATCAGCTCAGCTATCTCTTTCCCTCCTCGTTCCGCATCCATCCACGGCTGCGAGAGATCAAAGCCAGCCACAACAAGTTCTCCTTCTTCCCGGCGGAATTGATCACCTCGTTGCAGTATCTGGAATACATTGACCTATCGCATAATCAGTTAAAGACCGTCGAGGAGCTGGACTTTGCACGTTTGCCACGCTTGCGTGCGCTGTTCCTCGCCCACAATCAACTGGACATGGTCAGCGAGATGGCCTTCCACAATTCCACCCAGCTGCAGATTCTGGATTTGTCGCACAACAGCCTTGATCGCATTGGGGAACGCACCTTTGAGGGTCTGGTGCGACTGGAACAACTCAATCTGGAAGGCAATCAGCTGTCGGAGCTTTCCGATGGCGTCTTCGAGCACTCCAAGCTGCACATGCTCGAGAACATCAATTTGGCCCACAATCGCTTCGAATATGCTCCCCTCAAAGCACTTCAGTTGCGCTATTTCTTTGTTTCCTCGCTGGATCTGAGTCACAATCGCATTCGAGAGTTGCCACGGGATGATAGCATTATGGTGAACATCAAACGGATCGATCTCTCCTTCAATCCACTTAGTAATCAGGCTGTGCACAATGTGCTCAATGAACCGAAGACGGTGCGGGAATTAAATCTCGCCGGCACGGGCATTGAGGAACTGCAGCTTCTGGAGACCCCGTTCCTACAGTATCTGAATCTGTCGCACAACAAATTGCACAACATCAAATCGGAGGTATTCCAAAGGGTAACGCTGCTCGAGACACTCGATCTGTCCAGCAACGAATTGGCATCGTTGAGTGACCTCTCGTTGGCCTGGCCACAGTTGCAGGTCCTCCAAGAGCTGGATGTGTCCAACAACAGTTTCGAGCTCATCTCGCAGTCAAATTTTGCCCAGCTGGAAATGTTGCGTACGCTGCGAATGAATCACTTGCCACTCTGCAGCCGAATCGAGAAGAATGCGTTCAAACCACTGCCAAATCTGGCCAATTTGGAGGCATACGATCTGCCGCTGTTGGGCTATCTGGATCTGCAGGGCATTATGGAGCTCTTGCCGGGCCTGGAGCAGCTGGACATTGAGATCAAGGATGCGACCATTGGAAGTGAACAAATCCAGCCGTTGAAGCATCCACGCTTGAGCTCCATTGGCATACGTGGTGAGCGCTTGAAGTCCATCTCTTCGGGTACTCTCGCCGGACTAAAGAGCAGCGATCTGGTCATCAAGTTGCAGAATACGTCACTGAGTGCTCTGCCGCCAGCGTTACTGTTTCCCGTGCCCCGTTCCTCGCAGCTCACACTGAATGTGGAGGGCTCACGGATTAGTTCGCTGGTGCCTCAGTTTCTTAACGCGTTGGACGATCGACGGGCTAGTTTGCAGCTGCACGGACTTGAGAGCAATCCCATCAATTGCAATTGTGATGCACGTGCTCTGCGGCGTTGGCTGCCCAACTCGGGCATGCCGGAACTGAGGTGCCACGAACCGGCCTACCTTGCCGGCCGCAAACTCATTGAGGTGGGCGACGATGAGTTGACCTGTGAGCCACGTCGCATGACATCCTCCTCGGCTCGGCCGTCAACATCGCAGCTGCTGAAAACCTCGCTGGTGACACGAAGTGGCAGCATTGCCACCGAGGAGCCACTCATCATTTGGAGCATGGAGCCGACCCAGCCAACGATTATGAAGATCAAGACAAAGGCGCCGCTGATGAAGGCGCAGGCGCCCATCATCAGCAACGATGACACACTGATCATTGGCATTGTGGGCGGAGTGGTCGCCTTTATCGCCATTCTGATAATCATCATTTGTATTATTCGGCTGCGCATGAGCAATGTGGAGTATCATCAGCAGAGTGCGGCCATGATGGGCATGCCACCGGCAACGTTGCAACAATTGGGCGCCCATAATGCCGCCTACAATTATAATAATAAGAATGCAGCGGGTGCCGCAGCGCTTTATGCTGTGCCACCGTATCAGGCCAATTATGCCACATTACCGCACAAGGCGTCGTCGTCCACACAGAATCTGACGCAGCGTCAGCAGGTGGCGCAACAGGCGGCCGCCGCGCAACAAGCGGCTGCAGCTGTTGCCGCCTACTCGACCATGTCGCGCATGTCGTACTTCAGCGGTGCGGGTGGTGGTGGGGCACAGAGTGCCGATGGTGCCGACAGCCTGACGCAACAACATCCGCATCAGCATCAGCATCAACCGTACATCATCTACTCGGACGACAAGGCATATAGATAGATGTGAATTGTGGATTGTGGATAGGCAAATCTGCTTTCATCTTGTCTCCATCAAATCTTTCTAACCTTTTCTCAGTCAATCAGTCAATCAGCCAATCAATCAATCAATCAATCGAAACAGGTTCTACCACAATCGTCATTGTCAGCTTATGTTGTATATAGACTTAGTTACATTTTAACCGTATCCCTATCTTAATTAAGACGAACAAATCGCGTATGCGTAATAAACAAATTTTAGTATATTATTAAAACTAAATTGTTTTCATTTTGAGCTCATTTTGCTTTTTATTACATTTCATAAAATATGTTTTTGCTTTTGTTTTTGTACAACAAGATGATTTCATAAAGGCCTATACTCGTAAATGCAGATATATATACATACATATACATATATAGATATATACTTAGTAATACACATGCTTGCTTAATGTCTATATTTGCAAGATGCACACATATGTAAAAAATGTGTGTAAGAAACTTCAGGGTAACTTTTCACAGTCTTCGTTTTTCATCGTTCAACAACAACAACAAGATCAGAATCAACTTAATTACCAGATGCCCAATAATTAACAGTTTGTGGCATCAATAATGGCAACAAAAATGATTAGTTATACAAATGCTCAATGATTATAAGCTATATACATACATATATATTCATATATGTGTATGAATTCAAATAATTAAACAAAGTATTTTTTCCAAGCCATCCATCCAAGTCATTAACTACGCCATCTGGGCATATGAGGTGTACATGTTGTAATGGCGACGACGATAGTAGATCATTAGGCCAAAGCTGGCGCAGATTAGAACACTAATGATGCAAATGAGAATGCCTGCAATGCAATGAGATTAGAAATTATTATGCAGCATTAATTATGCAATCATTGCATGAGATATTTCAATTAAATTTCACTATTTGCCTCACATTATGATAAAAACGTTACTTCAGTTTTTATAACAAAGCCGCTTTCACATTTATATCACAATTAGATGCTAGGCTTTGATGATGATTCTAAAATTGTGTATTCAATCTTTGAGCTGTTCTAATTGGAAACTAATATACGATTTTTTTTTGCTTTATTGCTGTTAAGGTGATTATGTCAAGTTCTTTAAAAACATGCCTGATGCTGCTGCCAAATTGGCTTCCTCATACGTCATCGTCAGTGTGGATCTTTTGCACTCATCTACCCAATTTCCGGGCAACACATCCGCATAGAGTTCAATGAGTTTGGCAAGCGGACAGGAGACACCACAATTGGGTATATTCATGGGCAGTGGCTCCGCTGTGGTGTTCTTGTAAAACACCGACACCAACGGCGTATTCTTGTCATCCACACGTAATTCCAACATTATGCACGCCGTGTATGGCGGACTGTGAGGCTGAGAGATAAATTGAAACTTAACATCATTAAGATTAATATATAAAATTAGTAAATATCACCTCAAAGAGCTTGAGTGTGTTCAACAAGTTGGCAACTGTAGTATCATGTGCACTATATATAAACACATTTCGATCCGGTATCAATTGATTTTTAAATTTGCTCTCGAAACGCTCGACAATATCCTTGAGCAGTGGGCCACCCTTGAGACGGGCCAATTTCCGTGTATATGTATTAACGGAGAATGCAAAATTCGAGGCCCACGTCAAGTTGTCGCCTCCGTAAATCTTTTGTGCCCACACTGGCAGTGTTTTGTTGTACAGCGTCTCGATGTACAATGTATTATTCAAATATTGTGCATCCAAAAATGTTTTTATTTGTCGACCACTATTTGCGCTCAGATAGTAAAATAGATTTTCATAACGTTCCAATAGTGCCTGAAACTCCGAAGATTCTTGCAAGTTAGCCAGATAATAGTCAAAGGCTGGACACGGAGCCTTCGCAGCGAGAATCTACAAAAATTAAATTTTATATTATATATTCATGAATGTGGCATTTGGTATGTGTAGCAACAATTAGTTACCGAATCAACTTTCTCTGGTACGGAATGCACAGGAATTGGTTGCCATTTGATTTGTGGATTCCACACATCCTCACCAACCGGCTCGTATAGCCCAGCCAAATTGGACTGGGCACTCATTAGTGTGCGATCCACATCTGTAGACTGCACATAGATCTCATCTCGGTCGTATCTGCTGCCCAACAGGCTGTTGTAGCGTTTCCTCAGCCATTTACCCAACTCGTAATGCTGTTGCTTGCCACGCTTCATGCAAAAAAAAAAAAAAAACAATAAAGATTTTTACTTCCAGCCGCAGATTTAAATCTCTACTGCTCACATTAGTCAGCTCACCCCAGGCCGTAGGCCAGTACTTGCGGTTGCCCCACGGATCCGTTGGATACGGATTTATGGGCATTCGATCGCCATGTCGAAATATCTGCAAAGCAATACAAACATCAAACATATGGCACCAAAAATTAACTTACCATCGACTTACCACGTGCACAAATTTGAGCTGACCAGTTAAACTCGCTTGTTGTTTACCTTCTGCCCCCGCCTCCTCTGCTTTAGCGTATCCGAAACGCGAAATGCAAATCAAGCTGAAAAAGACGAATGCCTTTGCCTTGACCCCATAGTTTTGGGCGTTGACCATCGCAAACTATACTGGAAAGCAAAGCACGTCTCTGCACAGTTAACAGTTATTATTGAGTCAATAACTTTGTGGCGAGTGTGTCATTACAAATCACTTACTAACTCACTTATCTACTTTAAAGAAAACAACGCAGCTGCTGTGTATTGCAATATATTGCATTCCACACAAAGACCATTGTGTTTCAACTGCTTTCGATATACAATTGTAAGAAATTGTTACTTATCGATATGTGAGTATCGACGCAAATAAGTGTGACCAATAAAGCACAGTTTTTGAATTTCTAGGGGGAAAATTAAAATGTGTTCGAGCTAAAAACGATATACATTTTTTATTATTTAAAAAGCGCGTATTATTTATTATTTTAACCGTTGATATTTTATTTAAATATATATAACAGAGTTGGTAGACTCTGCAGATTGATAAAATCTTTGGTGGATTTGTTGGATTTAGATGTGGAATTTATAAGCTAGACAAGTGACTATGAAAACAATGATGATACTTAGATAATGGGATTTTTTACAAACCAGATCCTACCGCAGCTCAAAGCACCATTATTTTGTTACACTCTATAAATTACAAGGATATTCATCTTTTCAGGCTCTGGGGTGACTTTGGCTACACTTATCTTTTCGAAATCGTCAGCAGTGCAACTAAGCAAAAGATATTCGTGCCTGGCCCGCAAATCTTGGCTGGATTATGGTGCGCTTAAAACCGTACCATACTAAGATTGAAACGCAGCAGGTTGTTTGTAGCCTTAGCACCGTGCGTAGACATTTAAAAGATAATTACGAGCTGCCCATTGACATCATTGTGAATTAACCAAGACGATTTCCGACATAAATCTCAGATTAGTAATGTGTTTTGGTGAGTTTTGTTGTCCCGTTTTTCCTTTTTGTAAGAGCACATCCGAGTAATGTAGAAGAAACTACAGTTCCTATGAACACAAGCTTATCAGTTAATTATCCACAATGTTATTACATTCGCAAATTAATTAAAATAAATAATAATAAAATAACATAAAATCGCAAGAGTGAATTATTCACATGTGTCCACCCTGTCTGAAAAACCTATCCAATTTATGTCCCTCCAATTTTTGCATAGCTTAAAAAAAAGATATAACATTTCTATTTTGAAAAGTTTTAATATTTGTATTGATCGTATTGTAAGAACGTGACGTGGTCTTACAATGCATTCGTTTGTCATTACTAATTGGAAAAAGATCTATTTGCACATTGTTCAAGGGATTAATAATTGTATCATTCTAAATTACAATTAAATTATACTGTCGTTGATTGTTGTTTGTTGTTTTTGTTGGGCTTAATCGTATAGATAAACGGTTTCGAACTTTTTATATACCTTAAAATTAAAATGTCGCGCGCGAACAATTTATGGAAAACAAAATTCGGCTATTAGCAATTCGGTTAAAAAACCATCTTCGATTACAATCTGTGTCATCCATGATAAAATATATTGCTTTACAAAAAGAAAAAACACTTTAAAATCTTCGATTCCCGCTCATATTCTGCGCCGGCCGGGGTCCATTAAAGCTGTGATTGTAAATCATTAATATATAAATAAGAAAACAATATTTGTTATTTGTATTCCTTACCGATTGTAATTGCCTGGAGCACCACCACCTCCACTTCCACCTGCACCACCACTGCCCAGCGGGGGAAAATCCGTTTGATATGCATTTGGTGCACTATGATGATTGTGACCATTAACGGAATCATGCTTATTATAACTACCAGCGCCGTGACTATGCGACATACTGCTGCTGTTGCTGTGTCCACTGCCACTGCCACGTCGACCACTGAATCCGCCACCACGTCCACCAAAACCACCGCGGCTCGAATTAAAACCACCGCGATTGCCCTGCGGGCTGCTGCTGCAAAAAGATTAAATTTTTAAACGGTTAACAAAATAATCACTCAACAATTGAAAACTTATTTTACCTATTCATTCCAATATTGCTACGATTGCGCTGATATGGACCATTATCATGATCAATTGGTCCATTGCCAAATCGACTTGGTTTGCCACCACCAAACACCGGCTGCTGCTGCTGATGCTCGTTGGCGGGTAGCGCGAATCCCCGACGATCTTGCCCAATGTTATGTGATGAGGAGCCCCCGCCGTTGCCACCACGCTGATGACTGCCAGAGCCACCGGAGCTACCCGTGCTGCTCGCATAGTAATCACTGTGCGATGAGCTGCCAGCCATGCCTTGGTTAAATTTGTTCTTATACGGCTGTGTTGAAGGAGTGTCAAAGCTTTGGTTATGCTGTCCCGATCCCTTGCTATACGGTGCACTGCGCTGATGTCTGAAGTTCAGATCACTTCTCATTGGTCCATAGTGGCTGTCGCTTGAGTTTTGTCCACGGCCTCCTCCGCCTCCGCCGCCGCCGCCACCTCTGAAATTATTTCCACTGTTGTGACCACCTCGATTAAAGTTACCGCCGCCGCCGTGACCTACGAAATACATATGAATATACATATACATATTTTGATTTAGAAAAAGTTCAATCCATTCATACCTTGCATGGGCCTTCGGTTGCCGGCACCTCCACCTCCTCCCCCGCCACCACCTCCGCCCCCGCCACCACCTCTTCTGTCTTTTGGCCTGCCCGGTTCGACGACAATTGTTTGGCCTTTAAATTCGATTCCATTTAGAGCGCCAATGGCTGCCTCGGCCATTTCGATCGTCTCCAGATGAACGAATCCGCATCGATTCATAATGTCGCACTCGACGACAACGCCATAGTTGGTGAACAAGTGTCGCAGCTCCTCCGGTTTGCACCCAGACGGCAGACTGCCCACAAACACCTTGGCTGTCTGGTAACAATATACACACTTTCAGCACTGGACTATGATTTTCTTTAGATCACTACTTACCGACATATAATATATATATATATATATACCTATATATATATATATATATATAGGAATTTACTTTCTGCTCGCTATGTTTTCGTCTTTTGCTTTTTCTTACTTATTTTTCTTTTTGCACATGAGCCTTTAATGCGATGAAAACAAATTCGGAGCTGTTATCGAGAAATATCGGCAAGAAATGTAATCGAGTACAGTTTATTTGTTTACTCACTTTTTTTAATTGCAAACAAATATATTTTTTAAAGAATGTGGGCGCCAAGCACAGATGAAACATATTTTGCCAGCATGGACCATAAAAAGAATGTCCACAACATAATGCCCAGCATCGAAATGACGGTCAACTTCGCCGGCGACAGAGACGCGATGCGCAGCCAGAAAACTTGTTTACTCCACGCCGAAAGAATTGACTTCAAGGAGCTGATCGTAAGCCAATCTTCTCGTTCCATCTTATGTGATAAATGTTTGTCTAAATCTTGCTTGCAGCAATTGCGTTTGTCGGAGAAATGCGATCAGCGTCGCATGTATATCACCACCGTTGACATTGCATCCTTTCATCAGCTCAAACAGGATCAATTGTTGAATGTCACATTTGGTGGCTTTATGGAGAATGTGGTGCGCATGTTGCAGGACTGCCAGGCTGGGAAGTTAGAGTTATGCCTCTCCGCCAGAGATTGCACTAGCGATACGCAGCGAGATCGTCACGATTACCATTTGCAATTTGTGGAGAAACGATCCTTTAAGAATTTGGTGCATCTCTGTCTGCCCTGCCGTTCGGCGCCGCTGCACACCGTGCTCTTCTATATCAATGCATCGCTGGATGCGACGCACAAGAAACTCTATTCGCTGGAGCAGAATACACAGCAGTTGCAATTGGAAATGAATGCCCAGCGATCGCACATTGAGCAATTGGGCGTGGAGAACAGCAAATTGCGTGAGGCACTCGCGGAAAACACCCGGAATATGGGCGAAAAACATTTGGTGGAATTGCAGCAAATGCAGGAGAAGCTGGACAAGCTGAGGGAGCAACGCAACAAAGAACTCGATCGCAGTCGTCAATCAATTGCCGGACTCCAAACACAGCTGGAACGTGCGGCACAGGAAATGGTCGATTTGAAAGCATTGCAGGAGCAGAACGAGAAACACAAAATTAACTTGAACGAGGAGCTCATCTGCTGCAAGTCACGCATGTGCACCTTAAGGGAGCAGAACGAGAAGCTGCACAACGAACTAACCGGCGCCAAGAAACAAGGACGCAAGCTGGAATATAAAATCGAAGATCTCAAACAGCACACGGCCGAGCTCCAGGAGCACATCCAAAAGGGCAACAAGGAAAAGGTAAGTAATATTATATATAACATAAAACACGAAATTCATAAAAATCAATTGTGTCTTCAGGCCAACATTGCTGCCGAACTGGAGGCGGAGAAGAAGATACTGCACACTAAGCGGCAAGCTTTGGAGATGGCATCTGATGAGATAGCCAAAGCGAATCAGATTATACTTAAGCAAAATCAGGAACTGCTCAGTCAAAAGAAGACGATTGCGTGGCGTACCGAAGTGGCGCTGCAGCAGGAGAAGGCCGTCAAGGAGAAGGAGAAACTGCTAACCATGCGGAATGAGGAACTTCAGCTGTCGCGTCAAACAATTCAACAGCTGCGCGAGGAGATTCCCCAGCAGCTGCAATCGATGCGGCACTTTGCCCAAGGTCTCGAGGAGAAGTACACAAATCGTAAGTTGCAACTTTTTACAAAACCAACCATTGATTTAAACTGAATTCCTAATCTGTTTCACTACAGAGATACTTACGCTGAAGGATCGTTTGGCGGGCAAGGAGAACTCCAGCCGTAAAGCCAATCGCAAATAGGCAATAGTTATAAATGTGTAATTAATTAGTTAAGTATTAAATATGTTAGTTAGTTTTTTTTTTATTAAATTTATTTATGTATCCTAGTTCTCTATTCATAATCATCATCTGTGTTTTTTTGTCCTGCTTGTGCAGTGCCCACATTCACCGCCTGGCTAATGTCCTCGAACTGGTTCATTTTCAGCCTCTCGCGTATCAGTTCCGCAATTGCCTTTTGTGTGCGTCGCTCCAAACGTTCCAACTTTTTGCTAACATCCCGCTTCAAATCCCAATCTGGTTTGCGTGGCGCCAGACTCGTGATATCAATTTCATCAATAACCATTGGCTGCTGCAATAGATTCAGTTGGGATTGCACGGCGGATTCGATATCACCAGTTGGCTCTTGGGCCAGCACCTCGCCAACAGTGTTTTCATTTTGCGGCTTGTAACTGCGAAAAATTGGTCTGGCAAGGGAAGAAACGTTTGTCAACAAATTTTACAATTCATAAACATTGAGGACTCACTTTGGCAACTTGTCAGCATTCTCTGTGACTCCTGCCGTCTTGGATTGCGCTTGTTCGCGCAGCTTCTGTAAGCGCTCCTTGCGCTTTAGCGATTCTTCTGTTAGCTTTCCTAAGTTATTGTCGTTATTGGACATTACTTTGGCAAGAAAAACAACGCGTTAAATAAAAAATAGTCGATCGTTGATTTCTATCACAACACCGCTGCTGAGCTGCTTTTTATCGATACTTATGAATGGAAAACGATGGAAAACATATCGCGGTCTTCCAACATAAGGGATTTGTATTGTGAGATGCAAGAAAAACCTTTTACTTTCTTATTTCAACTATATAAAATTATATTTAGCAAATATACGTTCAATAAACCTACACTTATTTAAGTCAACTTTATTCAAGTTTATTTTAAAGCCGTGTTGTCACTGCATATGAACTATTCGATATGTGCATTATCGATATTTAAGTCAAGAGTGCATTAGATATACACAAATACTCAAAGCCCAAGTTGGCAGCACACTTTTCCATGAAATAAGAGGAGGGGAGAACAAAAACAACGCAAATTTTTACACGAACAAAAAACAATAAAAAAAAAAACAAAACATTTCAATAATCAACATTAATAATAATACTAATTACCAAGCTACACATAGAGTTTTGCAAGACGCACATATCACTTGTCCAGAAACTGGAAGAAACCAAATGCAAACACAAACGAAGCGAAACACATTTTAATAATGTAGCACCTGCTGTTGTTGGCAAGTGGAATTGGAATAATATTAAATTAGCTGCTGCTGGTTTTTGGCTGGCGAACAAGAGCCCCTCGCTCGCCTGCAGGTAACACAAACTCAACTCCCTGGCTATTAAAAAACGTATGCTTGCGTTCAATGTGTATTTTTTGTGTGCGCCCGCCTTGTTTTTAATATACCCTTTTCAGAGGGGCATTTCAGTTTGATTTTCAAGTTGGCAACACGTTCAGAGAGTAAAATGATGATGAAGACTTGAACTTCAATTATTTTTCAAAAATTACCATTTATGTTTGTTATGCGTCAAACTTCCATAGAAGCAATTTATCTAATATTGATTAACCACTACAATTAAGCTGTAATTTAATACAAGGGTATTTAATATTCGGGTTGTCGAAGTTGACTGCTTCTTTTGTACTTTGTTGTTGATCTAATTTAAGTTGTTGTTTTTGTCTCTCACTTTAAGGGAGCCGTTTGCCGCCGACAATAGAAGCGGACGATCTAGCGGGCAGATCACACAGATATAGAACTCGCCTCGTCGAGCTCATTGTTCGGCGAATTGTGACTGTGACACCGTTTTTTTGGGGCAGGCAACGAGCATATTTTGTGTGCCCGGCTGTAGCTAAAAATGGAGTGGACCAGAGAGAAGACACTGCTGCTGATCGGCGAGTATCGACAGCGACGCGGACTGTGGGACATGACATGCGACGAGTATCGCAAGAAGGATGTCAAACAGCGGCTGTTGAACGAGGTTAGCGACGTGCTCGGTGGCAATATACCCATACCGGAATTGGAGAAAAAATTTCACACACTCCGCACACAATATCATCGCGAGATCAACCGTATGAAGCGAAAGGAACCCTACAATTCAAAGTGGTTTGGTTTCAAGAATCTCAACTTTTTAAGTTCACCCTACGCGTGTCGCTCGACAAAGGGACGCTTGAAAGCCGAACTGCAAACGCCGGAAAACAACACGGTGCAGAAATATCCATTGGGAGAGGTGAATGCAACGGACAGCAATAATATGAATGAGGAGTATATAATAACGCCGCGTAAATCGCATGTGAGCAGCGCCCAGCAGCTGGAGAAGCTCATCGAGGAGACGACCAAAGATGCTGATGATATTGATGAGGAAGAGGATGACGTGGACGAGGATGTCGATACAAAGCCCAAACTGCGTAAGGAACTCGCTGTCGGGACATATGTGCACATGAACGAAGAGGACACCGAGTCCCTCGAGACGCACACACATCACCAGCATCAGCACCATCATCAGCAACAGCAGCAACATCAGCAGCATCATTCCCAGTCCATGATGGAGCTGCATCACACATCGAATGCCGTCGAGGCGGTTAGTTTTCAGGCCAGCGAAAGTGGAGAATTGCATTATCAATCGTCTGGCGGTGGCAATGCTGGTGGTGGTGGCGCAAGCAATAGTAGCTCATCGGTGCATGTGGTGCCAGCGCGCATTATAAAGATCCAGCGACGCGATACAACCGGCCAGTCGGATAATGGTTACTTCGATGAGGGAACTACGCCACAGCATCAGCATCAGCTGCATCCACCGGCGCCCAAACGTATCTATTTCGATCCGAATGGAAGCCACAGCACCACCATACTCTCCGCCTCCACGCTGGCGGCGGCCACACAAAATGGTAATGCCAGCAATGTGCTGACCAGTTCCGGTACCACAGTCACGGCGGGCACATTACGCCTACCACGTGTCAATGCCATAGTCAACTCGACGTCGACACTGTCGCCGCCAAAGCCGGCCAGTTCACCGATACCACCTGCGCCGGCAATCTCCGGCTCGCTGCGCGATGAGTTCTCCACATACGGGGAGTATGTGGCCAATGAGATGCGTGCCATTGGCAATCGGGAGGTGCTCATCGCACTAAAGCACAAAATCAATACGGCCATTTTTGAGGCGAATATGGCCGAGTTGCAGAAGTGAACACAACAATTATTTTAAATCACGATCAGCATAATATATATATATTTATATATATACAAATGTATAAACAAATGTTTTTAGCCAGAATTTAATCTTAAGTTTCGGAGTTCAATTGTCGAAAATCGAATCGAATTTTACTACAATATCCCAGTAATTGTAATTGTAAAGCTTTCGTGTTTCAAATTGTAAATTAACATACGTACATATTTATATATATATCTATATTTATATATATATATATATATATATATATATATATATATATATATATATATATATATACATTTATATATATAGATTTGATTAAATAAGCCAAATATAACGTTTAGTAGAATCCGACTATATGTAAATGTAAATGTCTTTGAAACTTCTTCGTCTTCAAGTAGGCGGCAAACAAGCCCCGTTTTCATATTACAATATAAATTGTTAATCATATTTGTTTTAGCTAAATTCTCGTGTCTTGTTTTTTTTTTTCTTTATAATATTCACAAGATGATGTCAAATCCCATTTGCGAAGCATTTACAGATTCACCAATTCGCATTGATATTGAGGAACCAGCTGCTGAATTTAAGCCAGAGCATAAGGAAAAAGATGTTGAGAAATCGGCAGGTCCTCGAGATTTCCTCAGTAAACCGGATACGAATTGGGCTGTGTTACCCATGTTCAAATATCACTTGGATCATCTGAAGCCATCGCTATCGTGTCGCACCAATCCCTATATGCGTTGCCGTTATAGAAACTTTCTGAACAATGTACCAGATAATTATGTTGACATTTTTGTATTTGGATCGAAAGACAACAAGTTATTAATTTTATCCGAAACTAAGAAAATAATTTCTAATTAATTATGTTTATAGTCAGCCAAAACCGAGAAGGAAATCTTTAAATGGTCAATTCTATGGTGTGGACTATAAGCTGGCGCCAATACCTGTCTCGGCGGATCCACGTAATTAAACCAATTCTCAAATAAATATCTAAAATGTGTTCAAACTGCTCGCACACTGCGAAGAAAATTTAAATGAGGCGCCTTCCTTATTATTGTTATCGGCTATAAATGTTATCGAACAGATACAGACTGAAGTCTGTGTCAAGAAGATGGACAACTCTAGAACTATAAGCACGGACATTAGGCAACACTGTTCGATCAATTGAGATGAAAAATGTTTACAAAATGCATTAATTGTTGTGCTTCAATAATTATTTGTGTCATATTCACATGCCTTTTGGTCGAAAAGAGTGGCAAGTATCAAAATATGCATGTTGCCAAATGCAAATGTATGAAAATAATATGGAATTTTTGCCGCACACAGTTGCACTGAAACGGACACTGCGCCACTACGAAGTTTTCCACAGAGATGATGTTGTACATCGGATTGTCAAGAGGGGCGTCAAGCAAAGCAACAATCCATATAACACAATTAAGGAGCTCGAGTTCAAAACGCTCGGCAAAAACTTTCGCGTGATTCTACATCCGCATCGCGATGTGCTGCACAGCAAATTTCGAGCTTACGCCGTAGATGCGGACGGAAATGAGACTGTTGTGCACTTGGGTGAGCTCAAAAAATTAATAAGTGTATATTAATTAATATTATTTATGATATATAATACCTTTCAGATCATGATAACTTTTATACGGGTCGCGTGTTCGGTGAACTGGAATCATCTGTGCGCGCACACATCGAGGATGGCACCCTGACCATGTCCATAGAACTGCCCCAAGAAACCTACCACATAGAGCCTTCCTGGCGCCATTTGCCCACGGCAAAGAAACACACAATGGTTGCCTACAAATCATCGGATGTTAAGCTCAATAATAATGAGCAACAGCCAGGCACAGTGCCCAAGACCTGTGGCTACATCAAAGAGGGCCTGGAACTGGAACACAATGAAAATGCACTTTACGCTCTGCGTGAAAAGCGCCAATCGGATCAGTATGAATATACGCCGACAAAGACGCGCTGTCCACTGCTCCTGGTTGCCGATTATCGCTTCTTTCAGGAGATGGGCGGTGGCAATACAAAGACAACCATTAATTACTTGGTAAGTGAGAAACAGTTTTAGTACAGTCAGCCAATCCTCATTGATATTCTCCCTTGCAGATAAGCCTTATCGATCGTGTGCATAAAATTTATAATGACACCGTGTGGCAGGATCGTTCCGATCAGGAGGGCTTCAAGGGCATGGGTTTCGTCATCAAGAAGATCGTTGTGCATTCGGAGCCGACGCGATTGCGAGGCGGAGAGGCACACTACAATATGATACGCGAAAAATGGGATGTGCGAAATCTGCTCGAGGTAAGCCGAGCTGTGAAAATATTCAAATCAAGTCAAGATTTGTACAGCTGCAAAAAAATCTTGTGTAAATCTTGTTCTATTGTTCTACTTCTTCTCCCATCACTGCTAATTACTCTCATAATAATGATAATAATGTAGGTCTTCTCACGGGAATACAGTCATAAAGACTTTTGCTTAGCTCATCTCTTTACCGATCTCAAGTTCGAAGGTGGCATTTTAGGCTTGGCTTACGTTGGCTCCCCACGCCGCAATTCTGTCGGTGGTATCTGTACACCAGGTTGCTAATCCCCAAGATTATCATATTTATTCATCATTTGGCTTAACGTTGTGTTTCCCTTCGTTTGTTTATTTTAAGTAGTTATTTATTTAATTTGATTTAGTTATTTTTTTTTTTAACTGTAAAAAGAAAAGAAACTAATATTTATTATCATTCATTTTTCAACCTTGTGTAGAATACTTCAAGAACGGCTATACTCTCTATCTGAACTCGGGCCTAAGCAGTTCCCGCAATCATTATGGCCAGCGCGTAATCACACGTGAGGCTGACCTGGTTACTGCCCATGAGTTTGGACATAATTGGGGTTCCGAGCATGATCCCGATATACCCGAGTGTTCACCGAGTGCCTCGCAAGGTGGCAGTTTCCTGATGTACACGTACTCTGTCAGTGGCTACGATGTCAACAACAAGGTAAGGAAATCCTGCTCAATCCTTCAAATATACAAATAACTAATTGGATTACGTTTCAGAAATTTTCCCCGTGCTCACTGCGATCCATACGCAAAGTGCTGCAGGCAAAGAGTGGCCGTTGCTTCTCCGAGCCCGAGGAGTCCTTCTGCGGTAATTTACGTGTCGAGGGCGATGAACAGTGCGACGCCGGTCTGCTGGGCACCGAGGACAATGACTCCTGCTGCGACAAGAACTGCAAGCTGCGCCGTAATCAGGGTGCCATGTGCAGCGACAAGAATTCACCGTGCTGTCAGAACTGTCAGTTTATGCCAGCGGCGATGAAGTGCCGGGAGGCGCAATATGCCACCTGTGAGCAGGAGGCACGCTGCACTGGCTCCCATGCCGAATGCCCAAAATCGCCAGCGATGGCCGATGGCACCATTTGCCAGGAGCGCGGCCAGTGTCGCAATGGCAAATGTGTACCTTACTGCGAGACGCAGGGCCTCCAAAGCTGCATGTGCGACATCATTGTGGACGCATGCAAACGCTGCTGTCGCATGAGCATCAATGAGACATGTTTCCCCGTGGAGCCACCAGATGTTCTCCCCGACGGCACACCCTGCATAACTGGCTTCTGCAATAAGGTTTCTAGTCTTTGATATTGTTATATTTATTTATATATTTAATGTAATTATCTCTGTACGCAGGGAGTGTGTGAGAAGACCATACAGGATGTGGTCGAGCGTTTTTGGGACATTATTGAGGAGATAAATGTAGCCAAGACATTGCGCTTTCTCAAGGATAATATAGTCAGTAAGTAAAGGAGGACTGCTCTATGATATGTATAGATTGTTTAGACGAGTTTATTAATTTGTTTTGTTTTGAATAGTGGCCGTTGTGATGGTCACCGCTGTCTTTTGGATACCGGTTAGCTGTGTCATCTCATATTTCGATCGCAAGAAGCTTCGCCACGAAATGAAACAAATCGAGTGGAGTCACAAACTCGATCTCATTCATCCCAGTGACGACAGGCGTCGTATTATACACATACGGTAGGCTGTACCATCTATACAGATATATATTTATATAGCTATATAATAAGTAATCTTATTTTGTGTACTTAAAGCGTACCACGGCAGAAGATCTCAGTGGCGAGAGCTTGTAACTAACATAGAACGCGGTGGCGGCCATTGTTTTATCTTCCGTGAGCATTCTTCTCAAAACTGCCACAATTATTTTATATTAAGCATTAACATTTAAAATACATAACATAATGAATAAAATTCCCGATAATATAGACCAATTCCCAAAACAGATGTATTATGTCCCCCAAATTGGGCTCAATTGTAAAGCACTCAAATCTTGGATTGAAAATTAACTATCGATATTCTTAACAGTGAGCTAAATATAATTTCAATCCAGCTTTGTGAGTAGATTTTCTACAATCAATTAACTTTTAATTGCATTGGATTTTGTATTGTTTATTCATACTTTAGCAAAAATATGTTTTTGTGTGTGTTTTCAAAGTTCGTTCTACAGGGCAAACTGTTTAACATTTACGATTGATTGATTTTCCGATTATATCTTAGATTACTGTTTATTTTTTTTTTTGCTTTTATATATTGTATTACTTCTTTTTTATGCTCTTGCCATTTGTCTGTGGAGAACTCTCGTCATCGAGCTCATCGCTGTCATCGTCCTCATCCGAATACTCCTCATACATCTGACCATCGTCATATTCACCCAAGTTCATTTCCGCCTTGAAGGAGCACAGATTGAATTACAGTTAGAAATATATAGTACATATGAAAATTTGAGATGTATAATTTACCTTGCCACAAACATAGACCGGCCCCGTGCCTTGGACCAGCTTGAATGTGACGGAGCCATTGGGGAACTCAACGTTTGGTCTCAAACTGCGTGTTTCGCCAACCTTTAAAACCGCAATGGGGATTTTAACTGTCTTTTTCTCGCCGTCATCGTGCACGTTTGTTTCAGCCTGCAAGTGTGCGATTAGTTAATACTTGTAGTTATGCGATATGAAGCTAATAGATGACCACTGCCCCTTTCCCCTGCCCATTGTGTGTCAGTGTTTTTCCACTGGAGAAATTATTGTCTACATGCCTGAACTACATTGAATTCGCCTGTTTTCGCCTCGGGTCCCAACGAGATCTGTTTGATGATCAGCTTGTGTGAATGCACTATATACTCCTCTGGAATTTCGGGCACATCGAACTGTGCAATCGGCTCTTTTTCGCTTAGCGTAACACCTGGAAAACAAGAGAAAAATTGTTAAAGCCAAATGTTCCATGTATGTGTATGTGATGGTGTGTGTGCGTTTTGCCGGTGATGACTCTCGACGCCAAGCATAATGGTTGATAATCACCGTAAAACGATTCGGACTCCATTTGTATGCAGATAAAGAAACGCTCTTGTACAGTCCAATTGAAAAGAGTTTATGAAAACTTGTACTTTTCACACGTGCCTCGTACAATGCCGATAGCTATAGAGGCAAATGCGGCAGCAATGATGCTTGGCATTCATCGATGGTATACCGATAGTTTTTCACACGACGATATTGCTTGCAAAAGAGAAAAAACTGATATATTTAATAAAATGAAAATATTTTCAAAAAATCTAATAGCCATATAAAAGAGTGCATATTGCAAATTTAACTCTATTTATATAGACATATTTGCCACAAATCTTAAACGATTAATAATGAGTGAGTTGCTTAGTGAATTTATCTGGTAACGCCACGACTGAAATTCGCGCACGTCTCTAGCACATTTTGTATCCCTAGTTGGTAGCTACCATTTTGCAAAAGTTTTTGCTCAACACGTGCTCGGCGCTCATATTTTAAAGCTAGACATAAAATAAATCCCAACAATGGCAGAGGAATCATTCTATGGTAAATAACAATTAACAACATATCAATAGAGTAGTGAAAGAGCGGCGACAATTGGTTTAATTTGCAATGCGCTGCAAGGTTGCCGGCTGCCGGCATTTTTATTCAAGGTTGTGTCTATGTGTACATGTGTGTTTGTGTGTGTGTCTCTGTATACATGAATGCAGATACACATGTATATTTGTGTGTGCCTATGTGTATATTTTAATCTACAAGTAATGAATTTATATTTTCAGGTGTTACTTTAACCGCAGAAAGCAACAGCGTCACCTGGGACGTTGTCGCCGATGAGGATTATGCACGCGGCCAGAAGCTGGTCATCAAACAGATCCTACTGGGCGCCGAGGCAAAGGATAATGAATTCAACGTGGTCGAGGTAAGTGCGCCAACTACGACTACAAAGTATCATTGTGTGTGTGTGTGCAGTGTATGTGTGCCTCAGTGTGTGCGTGCAAATCTCTTATTGCGGACCGGTTTGTATTCATTCTCCAGGCAGGCAGGCGCAACGTTTGTTATATGGATAAAGGGCAAGGGCAATTGCGGGGTGGGGGTAATTTTGTCTGTATCTGCATGCAATACGCGCCCTTTGTCTGCTATTAACGCCGTCGTCGTCGCTGTGCTTTTGCTCTTGCTGCTCTTCTTTTTACCAAATGCATGACGTCACAAATGCCCAAAACGCGAGTTTGCATATGACAGCGTTTAAAACACCCCGTAATTATAAAAATTTTGATATAGGGAAAATGGAAGATAAAATGGATTATTAAATATTTTTAGCGGGCGAAGTTCAATATTTGTAGATATAATTTATCTTAAACATGCATATTAAACTTATATATGTATATAACAATTGTTCTATTTATATTTTTTTTATTTATTTATATACAATTTGCATTTTGCTTGTGACGAATATTTTTTGCAGGGTATTTACTGAGCGAATACCTTGCGACTTTTTGTTTTCTTAGACTGTACCAAAGCAAAACATATTTTGTACACATATTTTTTTTTTATTTACTTAAGTCGCATGCAATTTGATCAAGTCGAGTGTTGTCGCCAGCACCATCCCCGCTACCGTCGCAGCCATTATGATCATTGTTAGTGCTGTCTGCATTTGCCGTTACAATTTCGATAAGTTCCGCAAAGGTTTTAGTGAAATGGAACATGGTGCGTGCCTGCTTTTCCAGCCGGCAAACAACGCCCGCTGCTGCCACATTCCAGTTCCAGCAAATGAGCTCGCATCGCAACAGTTTCAGCTCATCGCGCAGCGATATTAAATTCTGCAAAGCAATTCAATTTGGAATTGTTTGATTTTGTTTTTGCGATTAAAATGGGTTGTTGTCTGTTTACTTACCAGCGCCACTGTCGCATCAATTGACCTAATCTCATTGCCTTTGATGATCACCAGTCCAATTGCACGGTCCGTCTGTCCCTCCTCTGTCACGCGAGCAACTGTTGTTGATTTCAAATATTCGGCAGCCGTATAATCTACACTGCCCTTCAACTCCGCCAAACACAGTTCGATTCCATTGTGCTTAAATATAAATAATAACGCATAAATTTGAAAAGCTCAAATTTAAATACTTTTGCCTGCTGCTTACCTTTTGCGTGGTGAGCTCAAATTGTGGCTTCGTGCTCTTCTCCAGTATAAACAGGGCGTTTACTGCTATTCCCACCAGCATTCCATATTCCAGTGACCAGAATATACAGCTCGCAGCAGTGACCAAAAAAGGCACCATGTCACGTTCTGTGGAGCATGAAAATCGAAATCTAAAACTGTCTTTATTTGAGAGTCTGTAGCACCTACTCTTTGCACGCCAAATCTCTGCAATTTTGTCGTACTCGACCATAAACATCATGGCTGCTATGATGATGGCCGCCAGCGTTGCCTTGGGTATATACGCAAAAGTGGAAGTCAACAAGGCCAGGGTCATCAGGACAAGGATGCCGGTAAAAGCACCGCCCAGTGTCGTCTTAACGCCACTCGAATTATTAATCGCCGAGCGGGTGAAGGAACCAGTGATGGGCATCGAGGAGAAGAAACTACTGAACACATTGCACATACCCAGTGCGATCATCTCCTGCGATGCATCCACAATTTTGCCCTTGGCTGTGGAATGTGCAATATGAAATGATAAATCAACTTGAATCTAAGGGTAATTCAAAAGAAGAGTTCCAGATTTCTTACAGAATGCCTTGGCAATTGATATACTCTCGAGGATGCTAAGCAGCGGTATGGTTGCCACTGCTGCGCCCAGACTGGAGACCATGCCGCCAAAGCTAATATGCTGCCCCAAAGCATCCTCCGTTTGAAATGGCGGTAAGCGAAACGGTGGCAAACCCGGCGTGATCTCGCCCGTTATCCGGAATATCATCTCATCCGAATTCCGGCTGAGCAGATAGCTCAACAGAATTCCCACAAATACGACTAGAACATTGCGGCTCAGCGCCAAATATCTCAACAGCTGCCGGAAACCACATTTTAAGGAAGTCAATTTCTAAGAGAAAATTAAAAGGGGAGCATCTTAGAATAATTTTTCGGAAGTGGATGGCCAATTTGTCCAACTTACCCGCATGAGGAGCAGCACGATTAGGGTGCAAAAGCCAAGAATGACGTCGTTGCGACGCGTCTCCTGAATGTGACTAAATAAAGTGATCCACGCGTCGAGAAAACTGTCTGTGTTGCTTTGGATGCCAAACAGATTGTTGATCTGCCCGCTGCCCACATTTAGAGCAGCGGCCAGTGTAAACCCCGTCGTCACCGGCACCGAAATGTAACGCACCAAAACCCCGAGATTCAGCAGACCCAACACCACTATAATGCAACCGGAAAGGAAGCACATTAAAATAGCATAATCCGGATTGCCGTTCAAATGTGAATACATCATCATTGATAAAATGGCCGTGGGTCCTGTGTTGACGCAATAAGAGAAGCAAGTTAGGGGGAAACTTCAACTATTCCAAGTCAAATTCTCCATCGAATATATAGTTGCGAAAAAAATAATAGCACCACTTTAAGCAATTATCTTCTCAATTGTTTCAAATATTTGTTTTAAATATTTTTTTTTTTAGAAATCGCTTATTTATATTTTCATAGTTACAAGGGCCCATTTGCAAAATAGTTTTATTAATTTTCATTAATTTTCTTAAAATGTGTCTTTTAAGTTTTTCTCAAATGTTTTTTTTTAAGTCTTCCACTACTAGAAACGTATTCAGAAATTTCTAAAACTTACAAATTTAAAAATTGACAACATTTCTTGGAAGAGTGGAGCTATTGTTATTTTTTTTTGCAACTGTTTGTCGGGTATGGTGGACTACTCACCCACTGTGATGTCCTTGCAGGTGCCGAATATAATGTAAATGAATCCACCCATAAATGCTGAATACAGGCCATAAACAGGCGGCAAACCGGCCACAATGCCATACGCCAATCCCTGCGTGATTGCAGTTAGACCCACCGTCATGCCGGCCAAAAAGTCAACGGCCAGATATTTGAGCTTATACCCTGGCAGCCAACTGCAGATGGGTAGCATATGTTTAACGGTCTGCGTGCTGCAACAGTTGCGCGCCTTGGCGCCCATGGCGCCGCACACATTGGGCAATCTTTCGTGATAGAGCTCATCTGGAATGTGATAGAAAATTACTTGTTGATTAAACCGAACCACATGATCAACAAATCAGCGTCTTATCTAGTTGACAGGTTTTTTTCCAATAATTACTTGGATTTATTGTGTGGCTGCTATCTGATAAAGTATATAATGCTACTTATTACTTTACGCTCCAGTCCATCTGAAGTGGGTCATCCATCAGCTAAAATTGAACCGATATCTGAATTGATATTAAAACTTCGATTTGTTGATGGCATCGTAATTCCAGTTATCAATCAATCAATCAATCACATGCAGACAGTGTATTCAGTTTTAATAATCATACACTGTTCGATAAGGATTGAACCAAAGTTCGAATTAACTTTTCTTTTTTTAAGAACGATTCGTTTCTTTTAAATATTGGTTTATTATAGAAATAAGGGTTAACACAAAAAAGGGTTAAGACAAAATTTCAAGAGACATTGTGTAATTAAAAACAAACAACTTGAAAAGCACAAATTGTTTTCTTGATAAAAAGTTGTCGTACAATTAATGTAATTGCCGGCTTGATGGTCGTAAGCGTTGCAGTCTTTACATCGTTTACATCATTCAGTCGCGGGTTCGAATCCCGATGGACGCATGGTTCTTTGTTTTTTGTCTAGTCCAGTAGTAGTCCGTTCTGCCTCCTTTTCTTTCTTCTATTAACCTTTCTGTCTAAATCCCTATCCACACGGCACTACAACGGGTTAAATATGGCCACCGTATAACCTATCCTATCCTATTAATGTAATTAAATTTCTGTTTGCTTTGAGATTCACCTATCAATTATTACTATTATTATTTTAACGCACCTTCCTTGAAGTCGCACATACTTGCCAATATTTGTGTTGAAGTACTTTGGGCAATTAATAGAGTTGAGTACTTCCCAACTTTTACAAACTCAGAAAGCTAGTTGATTAAATGTAGGTTGTTAAATGCAACACGTGCCGCGCAACTATCCGCGAACTGGAGAGAACTGAATTTGTTGTACAATATGTGGAATTTAATAAGTGAGGTTTTGATGTTGTCTCTGCGACTGCAGAACGACGAATGGTTCGTTTGTGAGTTGTTAGTACTGTTTAGTAGTCTGTCTAGCTGTCTCGCCATTTGCTATCGCAGTTTATTGGTATTCCTTATGCCAGCAGAGATCGTACTAACGTTGTTTGCGCAGGTATTTTCGAGAGAGGGGCAAATTACAGAATCAATATCGCAATATTGTGATACATTTGGAAGAGTGCGAGTTATAAAAGTTTTCACACTTTTAACCAAAAATTAATGCCACTAATTGGTTTGACTGTTTGCATAAGCATATCAAATGAATCGCTAAAAATCAACTCAACTATTCCATTTGTAGGTGACCACACTGAAGGACTCGGTGCAGATACCGATAGCAGTGCTGAAGGCTGGCGAGACACGTGCCGTCAATCCCGATGTGGAGTTTTACGAGTCGAAGGTTACGTTCAAGCTGATTAAGGGCAGCGGACCCGTTTATATCCATGGCCAAAACATCAAGGATGATGTTGAGGTGGTCGACATGGAGGAGGAGGATGAGGAGGACGATGGCGAAGATGATGAGATCGAGCATCCAAAGAAGCGCGCCAAAATTGAGCCGAACGCTGATGTCAAAAATAATGCCAAGAACCAGAAGAAAAAGTAAAAATTTAATAAAACAAAAGAAAAAAAAAACAACGAAAGATTTGTAAGCTAAATGTGTAGGTTTTAAAAGTTTATTTAGGCCCTATAAACAATACAATTGCATAAACATTAACACATATAAATAACTATATGCATGCGATGTAAAACTTGAACATACTTTTAGTTCCTTTCTCTGAGATCCTTAAACATTCAACAATTCAAATAACAACAAAAAGATACAAATATACTGATTATGTACTACTTACACTTAAGCAATAAGCCAGTCTAATATGTAACAAAAACAGCATCCCAAAACAAGCATGCAGCTGCATAATATATATAATTTTATATATTCATATATTTGTATATAAAGTATACTTTGGGTTCTTGAAGTTGTTGCTGTTTTGCAAATTATGTTTTCCACACAAAACGGCAACAACTTCTTTTCCCAGTCAGGCTTTCTTTCAATTTTACAACAACCAGAAAAAACCAAGCAAACAAATAAGAATGCTCTAGTCGGGAGAGCTCGATGTGGAGATACTCTGAACCCAAGTCTTTAACTATCATAAGTCGTACACATCTTGCACTCACTGTATGTACATATGTATTTGTATGTATGAAAAAAAAAATACTTTCGCTTTCTGCTGCTAAATATGAATATAAGATTTATTTCCAAACTTGATGAAATTTTTACGGATGATTCATATTATGTCAAGATATACACATACCCCATTAGAAAGATATATCTTTAAAATTATGTGTTGTTTTTATTGCTGTCGGTAATCGACTTTTCAAATTATATGGTGTATTCCAAATTTGAATTCGAAGTGTCGAAAATTACTAAACTGATACCATTTTTGATGCTGATCGATCGGAGATGCCCTTTTTATACCTTTTCTGGGTATAATAAAAACTCATCAATGTACAAAATACTCCATATTTCTTGTGTATATATCTTATCAGTTCAAAGTTGCTACCTTCTGTCTGTTACATACTTTTGCACAACTTCATTATCAATTTTACTCTTCGTTTTTATATACACTAATAATCAAAACATCGATATAGAAAGTATTTTCTTAACATTTCGGTTTTAATGATTCATTTGTCAGCTTTTGTGTCGGATTGATACAGGAATAGTGAGGCATATCTAAAATAATGTGAGAGGAGGCTCAATTAAAAGAGGAAACTTTTTCGGGAATGCCTTTAAATGTTTCGTCCTTCTAGTGTACGCCTTAGTTGTTAGTTGTTAGCCTTAGTTGGGAGATGGCTTCACTTTGAGACGCTCGAAGGCGCTCTTCTCTAACGCCTCACGGTGCTTGGGATCAGCGATTTGGATCAGTTCGTGCATGCGCTGGCGCATATTCTTGCCAAACAGTGAGGCGATGCCGTGCTCGGTGACCACATAGTGGACATGGGCACGGGAGGTGACCACACCGGCGCCTATAAAAAAAAGGAGAATACATTTCAACATTGTGGATCATATATGTGTGGGTCAAAAACTCACCTGGCTTCAGCATAGGCACAATCTTGCTCTCTCCTTTGTTGGTGGTCGATGGCATGGCAATGATGGGCACACCCAAACCATCCAGACCCTCGGCAGCGCCGCGTATAAAGTCCACTTGGCCACCGAAACCAGAATAGAAACGTGTGGCAATCGAATCGGAGCAGACCTGACCGGTCAAGTCCACCTCGATACAGCTGTTGATGGCCGTCATGCGGGGCTGCTGCTTAACAATGCTGGTATTGTTCACATAGTCAATGGCCAACATCTCTGAAGACAGAATTAAATATAGACATATATATAAGTATATATTCTTAGGCATAGGTTCTGCTTGCCCTACCAATGAAGGGATTATCGTTGACAAAATCGTAGAGTGCCTGATCACCGATCAGGAAGGAGCCAACGATGCGACCCTTGTGCATCGTCTTGCGACTGTTGGTGATGCAACCCTTTCTGGCCAGCTCAACAACGCCGTTGGCAAACATCTCCGAGTGTATGCCCAGATCCTTGTGGTTGTGCAGAGCGTTGAGCACCGCATCCGGAATGCTGCCAATGCCCATCTGCAGCGTGGCACCATCTGAAACCAAATTCTCGGCAATGAGTTGGCCAATCTTCTTTTCCACAGCCGATATCTCGCCGGTGCCATGCTGCGGCAATTTGTCGTTCACCTCAATGGCAAAGTCAAAGTGGGACTTGTGAATGATGGAATCGCCAAAGGTGCGGGGCATATTTGGATTTATTTGAGCTGCAAGCAATTCGGGCGATTATTACACAATATATACCATATATATGTATCTAATTGTGTTATGTTTATTGGACTCACCAACAATCTTCTTCGAATTGAGGAGCGCAGCACGGACGCAATCGACGCTTGTGCCGAGCGAGCAGAAGCCATGATTGTCCGGTGGCGACACATGAATTAAGGCCACGTCGGGCTGCACAATCTTCTTGTAGAACAGCTGGGGAATCTCATGTAGAAATATGGACATATTGTCGCCACGTCCCTCGGCTACAGCTTTGCGCACATTGCCGCCCATAAAGAACGAGTTTGAGCGAAAGATGTCCGAATTCTCCGGTTTGCAATACTCCGCCGGACCCTCAGTGTGCATGTGGCAAACAGTCACATTCTCCAGTTTATTGCACCTTCCATGCGCCGTCATCGTATTCAGCAGCGTCACAGGAGTCGCGGCTGCGCCCTGTGCGAAAACCACGTCGCCTGCAAAAAAAAAGTAAAATTATAAGGTTGAGAATTTTTGGCAGATCTGAAAACAGTTGTTTACCATGTTTTGTTCATATAAAAAAAATATGTATTGTAAGTATAAAATAATAGCACCACTTACGAATAAAAAAACGAACCAATATTTTTACAATGATTTCAAATATTGAATTTTAATATTGTTTAGTATTCCCCTATAAACTAAGTATATACAAATAATTAATAATTAATAATTATTTTATGGCAGGCAATAAAAATTGTTGCTAAACACTAGTCGAGATAAGCTTGTAATCACTGTATATATATATATTTGTTTTTTTTTTTACATTTTGTCTCTTATATTTAAGTCTCGTTCCATTTCTAAAAACGTCTTCAGATACTTTTGAAAACATTACTTGTGAGAGTGGAGCTAATTTTTGTTCGCAAGTGTATTTTTGTTTGTGTGTAAGTATATATATTTACCCGTTCATATTTATTCACGTGCTGCTTTTTTTAACATTTATCATTGCTAGCCAAAAAATTGTACGCGAACATTGTTTGGCAGTAAACACCCCCACACACAAACAAGCCAATTTTTAAAAGTTGTAGAGCCGATCAGCGAATGTTTACTGTACTTGATATGACTAGATAAAGTTGCCAAACACTTGCATTTGCTTACAATGTATATGCATATATTTATAAATAAGTTGCCGATAGTCTATTTTTAAGGCACCCTAACGAACTCAAATGCCGTCAAGTATCTCATATATATATATATATATATATATATATATATGTATTTTATCAGGTTTTTTTATGAGGTGTGTTTGCAAGCAAAATTTTTGTTAAGATCAAGGCTTATATCTGTTAGTGTTCAAAATGTTAAACAAGTTTCATGACGTCCATTAATTAGAAGATCAACAATTTTTACTGCCTCTCTTGTTGCTCACTGCAAACGTCGTCGAAGGAGCTTTTAGAATCGAAAGCTTTCTTGAAAGCCCAAATGGCCTTATCTGGATCAACAGCCAGACACAAGTTCATGATTAAATATTATCACAAGTCGCTTGATTAGAAATGATTTGTCTAAGTAATATAGCTTGTCTGCTCATATCTTAAGTTTTTTTTCTTTGGCTGGTTGCACACAGATTACCCCCTATATATGCGATTATGTATATATGTAAGAAGTCGGACATATATAGGTATATCTAAGCATTACCGGCCAAAACGTGCCAACAAAAATAAAAGCAAAACAAATTTTCCCGTTAAATGACGTAGTCGATTTTTGAGCGGCGCGTGTTTGTGAATTGATCTAAATTTAGATCGCTGCCAGCGCACAAAATTAAATCTTCACTTGTATATCTAACTGTACATATGTACATATAAAATATTTCTGTGATTCTACATCGCCATAAGATGAAGCTCAAAAAGTGCGACAACTTGCGGTGTAAACAAACATTTCGACTTGTGTTTGTGGGCGGGGTCAACATACGAAACTAGTTTTACTATCATATCATAATATATATTTTTTTTTGTCCGTCGTTTTTTCTTTTTTGGGTGGCTATTGCGCAACTTGTCGATTGAAATTAATTAAATGAAAGCTGAATTAGCGCCAACAATTTAGCAAGTTTATTTACGACAATCAATTTTATCAGAGCTCCCCAGTTGGTCTACAGTTCGGACAACTAACACTATTGCATAACTGCTATTTAATACACATAAAACATAACATAACATAACAAATGTAGATAAGTTTGTCCTTATCAGCACACGAGCTCAGACAGCTCAACAGAGGCCGGTTCTAATCAGTGGCTGTCAAACTGAGCTTTCGTTGAGCTGAACAGAGTACAAAGTGCACTTAATTTTAAGCACATTTGTTGTTGTTTTATAAAAAATTATGCTTGTGTATATACTGAAGGCACAACGGAATGAGAATAGTTGTAATTAAAGTGAGGAACTCACAAAAACAACAACGTAATTGATTTAAAACTTTAAAACTTTGCATACTTATGCAAATTTCTTATGTCCACACTTCTATTAGAAAAAAATGTTATGTAAAATAAATTAAATTGCTACTTTTTTTTATCATGTTTTAAGGGTCATTAAGTTTATGGTCATTGTTACGGCAATCAATTTCCCAACTTTCTATAGAGCAATGATTTGCTTACGTGTGCGTGCCGAGTAAATAAATGATAAGCTCGACTGTATGAAGTACGCTTAATTGATTTTAATATTGAACCACCCTGTAATTTGATATACATATGTTTATGTGCGCAAACACATGTGTAACGTGCAAGTGTGTGTAAATAGTTTAAATTGCAAAGGCTATACACACACATACACTTACGCTCATAATTTGCATGACTTGTTCTATTGCCCCCTCTCCCTTGCACTTTCTGTCAGCAGTCTAATCAGGGCAAATAGAGCTACACGTTAGGGAGGTAAATGTTTTTTTTTTGTTGTATTACATAACATCGAATTTTTGCTTAGAATTGGCAGCGCCATCTTCAGGCGGCTATTCCAGCGCAGATTTACTTATCGTCTGATAACTCACCAGACTTAATGCAGGCGACGGCCTCCTCGGGCGAGACAATTGGCGGCTCACGGGGCAACGGATGCGACAACTCATTGACATAGGTAAAATAATTATTGTGTGTTGCTGCAGCATTTGCTGAGCCAATGCTCAGCAATTTGTTGATGCTTCTCACACGGCGAGCCAACATTATTGCAATTTAAATATACAGTAAGTAGAGACTTATTATTATTCTCTCTCTGTCCCCCAAGTATTTGTTTGTAGGAGGTGGGCGTGGATAAATGCAGTAAAACAATCGTTGTTTTTATTTATTTCTGCTTCCGGCCTGATGCGGTTGTCTCCGTGTGTGTCTCTCCACTCCAGCGGCGCGATTAAAACTAGCTATGACCGAAAGCTTTACCACACCGCGAAAGCTGTTCAAACCGGCGAAGGCTTAACTACTGACCCTGCATAAATCAGTTCTAACATGTTATACGAAACTAAAATTAAATTATTTTGAATATACGCAAATAATTTGACATTATTCGTTTTGGCTGCTAAATGTATTGTTTCCTTACAAATATTACAATTTGTTGGCATTTATTTGTGCTGTTAATCGAGGCCAACTCAATGACATTACACAACACTACAAAATTGCTCGGGGTGAATGGCAGCCCGGTAACATTCAAATTTAAGAAATAAATAATTTTGTTTTACGCCTATTTTGAAACAAATTATTTACAATTACTAAAATGCTTATTATTTTATAAAATATTCAACATTTGGACCATTTTGTGATTGGTGTTTTGATCCGGGCGAATGCCGAATTCCATTCACAACGGACCGCTTTCATATTGACAAAAATAACATTTTGGTAAGCAATTCACACAGGACGACATCTATTCGAAGATGCGAAAATTGATTCCCAAATGCAACATCATCTAGCATATTTTGTAACAGCTTTCACGGAATAAATAATTACAATGAGCAAAACTGGAGATGACATAATAAAACGCGCTGTTTGGGATTTCTACCATGAAAAAATATTACTTGATATGTGGGAGGAGAACGTTCCCTTATTTAAGTCCCCGGTGCACAAGAACAGCAAAATATATAAGACAATGGCCTTAGAATTGGCAGAAGCCGGCCTTGAACTACATTGGTCAAAAATAAAGATAAAGTCAGATAATCTGGTCAGGAAATACAAGTATGTATTTTTACATTCCTGACAATAATCTATGTACATGTATATGTAAATGTCGCCCAGAACTGAGTTAACCGAAAGGACAAAGCACGATGCTAGGCCCACAGGTTGGCGCCATTTTAAAAAAATGCATAAAATCATGTCCCAACTGGTACCCCAAGATTCAGGTAAATTCTTACGATTCTATATCAATAAGTTCTACTTTCAAGAAATTTCAGTAGACGAGACGGATGCAGATGATGAAAATCAGGATGTTGGTAATGATGATGTTCAGGATGTTAGGGATAATGTTGCTGATGCTGATGATCAGGATGCTGATGATAATGTTTCAGAAGCAGATTCAAATCACTCATTTATTGTTGCTACCTCGGAGGAATCATTTCATGGGGATTGCAGTCCAACGATAGATGAGCCTCATGCAAAGCGAGAAAAATCTACCAAAAATCCCAAAATGACATCCTTTGAATTGGCAATGATTAAGATTGCAAGGGGAAGAACGGAGGATTTAAATCGAGCAGCGGTGACCAGACTGGAGATTCTGAATCGTATGGCAAATGATACGGCCAATTATCATGCGAAAATGTTGGAAATGTTAGCAAAGAGTATCAATAAATAATAGTTCATGAATAAACAGTTCAAATGTAGGATTTCAGTTAATTAGCCTTTATTATATGTGTATATATTAATTTATGTCCAAATTTGTAATTGAAAATCCTATAAGATAAAAGCGCCTTGGACTAACAATTAAAAAAATAACAAATACATAAATGTAATACTTATTTTATATTAAGAGAACTTATGTGAAATCTATACAACAAAGGGGCTCAACTATTTACATGCTTATATTCTTATTACTTATATAGTTTAATTAGTTATTGAAGAGATTTTCACATATTTTTTTTCTGCGTTTTCCTTGGTACAATTCATTTATTAAGCCATCTGTATATATATATATATATATATGTATATATATATGACTAGTTGATGCGTTTATTTTCTTGACTTATTAATGCTTTCGGCACAATCTGGGGTTTGTTCTTCAAAATACAGCTATGTAAATATATGTATATACTACTTGTATATGGATTGATAATTATTACAGAGTACATTAGTTAGACTGATCTCATGCAAGTTACATATATATGTATATATATAGAAATTATCGCCATGGTTTACATTACCGATTTAATGGGAATAGTTCGGTCTTGATTTGTGGACGGAACATAAACCATACTACATATATATTTGTATAAAGTGAAAAAACGGCACAATGTGGAATTTCATTAGGGTTTTTGGGCCCATACAAATCTGACTAGATGATTTTTAATTATGTATATAAAAAAATCAATTGTGTAGCATTTTAAAAAAGTTTGGTTTCTTGTTATAAAATTGCTATTAGATTCACTGATTATTTGCTTTTGCATATTATGCACAAATTTGCGTTGGTTGCGAATTCGTCTAGTTTTTTTTTCTTTCAGTTTTTTTGTCCACTCATATGAATACTTTTTTGGGGGATTTTCTTTCATATTCCATTTATATTTTCAAGTGACTACTTAAAATGATGTTCTACTGAACTAAAGTCTAATATTTAAACTAAGTAAGCCAATGTTTTTCATTAATTTTTTTTTTGGCTTTCTTGCTACGGTTAGTATTTGGTAATATCCTTTATCTCGTTGGCAGCGTCATGTTCAGGCATAGCTCATGATCCCTGAGATCGCCCCAACCACCATTGCCCTTGCGTAGCTTCGATTTCTTTATCAAACTGGGCACCGTCATCATCAGGGAGCGCGGAAACAGCTGATGCGAAGTGCGTGCTATGCGCAGCACATGTTGCACCTTGGAGATGACCTGATTGGATTCGCAATTCTTGTTTTTGTGATGAACGCCACTGTAATTACAAAAGAAAACTAAATAAATATTATCAGTTCGACTGAAAATACACTCACCATTCGCCAATGTGAAAGACTCGGGGTCCCTTGACAATCATCGCGTGCAACTTGCGCTGCAGACACTGCTGGGACACATGTTGCAGCGACCAGTCCCAATTGTAGTCGTCGTAGGTGCAAAAGTGTCTCGCACACCGGCGAATGCTCGTCCAGGTGGTGCGATTGAAGGCAAAGCCCATATTATGCTTACTGCTTATCCATGGCATGGACTCCACCTGCCAGAGCAAAGGAAATGGGAATCAGTTTGGATTTGTTGTTTGATTATGATTTCGGGTTTTTTTTTTGGGGTAACGAACAGCGAACAATTGGAAGAAAAACGGGGAATGTTGGTAGTTGAGCATGCAAATTTCCATTCAAGTTAAACGAAAAAAAATCGGGCCAAGAGTGTGTTTTGAGGAGGAATCATAATATCAAATTGAATGCCCAATTGCATTAACTATATACCATAGTTTAACTCATTATATTTCAAATTATCGAAAGTTATAAGTCCCATTTTTGAAAAATGCACATATTCGTGTGGATCGCAGCGTTGCCAACCACTTGTTAGTATGTTAATTAAGGATGCAGGGATGCCCCACCAATCGATAAACGCTCTAATTCTATGGGTTCGTAAAGATAACGCACTAATAACGTATACCTTGCGATAATCATGGCCGATGCTGCGCCTATCGATCTTCGCGACTGGTACGCGCGTGCGCAACTGTGTGTGTTTATCGAATTATCGGCATGCCAACACAGAAACAAACACATATACATATACATAAATATATCGTAATAAAGAGAGACATTAACAAATAACACAAACATTAAAAATACACACACACATGCGGTTTGCCAAAGCAATCTTGGATTGGTTTTGCGGGTTTGGTTAGCGGCTAACATGCAAAAACACAGACAATAAGCAAATGAAAACAAGTGGAATGAAAGAAGAAAAGGAAATTGGAATCAAATTGTGAGCTACGATTGCAATGATCGGAAGTGCTGGATATCGATTAGGATTATAACGGTATTATTTGTTATTTCTTTTTTTTTTGTGTAGATTATTGCTGTTGATGGTGCTACCTTCTGATAGACGGAATACAATGACGGCAGGACATGATAGTTCCATGTTTGTGCACCATTTTTATTGTTATTATTATTATTAATGCTATTGTAATTGTTATTGTTGTTGAAATTGTCGTTATAAGGATTATTGTTATTATTGGTGTTGGATGTGGCTGTAGCGGTGACAGTGTTGATGTGGCTAGTTCTTTTATTGCTGTTTCTTTTATTTTTGTTGCTGTTATCGTTATCGATATCGACGGTGTCGCCCACATAGACTTTCACATTCGCATTCGCATTCTTTAATGAAGTGCTGGATGATGATAGCGCTGATGATGACGCAGTTAACTGCAGAATGGTGTTTCTATTATTATTATTGTTATTATTATTATTGTTGTTATTATTATTATTGTGCCTATTCGATCCTAATAGACTGTTTGACGAGATCAGCGAGGAAGCAAACGATTTTTTGTTAGTCTGTCATCAAGTAGAATAGAACGCAGAAAGATATGCATATTTAGAAACGATATATGAATTGTGATTGTATGTGTGTGTGTGTGTGTGTGTGTGGGTGTGTGTGTTTGCTTATAGTAAGAATTAAATCAAATCAAATATGGTGGGAACATCCATATGTACAGTAGACATATATCTTGTTGAACAATTGCCAGATGAATGTTACATAGATGTAATTATGTTTGTGTTTTGTATCTGTGCGCACTAGGCATATGTATGTATGTATGTAATTTATATGTGTATGTATGTATGTATGTATGTGTGTATGTATTGAAGATCCATTTTGCTAGTGCTTGAAATGATTAATACACTATTTAAAAACGTTCATGTTTCAGACGGGATATGTTTAGTTGAGAACAGTTAAACTGGCAATAAGCGTTGACATTTGCTCTTGTTAAAAACATAAATTAAATATATATTTTTGTTTTTGGTTTTTGTTTTCTTTAAGCAATTTTCTTCTTTTTTTTTTGTGTTGACGACTAAAACGAATTTCGTAGCCAGGCAAAGGAAGCACAGATAGTGTGTGTGTGAGAGTGGTGGGTATTCAGAAACTCACCTTGCTGTGGTAGGTATAATAGTTGAATGTCTTCAGATAGGTGCCCAGGGACAGGATATTGCATTGAGGGCACAAGTCTTTGGTGCGTTGCTGCATCATCGCCAACAAATAGAGAAAATCTTCGGCCACATAATGATCCTCCTCAAGGAACAAAACGAGACCTGCAATCAAAGCATACAAATTAAAAATTAAGGAGTTTCCTTTGTGTAAGTTGCTTCAGCACTGCTCACCCGTGTGAAACCGGGTCACTTCCAGTTCGTTGAAGACACGATTCGACTTCCACCACCAGTGGTGTTTGGTCTGCGTAAATTTCGCCTCACGATAATGGCCATAGAGATCAGGATAAAGGGCATTGTTACAGCTGCTGATAAGAGCTCTGCAAAAGAAAAAGAAAACAACGGGATATTTATTTTATTTTGAATTAATAATTATTCACTCACTGCTCTCTCTTAATGTTCCGAGGACAATCGTTGGGATCGACGCCGGGATATTCGTGCGGATGCGTTTGTATCGAATACGGATAGAAGATCTGCATCACTTTGCAGAAATCAATCTGTTGCACCAGATCATTGATGTCATCGTCATAGAAATCGTGCGAGAATATCAACAGAGACTTGGATATATCCCGTGCCTGCGCCAAACTAACAATCAAATGTCGCAGATAATTGATCCGCGTGTGGACCTGCGAGTAAGAAATGTTTCTAGCGATTGTAGCTCCAAACAAAATTCCACTCACCTGTATGACAATTATCACAGAATCGTTTTGCAGCGGCCCAAAAATGTCCTCATTCAGCACCAGCTGCATTTCGTTGTATCTGATTATCTGACGCTTAATCTCCGTCATATTTGGCGGATGATAAACATCAAAGCTGATTGTGGTCGATGCAGCCAAACCAGAACCACTATTTGCCGCAGAACCGCTGCTATTCAATTGGAGCGCTTAACAAAAAAAAAAAAAAAATAAATAAGAAAGTATGTTTAGTATTTATTTTATTTATTAATTCGTGACAGATCTAACCAGCGGTGTGGTTGCGTGTGTGTGGCGTCAGATATTTGTGCAGTGTTGCCGGCACCATGGACATTATGGCATCCACCGAGTCATTGGTCACCGAATCGCTCACCATCGCATCGCGACTATCCACTAAAAAAAAAAATGAATTAGCACAAATATTGGTTATCAATAATTGGACAATAAAGGAGTTCCACTCACAGGAGTTAAAGCTGTGATACTGCAGCAGGCCAAAGATGCACAGGGCCAGGATGAAAATGCTGCGCATATAAAAATTGTTGCGTTTGCGTCCCATCGCCCCCGTATTGGGCAGCGGTATCAGTACACGTCCTTAATGGAAAATAAAATCATATCGGTACGAATAGAATTGTAGCTGTACTTACCTCTCATTTTTGACATATTATCGGCGACTGTTTCCGAGTTGCTAGCAGATGCCAACGAGGCAAGCACTTTTATTGCGCCATCTAAAATTATTCGGCGAATTGATAAAAAATGGTTCAAAGTGCTAATTATTCGACACAACAAGTTGTACTGTTCCAGTAATTTGTACTGTACAATTTAAGAGTGCCTTTGTCGAGTGAGCTCGACTACAAACACATCTGTTAAATATCGCCTAGTTACATTGCCAAAGTGTTATTCACTCAAATACGCCCCCTTTTAATTGGTTTGTGCATTTAAAATAATAAATATTTCCCTAATTTTTTGAGAATTTCTCAGTCCAATTGTTTTCTTTCCAACTAAAAAACAGCAAAACGAGTTAAAAAATCGCACTTGTCATTAGTTTTTTTTCGACACAGTATAGTTATAACAAAGCACATATTTTGGGGGACAGACACCACATGGCTCCGAGACGCCTTCTATTTTTTCTTTTTTTTAATTTTGAGTATATTTGTACAGCTGACATAGGCATAAAAACCAAACCAAGAGAGAACGTTGCATTCGGACGAAACCGACAGCGAAATACTATGATACCATAATAACCCTTCTTCGAAGTTTGGCAACTGTAGCTCTTAAATTTCGGAAGATATAAGCTTTTCGAGATTTTGGGGGCTGGAGTGGGCGTGGTTGAAAAAAGGTAAGGGGGGTCGGCTGTGGTCGTGGCATATGCCGATCTTTGAATGACATCGCCAACAACCCAGCAACCAAAATTGGTGACTGTATCCATAAAATTGTGGGAGATATGTGGCTTTATCCTCCCTAGTGGACGTAGGACTAAAACCTCGACACTTTAACTTTTGAGGGTACTTTCAAGTATATGTTCCAAGTTTGAAGTCTCTATCTCTAAGGGTGTCGGAGAAACGCGCGTTCATACAGACGGACAGGCAGAATGAAGGACATTGCACAAACCCAATATACTAGATACCTCCAGTATCATAGTATAAATAGAATACTGTAGTTGAGTGTGCTCGACTAAGTAGTCAGAAAGTCAGTAAGTGACTTAGTAAGGCAGTAAGTTAGTAAGCTTGTAAGTAAGTAACTAAGTAAGTACTTAAGGGGTAAGTATGTAAGTAAGGAAGAAATTAATTTAGTCAGTAACTAAGTAAGTTATATAGTATATAGGTAAGTAAGAAGAAAGTAACTAAGTAAGACAGTAAGTAAATAGCAGTAACTACTATAAATGTTAGTAAGAATGGAAGTAAGTAGATAAATAAGTAAGGAACTAATTAACCAAGTCAGTAAGTTGTATGTAAGCGAGTAGCTTAGCAAGAAAGTAAATAAGTTAGTTAGCAAGTGCATCAGTAACTGAATAAGCCAGTTAGAAACTAGTAAATCCATGAGTTGAGAATTGCCGAGACCTTAACTCAACATTATTCATTTCGAGCCCAAATTTGAATACCCGGTCAGGGTTAATGTAAGTATGTGCGGTATATGCGAAAATTTTCAATCGTAATTGCTGAATTGTTTTTATGTTAATCGTGTTTCGCATTTCAAATTGTAAGTGGCTCGCTTTATGTGAAATTGAAGTGGGTCTGCAATCTGGAATCTGTCAATCTAAACGTATTACTCAAGGGGCTATTAATTTATATAGAGAACCGCTTTCAGCTGTTGCAATCGCAATCATGCAAATCAGCAGCAAAGCTGCGCCGTGATAAAATCTCTGCCTTAAATGCGACTCGGCTTCGACTGATGAGGTCTCCTCCTCCTCCTCCTCCTCAATATGTGTTTAGGTTTAGGTTTAGGCACTTGGAATTCAGTCTAGGGTGATTAGCGATAAGCCATTCAGCTACAGCTAAATTCACTATAACAATAGGCCAGGCTGGTGCCAGGTGGGTGGTGGCAGGGGCGGGGTGGCTGGGTGCACTAGTCACAAACGGCCTCCTCACGGCACGTAACAATTGCGTGCGTGTGTTGTCATCAGCCTCGTGAGACCGGCGAATACGGCGAATACCTCCTCCGCCGGACTTTTGGTGGGGGAGGGGAGGGGATAACTTGTAAAGTGGGCGACGATCTCGAACGGCCTCGCGTCAATTGGCATTATAAATAGAATGGCAGATTTGGCGAGTGCCGCGTATCTCGAAATTCATCATTTCTTTGCAGTTGTCGCCAAAGCAAGCATTTTTCTGCCAGTTAACAGACAGGAACAAATCAAAAAATTTTTTTTTTATATAACCAAGGCCATGGTTATTATATATTTAATATATATTCATATAATTTATGCTGTGGTCGAAAATTTTGCTTAAGAGGCATTTTAACGAAATCGAACGTTGAACTGTTTGTAAGCAACTAAATAGTAAGGTCTTTTCACGCAAATTGTAAGCACAATTATATTATATGTTAATTGAAGTAAATTATGTAAATTTATATTTCAAAATTCTACCTTCTGTGCACAGGATAAAATTTTCCACTGCCTCAGCTTCATCATAACTAAACAGAAATGTTTTTAAAATTCATTTTACTATGTTAAACCTCTACAACATATCTATAATTATATACAAAGCTAATTACTCTGATAACGAAAGTATCATAGTAAATTGGTTTTGTGCAATGTCTGTCAGTCCGTCTGAGCGATACTTTATACATATACATATAAACATATACTAGTCTGTTTCCGCGTCAGACAAAGTGTTATAATCGGAGTTCTAAGTACACTTAGGCTATTACTTCCAACGTGTTTGAGTTAGAGCCGTAAAACTTGGTAGGTATATTACTGATAAAAACAATTTTATGGCCACAACCACTGCGCCCATAATAGCCAAAGTGAAAATCGATAAGCCCACCATTTTAAAGATAGAGTCACCAAACTTGGAAGGTTATTTGCTGGTAACCTTTTTAAAAGATGGACAAACTTGGAAGGTAAATTACTAGGAACCTTTTCTGGCAAACTTGGAAGATAGATTTCTAGGAAGTTCATTCGAGGATCGATATTTATGTCACAACTGTTATTAAATGACTTGTTGGCATCAAAGTATTTCGTAGTCTGATATGCCCGACTGCAACGATATCTCTTGTTGTTCACTTGTATATGGTAATATTTCCAGACAAAAACGCTAATATTAAATTTAGTGTTTGTTAGGGACTATTACCATGGCCTTGATACCGAAATATATTTATATATAGCAATCATATATGGTGTGATCATAAACAGATTTTGCTTTATTCGAAGATAAACAACAATATTAATATATTTTTAGCAAATTCGTTAACACAATTTTATTATTTGTTTGTTGAAAAAATAATGGAAATTATAGCTTTAAGACTCTTGCTTACAAAATGGCTTTCTGGCACATTTAAAACTTTTCCAATGCCATAACTAAACATCCTTAAAATTACTAATTTTGTCTAATTTAGAAAGTTTATTTTTTCAATACAATACAATACATATAGAAATATATAAGATGACACATTTTCAGATTCTAATTTTGTTAATGAGCCTAATTTTGTGCTAAAAGCTAAGCTTCTAATGTTTTTGTCAATAAACTGGAGCCGAAATGTTTAATAAATGATAATTAAATCAGCCCCAAAAGTTAATTGAATAAAATCCCAATAAGCGTCATCAATTCTAGTCAATAAAAAAAGGTAAAGCCAGGCTGAAATATATTTCGAAACCTATACGCCCATAAATGCCATGACAACATTAATGTTAATGAAATCAACGAATTTCCATAAATAGTATAAATAGAGCAAAGTTCAAGTGCCCAAAGTCAAATACAAAAAATGGCTAAACTTAATAGGGGGCGTCAACAACGACGACGATGACTCGGACTCCCCGCCCCGGAAATATGCCATCCATCCATTTTGACTTTGAATTTGAACTTTAAACATCGATTAAAAGATTGAAAAAAAAAATACAACAAAAAAAAAAACATAAAAAAGAAGCAAAACACGAAAGTACAATGGCTTTAAGTGCACGCGCCCTCAGCAGCTAACAGAGGGGTGGTTAGAGGATTGGGCAGGGGCCGTGGGGGTTGCGGTAAATCTGTAGACAAGATATTCAGGCGAAACAGGTATGTGAGACAGTATTTATTTATTTATTTACTGTTTGCTTGTTACGAAATCAGTGTACGATATAACGGGGCTAAACAAAACCGAAAAAAAGTCGCACGAAAGCCAAGCAAAACACAGAGCAACAAGAGTGTTTTTTTTTTTTTTTAGCATATGTTCGACTAGCACATACCACGTACTGGGCTTAAGTTTGATGTTGGCAAATTGAACATTATCGATTTTTGAACAAAGTGTGTATATTTTATTTACTTTCTATATTTTTTCTCTTTTTAAGTTAAGACATTTTTGGTACATTAACGTGAAAAAATATAATAAGTGAAAACTAATTATTGATTAAAATTCTACAAGCTGAGAAGAAAATTCGCCTATTTTTTAAGAGCATATTTTGTCCTGAATAGAAAATAATAATAAGCTTAGATATATTAAGTATTTGATTTTTTTTTCCTGTAATTTTAAATATTCAATGTAATTTCTACTTTTTACTTTATATAAATTAATTTTAATTTAAAATTTTTATTTATGTGAACCTTTTGAGAAAGAAAATCGTAGAAATTTCATAAAAATTTATGGATTTTAACAATATTTACAAAATGTAGTATTTTGTTTTGAATAACTTTAAGGGAAAATTCGTGGTAAGCTTTTCCTTTTATTTTAGCCATCTTAATAAGAAAAAATTTTATTTAAATTTTGTGCACAAATGCACAATACATTTAATATGCTTATTTTGGCCAAGTGTATATGCTCACAGGGTAGGAATGCAGGGTACAAAGCGAAATTCGCCGCTTAGTTTGCATTTATTTATGGTTGTTGTTGGCTTGTGAAATGTTGTGATAATTTACAGAGCATACAGCTATTGAAATAGATGTTAATTATTTATATCGCGAGAGACGTTTTCATTTACCTTTGGCTAAAATTGCTAGTGCGCAATATTTTCGTTTGTGGCTCCGTTTCGTCTGTCGGCATCGTTGTTCCTCAATCGATTTTTCAGACGCCCCAAGTCCAGTATCAGATTTAATGCCTGCATTTAAATTGTTGCTGTTGTTGTTGTTGTTGTTGCCGCATTGCAGTCTCTTTGAATAGAATTTCGAGCATTTTGCGAAAAGTTCTCCTTTATTGTAGTAGTCGTATTTTCTCAATTGTTGAATTACTTAAATGTGCTTTTTGTTGTTGTTGTCGTTGTTGTTATAAATTATTGTTGTTGTTCTCGTTGCTGTTGGTGTTGTTGTTTTTAGTGTTGCTGCGCGCCTTGCGTTTGAGATTCATGCAATATCTACTTAGATACATGCTGGCAGCTGCTGCTGCTGCTGCAACACACACACATATGCATAGCACACACGGCATCAACCGTGTTTTTTATTGCTACATTTCACTAGCTGATTATATTTTGTTGAATTTTTACTGCTCTAACGTTTTATGTAAATTATGTATTCACTTTTCGCTTTCTTTGGTGCGATGCACACAAACAAGAATTCCACCCGACCACTGCTCGTAAGTTTAGCTAGCGCTGTGCTCTCACGACTGAAAATCGAAACCCAAACAGCTGGGGCCGTTGCTTGATGAGAGATATGCGTAAATATTAGGCTGACCATATTCTACGTTGTTCGGAAAAATTTATCGGCTCAAAGTAGTGTTGTTATTTACGTGAAATAGCTGGGAATTTATTATTAAAATTGTTGCCTCATCAACACGATAAAATCGACAGCTGACTTAGTATTTTATAATATATTTTCCAATCGGGCTCCCAAAAGTCACATTATTTTAAATTTTTATATATTTCTTACATTTGACGGAGTGCACCGCTCAAATGTGTTGCCACCCTCGACTATCGTAACTATCGTAAAAAGCTGCTTAAGCTATCGGCTAATCGGTGCGCACCAATCGATAGCTGTATATGAGTTCACATTGGATTTGGAATTGCAGCCTTGGTGTCTGTCGCTTATAGTACCGAAACGCGGCCCAGTTTTTTTGTTTTATTATTATTATTCCAAAAATATACAACGTACGCCGCGGGTGAATCATTCGCGACGTTTCGCCTTAAATCGAGTGTACACATCGTAAATTAAAGAAAAAACACCAAAATATTTAATATTCATCAATTTTTGTTGTTGTCTTACACGTAGGCACTTGCATTTCAATTCGCCCGATAATATTTATTGAATATCGCCGTCGCTTCGCTTCGCCTCCTTCCGCACGCCCCCGCCTACGCCCTTGTCTGTCTGTGTTACGAATTTTGTATAAATAGTTGTGTGTTCTCAAAAAAAAGAATAAATATAATACAAATAAAACAAAAAATATGTTCAGTTTTCTGAAGCGCGAGACTAAAAACCAAGAGGTGGTCGAGAATGTCATCGGTGAGCTGAAGAAAATCTATCGCAGCAAATTGTTGCCGTTGGAGGAACATTATCAGTTCCATGATTTTCATTCGCCAAAACTGGAGGATCCGGATTTCGATGCGAAGCCGATGATCTTGCTGGTGGGTCAGTACTCGACAGGCAAGACGACCTTCATCCGTTACCTGTTGGAGCGTGATTTTCCCGGCATACGCATCGGACCGGAGCCGACAACAGATCGTTTCATTGCCGTGATGTATGATGACAAAGAGGGCGTTATTCCCGGCAATGCTCTTGTCGTCGATCCCAAGAAACAATTCCGGCCATTGTCGAAATACGGCAACGCCTTCCTCAATCGCTTTCAGTGCTCGAGTGTTGCGTCGCCGGTGCTGAATGCCATTTCCATTGTGGATACGCCTGGCATTTTGTCCGGCGAGAAGCAGCGCATCGATCGTGGCTATGATTTTACGGGCGTGCTCGAATGGTTTGCGGAGCGTGTGGATCGCATCATTTTGCTTTTCGATGCGCACAAATTGGACATATCCGATGAGTTCAGGCGTTCGATAGAGGCGCTCAAGGGGCACGATGATAAGATCCGGATTATATTGAACAAGGCGGATATGATTGATCATCAGCAGCTGATGCGGGTTTATGGAGCATTGATGTGGTCGCTGGGCAAGGTGCTGCAGACGCCGGAGGTGGCACGTGTCTATATCGGCAGCTTCTGGGATCAGCCATTGCGCTTCGATGCCAATCGGCGCCTGTTCGAGGACGAGGAACAGGACCTGTTTCGGGATCTGCAATCGCTGCCACGAAATGCGGCATTGCGTAAACTCAACGATCTGATTAAGCGGGCGCGTCTGGCCAAGGTGCATGCGTTCATCATTGCGGAGCTGCGCAAGGATATGCCATCGATGTTCGGCAAGGATAGCAAAAAGAAGGATTTGATCAAGAATCTGGGACAGGTCTATGATCGCATTCAGCGGGAACACTCCATATCGCCCGGTGACTTTCCGGATGTGAAGAAAATGCAGGAGGTGCTGCAGCATCAGGATTTTACCAAGTTCCATTCACTCAAGCCCCATCTGCTGGACATTGTCGACAATATGCTGGCCAAGGATATTGCGCGACTTATGGAAATGATACCCCAGGAAGAGATGTCGCTCGTCCAAGATCCAATGGTCAAGGGTGAGTTAATATTGTAGCATATATAATTATATATCTGCCTTATCTTGGCTACAACACTTTACAAAATTGTCTCTCTTGTCCGTTCTCATCGTCCTCGTCCTCGCCCTCGTCTAGCAATCGAAGGTAATCATAATAAACTTCAAAACAGCACTTTAAAATTGTTCAATTGTTCACTTGTTTAATCACCTGGTCACACTATCCACTTGCATGAATCGGTATACAACATCGATATAAATCGATATAAATACTTATCAGCACTTATCAGAAATGGGAATTTTTTGAAAGAGGTGAAATCTTGTTTATTTACAGTTTAGCGCTTCACGCATTTCCAGGCATGATAAGTCAGCTGATTCATATTGCCCTCATTTTTTTCCATGGAATTCCAGTTACTAATGGGGCAACTGCAATTTATTGATATTTATTTTCAATTCTCCAACATGTTAATGCTGCCCGCTTTTTTTTATTTTTAGATTCAGCACATTTAAAATTAATATTGCCAAATTTGTTGTATGCTAAATTCTTCAAATCCCTGGAATTTATTACGTTGTTATATCCAACAGTTCCATTCAGCGGGCATCCCACATGACCCCGAAAACTGTTTATATATGTGATGAGTACCACATCTTGACAATTGTCTGGGTTGCTAGACTGGAGCATTTTTTACCGTCTCAAAATAAAAATTAAAATAAAAAAGTCTTGCGCACGCGCAACTGCTACAAAAAATACAGCTAAAAACAAAACCAGGTTGACCCAGTTAACAAATGGTCATGCCAAATTGTTGCAAACAAGTTTACACACATACACACAAACACAACAAATTCGCAGCTAGTGCGAGCGAGAGAGATATATATTTGAGACTGTTGAGTGTATCTAATAAATGCAGCAATTACAATTTAAGTGCTTAACAGCGCATGCAGCATGCAGCATGCAGTATGACAAGCTACAGGAGCTATACTTGGGCATTTCCACTTGCTTTTCTAGCATCATATATATATATTTATAGATATATGTATATATAGTATCTCATGTCTGAAACAAATTTCCTCTTTCACTTAATTGCCTTTGCCTAACTGTTTCGCAGCTTCCTCTTTTCCTACTTATGCAATGGGGCTCATATTTATACATATATATTGTTATATATATTAATAGTTTTATATTTGCAACGCAAACAGTGCGATAAGAAAGCGCCGCTGATAAGTGGACAAAAACTTTGTTTCTATGCTAAACGCACTTTTAAATTTTTTTTTTTATTTGCTTTGGAACTTAAATAATGTGCAATTCAAATAATTTTTTAAATAATCAGCGAACGTTAAGGTAATAAGGTATTTCCAGTTTTTAGCTCTCATATCTAACACAAATACTGTAAATGTATGATAAGCAAAAACTGTGTACTTGAAAATGGGTGGACGAACATGCATACACTCAGCGAAAACGTGGTTAGGCAATAATTTTAGTTCTTAAATTAGGATCTTTAAAGTGCTACTAATGAGAATTTTGTTTATAGTTGAATAAATATTGCTCTTATTTTTATAGCACGAACTCTGGTTAAAGTATTTTCTATGGATATTTTGTATAGGGGTAACAGTGAAAATATTTTACATAAGATTCGAGTGCTTAAATTAAAAAATGTATTAAAAAATTGTGCTATTAGTGAGTATTTCAATAATAACAATATAGTTCAATAAGTTCTACTCTTTTTTAAGTATATAAAACATTAGTAATTGTTCCATTCTGCCTTTTTTATGAGGGTAACTAGTTAAATACATACAAACTTACTATCACAACTTGGCCGTTGGCTGTCGTCATGTTCCAGTGATAACAATTATCGAACCGAATTGTTTGCCATGATGTAAGCAGTGAAAAAAGTGGCTCATTGAGTGACTCATGGCTAAGGAAAATGCCACTGAGGGTCGAGAATGTGTAGAGTTTGGGAGAGAGAGCTCCTCATTCATTGTTTAGTGGGTACAGTCAGTCCACATATATATTTCACACTCCAGCGCTCAGCGGTTAGTTGGACACACTCTAACCATCGACGCATCCAGATTCGGATTCAGATTCAGATTTATATTCCAGCCAACCATGACGACGAGCACGCATTGAAAACATTAACTTAAAACATTGAGACCATACAAATCAGTGGGAAAACAAATTAATTATACACCTGTTGTGTAGCCGACTATGAGATACCCTGCCTGAATTCATCAATATTGAAGTCATTTCAAGTAAACTCGATTAATTGTGATTTTGTTGTTAATTTTTCGTTCTTAATACTTAAACGTCGATTTGCACTAGCCTTGCCTTGAATCAAGAACGAATTCTATAAATTGTTAAATAATTATTTATCTTGAGTTGTTCTTCTTTTAAACATTTCAAGTTATTGCTTAAGCTGCATATTAATAATAATAGCATTTAATACTCAGTGTTATATAAATACACTTCTTTCAATTGCTTTGGGAGCATTAGTAACTGCTGATTGAACACTGTAATAAATATATAAAAGCAATTATAATACTCGTGTACATTGTATTTAATGATGTTCTCTGTGTGTATGTGTGTGTGTGTTTGACCTATGAACCCTCCTCACTTCGATAGACAGTTTGTGATTCGACTTTAGTCGTATGGAGTGGGAAAGTTCAAGGTCTTTGAGGGGCGCTATAGGCCCAATTACTACATCGTCTAACGATTGCTTTAACACCTGTTTGTTTTCACTTCGTAAAATGTTTCTTGGTGCAACCGCGTTTTAATATTTGTAGGCCAAGTCAACTAACGCATTTGTTTGTTGTGGCTATCTTTAGAGTTATCGCGTTGCCAGGCTCTGCTCTTTCTCAGATAGATACCACTAAACCTCTATGTAAATATAGATAAAAATCAGTGCAAGAACCAATGCTTATCGAAGGTTCTTAACTGGCAAATTCACACCCCACTAAAAGTGAAGAAGAAGAAGAGGAGGCAGTAGCAGACAAATACACAAAATGTGTCTCATGCTCTCTGCAAACAGTCGTTCAACGTTCGACGCCCAATTGTCGTCTGTTTAGCACTGTTCTAATTTCCAGCAACAAAGAACTAGCTCTGTTATCTGTACAGGGCTGCAAAAAAAAAACACAGATCTGCATATACATACATACATACATATGACTAAACAGACTATATTATTAAGTAATACTTTTGCCACATGACGTTTCTATTCTGTTATACGACACTTCTATGTTAATCAAAACGAGCAACTAAATAAAGTGTGACCAGCTGTGCTCATTAACATCATATGTATTCCATGCACGAATATACACACACACACACACACAGATGAGAATGAAAATAATTATTATCTAATAAGTGAACAGCGCCAAAAGCTGCAACATTAACAGAAAAGAAAATAAATTGAATGCGTCGCGAATTGTACACTCTTTATTAATTTATTAATTATTAAGATTAATCTTTAGCGATTGTAATTCTAATGAATTGCAAATGACTTAATTAGTTATTGCACTTATACACTCATTTATAAGTAAACAGTTAGTACAATTAAGCGCAGAGCTTTCATAATTTTTTTTTGTATCTAAGCATCATTAATCATTAAGCTTTTGGTTCGCATTAAGCTGCGATCAATCAAAAGCTCTGTCTTCAGGAGTCGAAAATATATTGATCAACTTTGTGTACATAATTTTGAGCATTAAGAAATTGCTTAAAAATACATCAAAAGCTCTTGTTTTCTGCAAAGATCAAAGCGTTTGGCTACAAAACATATACTTCTATATATTTAAGCAATAAGATGACTAAATAATCCAACGAATTAGTGAATCATGCATCTGCAGCTTTTATAAATATATATTTTTAAAATGCAATTTAATTACCTTTCATATCATTAAAAAGTAAGAACAGGTTGAAATCAGAAAAAAGCTCAATGTTCGAATTCAATAAACCAGTTAAAAATTTGCAGTTTGACATAGCTGTAAAAACATTCCCCGTCGGTTAGGGTATAATAGTAAATACTTTTAAATTGCAAATTTACTGGCACACAATAAGAACAATCTCCCCTCACCCGTCTCATATTTTGCACAAGTCGCATAGCTAAGCTCGGCCAAAGTCAGCTATTTTATAAGCTGTGGCCAAGCCCAGTGCAACCCATTCAATTTTTTATTGCACACACACACACACACACACACACGGACACCTCTCTGTGTGTAGAGGAGCAGTAACTAGTTGCGTCCAGATAGATATACTCTTGATGCGGTGCGGCACAGCAACCTGAGGCCGCGTATCAATTTGTGTGTGTGGCAGCACGGCGCCGACTGGTCGCGTGTGCCACATTAAGTGGCCCCATCCTATGCAGCAGTGAACATCAAATTGGAATTGAAATTGAGAGAGACAACTCAGGGCGCTTCCACTGGAGAGTCTTTTTTTTTCTTTTTAAAAATGGACTTGCACTAAACGCAGGAAGAAAGCATTTATTTGATGATCGTCGTCTATACACAAATTTCTAGAATGATTCCACAAAAAGTGGCCATTTAAGACTAGAAATATTTGAGGTCCACTTGACTGATCTTCTAATTAAACGATTAGCGCATTTCGCGAAGGCCTTGCTAAAGCATTTATTATACACATATATAGTATGGAATCTATACTATAAAAATGCGAGATATATATATATGATATAGACATTTCGGCAAAAAATCCATGCCAATCCAAAAATGCCACAAAAGCGATCGAATCTGATGTCATCCGATCACATTTCACATATGCGTCATGGGACGGGGTATTAAAAGCAACGCCCATTTGTCTTCCCTGAGCTTAGCCGATTAATGTACGTAATACATATTATTTAGAGTACCGCAGTTTAAATACTCTAAAAAAAATCTCTTGGGAGGAGCACCAAATAGTCCGCAAATTATGACTGTCATTTCCAAAGAATTAGCACTTAATTGATAAACAAACAGTAAATTACATAACATAATTTATTTTTGGAAATGATTAAATTTCATATTTTTCGCATATTTGATAATTTTTGCTTAGAAATAAAATATTACTATAAATTATTATTGATTGTGAATTAAAATCAGTTTTGGTACAATAATGTGGAAAACTGTACAAATTATAAATATAATTGCCAGAGAATTATCACATTAATAATTAACTAAAAAAAAAACCTAATTTATTTTAATTTATGAAAACTATTATGTTTATATATGCCATTGTTTCTATAAAAATCAATTATTCCTAGAAATTAATATTACTTGTGCATTTAAATCAACTCAAGATAATTTCCATTTCCAATGAAATAAAATAAAACTTAAGAGGACTTATTTATAGAAATTACATATGAAAATCTGATTGCATATATTCTTAACTTTTACATAAGAAGTATTTTAAGAAATGTGTTTCACACTCTTTAATAAATCAATAAGACTCTCTTTGTACATTCGCCGAAAGAAACTCCAACAAGTGAATGAACTTGCCGTCTAAAATTATCCCAGGGAGATGCAGTGCCAAAAGATATACCCAATCCCAAAGAATGCGCTGATAATGTGAAATGTGAAATGTGAATAACGAGGCGAAGCACTCGAAAATCAAAGTCAAGAACGCCTCAGGCGCCGATCACGACGCTAATTTTGTGTGTCGATTGTGTCGAGTGCGCGGAGAGTTTCCTCCGATTTGTGTTCCTTCTCTGCTTATTTCTAGTCATGGTTTTTTTCTTTATTCGTGATTTTCCGCTTTGTCTCAGTGCATTTCCGTTTGTGATTCCCTTCGTTGTTTGCTCATGCGGGCAATTGACCTTAGAGTGAAAAGTATGTGGCAAGAGATAGTTTTTCTATTGTTTCGAGACATTGTTTGCAGCAACTGAGTCATTGATTTGCTTGTACTTTAATATAATTTAACAAGCTACAATTTATAAAGATTTTCTTTGTATTCATATTGTAGAGTTAAGTTTGAGGAAGAACTATTCTTCTATCAGCACGGATTCTTGCAAGATTACAAGAATTTTAGTTGGCAGATTTACTTCATAATTTCAGTTGGAAAGCAAATGTTGTTCCCAAGATTGGTTCAGTCTTTCCCAAAACCTCAATAGAATTTACTGGGGTTTGCTGAGTTCTTCATAACAACTGCCTTTTGTAAATAATGCATTTATTATTGTTCATTTAAAAACTTCCGCATCACAATCAGCATTGCACAAAATGTGCTCATAGAAACAGAGACAATTCAGCACTAGTTTTGTTAATTCTTCAGTTGCCTCGTTGCTTATCTTGTTTATTGTTTGTTATCAACACATTTGCAATATGTTTAGCAATATGCTGCTAAAAAGTTTCAACCCACTCTGAGATTTGAATTCATATTCTTGAGTTTGGCTAGTTCTTTTTTATTATTTTTTTGACAATGGCACACTAATTTTTCTGTCGTAGTTTTCCAAGTGTGCGTCAAAAAAATGAAAGATTTTGAACGCTTTGTCACGTTCATCTCGCACCAGTATCTAGACCTCTCTTTTTCTCTCTCTCTCGCTGTCTTTGTCTACCCTCTCTCTCTGTGTGTCTTTTACTTAATTTCTTTTTATGCATTTGTGTATCGCAGAAGTGGAGGAGGAGGAGGTCGATATATGCGAGGAGCCGCAGGTTCTGACCCCGGGCACACAGAGTGCTCAGTTTGTGGAGCGCTTCGATCGCTGGCTACAGAATCTCCGCCAGCAGCAGGTCAGATTGTTCAGCAGCTGCACAAGTAGAGTAGACAATATCGAGAACGAGGCAGAAACTGAAAAACACATCGAAATCGCAACACCCGCCAGCTCAGGGTCTGCGGCAATCAATCCCGAACCCAATCTCGATAACCCAGAACCAGAACCAGAACCACAGCCAGAACCTGAGCCTGAGCCTGAGCCTGAGCCAGTGCCAGTTATTAATGTAAGCAAGCTTAACTATTTTTGTTGAACTCGCCGCCTAAATATTCACTTGCTTTAATGAAGTTAATAAAAAGAGAAGAGCTAACTTCGGCAAACCGAAGATTAAATGCCCTTGCAGACGGCAAGGGACCTAAATGATAAAGTAGTCCAAAGGTGATAATTTCATGCTAAAATGTTAGTAGTTTTATAATACGCGTATCTGGTGAGTTTGATTGGATTATCTTGCTGAACAAAAAGAATCTTTCCATAGATCTCATCCATGACAGATAGCTTCTAAGGCAGCCTTGTGATGTACTGATAAAAAAAAAACAGATATGTAAGATTGCGATAAAAAAAATAATAGCACAATTCTCAAGAATTATTTTCAAATGTTTATTTTCAAATTTCTAAAAAAAAAAAATACGGTTTTCGGAAAAAGACACATAAAAAAGTGAGATAAATGAAAACATAATTTTATTCCCTATTTTCAACTTTTTGAATTAAAATATCTAAAATTAAAAAATAAATTAAACGAAAATTACGTAAAAATTATGAAGAAAATAAAGAAAAAAAAAATTAATTTATAGTTGAAAAAACTGCAAAACTAATGATTTTGATTTTTCATTCCCATATTATTATTGTTTTCGCAAAAATATATTATAAATGACAGCAGATTGGCTGATCAAGAATGTATATAAAATGCTATTTCTCCCTGTTTCAAAACAACAAATATAAAATGGCCTCTGCAAGGGTAGAAAATGTGTGGTGCACTTGCCACATGAGGCGCCGTACTCAACGCTCTCGTTTATTATGTTGCACTTTTAAGTAGACTAGACAGCTAAAGTACGTACTTAAGTCTATGTGGCCTGGTGACGTCTCAGTTTTGGCCCAGGGCCGCCGACGCCGTTAATTGGAGCCTAAACGATCTGAAGGTTTTTAATTGTGCCTAATTGAGTGCACACAATGTACCGAACAAACTAAGATTGCATATTGTTAATTAATCTACGAGACACACACACACACACACACGATTACAAGCTGAAATCGATTCGAAATTGAAAACTATAAACTAAATCGATTGTGTTACTCCATTTTGTTGCAGGTGGTGCCTTCGAGGGAGTCATCGACGACACTGTCTCACCGTTCGGCTACATGAAGGGCGAGGGCATCGATGCTGGATACGGCGAGCACGAATGGATATGCAACAAGGATAAACCACGCACAGATGTCATCTTCAACGAGCTGGGACCGGTCGATGGCAAAATATCCGGCTCAAGTAAGTTGAATAACACATAACAATATTGGTGATTTAAATTGATATTAATTGCAACAACAATTCTTCAATTACAGCTGCCAAGCAGGAGCTCATCAAATCGAAACTGCCTAATTCAGTGCTTAGCAAAATCTGGAAATTGTCCGATATTGATTGCGATGGTTTTCTGGACATTGATGAATTTGCGCTGGCGATGCACTTAATCAATGTCAAAGTAGATGGTTGTGAGCTGCCAACTGTGCTGCCGGAGCACTTAATACCACCGTCGAAGCGTCTTGACTAATGCTGCAACAATCCGCAACAAACAAAAGAACACACACACAAACAACACAAAAACACACACACACACCCGCACATACACCAAACGGAAATTGCCGGCAACTCCTATGCAATAATTGTGCACTCTGTTCTGTTTATTTCGTTCAATGGCAAGAAAACAGAAAATAAGAAGAAATTATCTTTTTATACGTACTTTATTCATCTTTAATAATACTTCTAACCGTGGGTATTAAAACAAACCAATGCAAAAGCACCAAGCAAAACATAAATTCATAGAATTTACACAAGTAATATTTTTGGATAACAATCAATTTTAAATTGTACCGCGAGAGGAAATAATAATATACATAAATAACTAGTGGAATTATACACACAAAAAAAAAGTCTTGTATATGCGCCGCCTAGACACCCAACATAAATGTTGATTTAAGAGAAAAGTACAGAATAAACAATTGTTCTATGATAATGAAATGGCACGAAATGAATGAATGGAAAAAGAAAGTATACAATACATGTAGGTTAAAATATGTTTATGCCCCTTGAAGTTTGCAACAAAACTGAGCCACTTTTGATATACATATTTTATATACATAATAATGTATAGATATATAAATATATATATTTATACACAATGCATTGAAGTTGATTTAAAGTAACATATTTATTTGCAATCTTGTTTAATTTATCAAAGTGCTCTGCGCATGCAATGAAAATTGTGCAATTTTATTGTTGATTTAGTAAAGCAAATTATTTAATATGCTACTTATTTAGTGAATTCTTGAATATTAATAATGTGAATTGAAAATGTGTAAATTACAAATAAAATGAAAAATTTTTAAAATTTGCTTTTGAATAAAACACTAAATTTGGCATGATGTGGTCACACTGCATTTGTGTTGTCTGCTTTCGATATATGTAACTTCTGCCAATCGATAACAAATGCCGGCATTCATTCTAAGTGGTTGTTTAACTGTTAGTCCCTAATTTTCGGTTATCTGAGCATATTTCACTGAATATTTAAATCAATAACTAAAATGGCAACCTACGAAGAAGTCAAAGACATTCCCAACGAACCTTCGAAATATTTATTCGATGTACGCAACAAGTCGGAACTAGAAGAGACCGGCACATTACCGGCTAGCATTAACATACCGCGTAAGTAGTTAAGAAACATAGATTAACTTATTGCAACAAAAAATTACGTCATTTACTAATATGTTTTGTGTATGTCAGTGCCTGACCTGGAAAAGGCGCTCAATTTACCTGATGGCGACTTCCAGAACTCATATGGACGCGCTAAGCCGGCCGCAGACGCTGTGATAATATTCTCATGCAAGGCGGGTGGACGTGCGGCGCGTGCTGCCAATCTGGCCAAGACGCTGGGATTTTCCAAGTAAGAAATATGCACAGTCATGCTGATACATAAGAATGTATATTTATTAAAAACAAATACTAATTTGCAGCGCTGTAGCCTATGCTGGCTCGTGGACTGAGTGGGAACAAAAACAAGGTCAATAAAACCGAACGAACAAAATTAATAATAAATATCATTTTTAAAACATTTGAAAGGCAATCAATAAAAGCGCTAAACTTTAACCTCCTGTAGGTCACCCCAGCTGCGACCTATTTTTAGCTTCACCCTGAGCGGCACACTTAATTTGACACAGTTCTCCATCGTCAGACTTAGGACTTTGGCCACCTTTTTCGCCTTATCCGCGGGCACCTCAAAGATGAGTTCATCATGCAGATGCAGCACCAAATTGACTGCATTTTCCGCCAAGCCCAGCTTCTCCCGATAACGTCCAATATTCTTTTCCATGCGCAAAATGGCACTTTTAGCAATATCTGCCGCTGAGCCTTGAATAGTGGAATTGATGGCCTGGCGCTCGGCTTGATCTGCACGAGAAGTGTGTTAAACAAACGGAGGAGAATGTAAATGAAATACGCACTCTTTAACTGCGGCTCCCCACTGTTGATGTGATCCAGATAACGGCGTCGACCCGTTATGGTCTCCACGTAGCCATTGTTCCTCGCAAACTTTACCACTTTCATTGCATAGGCTCTGAAAATGGATTATGGCATACAAAATATTTGTAAAGATTGCAATTATTATTTAGGTATCAAAATATACCCACTTGATGCCGGCATATGCCAAATGGAACTGTTCTGAGATCATCTGTGCCTCCTGCTCGGTACATTTGAGTGACTCGGCCAGGCTGCGCATGCCCATGCCATAGACAATGCCATAGCAGATCTGCTTGGTGCCGTTGCGCAGTTGCTCGGACACCTCCGACTCGGGTATTTTATTCCAGTGCGCCGCAATGGCTGTAAACAGATCCTGCGGCGAGTTCATTACCTTGAGCAGTGCCTGATCCTGCGACAAGTGCGCTAAGATGCGCATCTCCAGCTGACAAAAATCGGCGGAGAGCAGACATCGTTTCCCATCCACTGGTGCAAAGGCGCTGCGGCACGATATATTGATTTTTTCAGCATCCAGCTGAATCTCAAAATCTTTGGCCACATTCTGCAAATTGGGCTCCGACATTGAGATGCGCCCCGTGGCCGTATAGGTGATACTCTGGCCGTGCACTCGATTCGCCTGACAGCATTTCAGCAGTGGCTGCATGTTCTTTGATAGCAACATGCTCAGCTTCCGATAGCTAAGTATCAGCTGCGACATGGGCGAGTCCAGTTTCTCAAGAATTTGACGGGATGTGCTGATGCGTCCGTTTGCTTTCCGATGCAATCCCAGCACTTTGGCCACCGCTTGGGTAGAGCCCAAATTGAAACGCGTACCATGCTGCTCATAGATCTTCGCCTCCAGTTTCTTCATGGTGGCCAACATCTGCTGGAAGAGGATCTGCAAACGATGCTCCTTGGCTGGGAAACCAATGGATTCCATGTGGCACAGCGAAATTTGTATGGGCATCTCCAGTTCTGCAAGGAGTTGGAGTGTGTTAGGGATCTATCTGAGATGAGAGAGTGGTGCGTCTACCTCGAAAGAACTTGAGTAACTGTCCCGTGCCAATCCGCTCCAGATTCTCAATCTGTCCGTTCAGTATGTGCACCGTGACACAGGCCTCGATGGAGGCGCGCACCTTGGCCATGATGGCGCTGCTGACGTCCAGGCCATAGCTACTATAGCCGCGTCCACTGCCGCATAGATTCGATAAAGCTGTGCACTCCGGTGCAAATTGCTGGCACTGCATTGGAATCGAAGCTCAACAAAATTGGGAAACGAATAAATTATAATTATATATTTACCATATTTTGAAAGCTAAGCGTCTTATCCGGCTGCAGCAGCCAGTTGCCGACTTTGGGATCCTCGAGCTGAACGCTCATCGTCTCCAATTGGGGCAGGACTTGCCGCAGCCTCTTCAACTGCTCCTTGCCGTCGTGCATCAGGAGTGTGAGCTCCTGTCGACCCATTAAACTGCACAATTGCTCAACTTTCATGCTGCTCGTAATTAGATGATCCTGTTGCTGTCCATCGTCGGATTGCATGTTCAGCCAGTAGACGATATTATCCGCCAGGCAAAAGGCAACTCCGGCCACTAAACTGCTGTCATCCACCTGAAAGTTGATCTGGGTACCAGCAGCTGCCTCACGTTGTGCCGCTGCCGCCATCTGGTTGATCAAAAGATTGCCGCCAATTAATGGCTTACGTCTGCCCGCCTGCGCTTGCAGTCCAACGCTGAAGCCACAACGCGTTGCTCGCTGCAGCTCACCGAATGCCATCTGGAACAACTCTTTGTTGCCGCATATATCAATGATATCGATGCTACTGAAACTGGACGCGTTCTCATCCGCCTTGGAGCAGCTGAGTATATGCGATGCATTCAGCTGCATTGGTTGCTTCATCAGCGAGTTCTCCATGGACAGATTGGAGAGCTCTATGGACGAGCCCACATTCGATGCAGACTCCGGTTCTGGTTCTGGCTCTGGTTTGGGACTCTGACGTCGCTGCGAGCGCAGTTGACAGGAGCGCATTAGCCGTGAGGCATGTGGGGTTAGAGCTGTGCATCTGGCCGGTGATTCTTTTGGCTGCGAACTGGGAATCTCGTCGGCATCTGTGTGGGCTTTGCTTTCCGCTGCGGTCAGCGCTGCCGTTAGACCGGTGTTCAGCATGAAGGAATCGTCCTCGCCCGTAAAGAGATCCTGCTCGAAAACAGTTGATTTGCTTGGCACCAGAATTGAGCCAGGGCTTTGATGATTACGTGGACTACGTCGTGGCAATTGGGTCGGTGTGTTATTCCTGCTTTTGTTGTGTGGCGTTTGAGTCCTTAGATCTTTTGTATTTAGATTCTCCTTTCTGTCACTCGTTCGCGTTTTGAATTCATGTACAATATTCTTGCCCGGAGTACAGCCGGGTAGAATCTCTGCTGGCGCATTGACGGGCAGACCTTGGCGCATGTTTTCCATTGCGGCGCGTCTCTGGTTGATTTTCATCATGGCCGCATGACGACGTTCCTCAATCTGCTTTCTGAGCAGCTCATTGCGGCTGGCTGCGCTTGTGCTGGGCTTCTCCTCCACCTGCACAATTGGTTCATTGGTGCTGCAGCTCCTCGGGTTATGTTCGGTAAGCACTTTTGGACTCGCTGGAGGATTCGGCTTTTGGGTTATTGTTTTTTTTATTTCTGGTTTAATTTGTGGCGCCACTGGTTTTATTGACTGCCTGGTCGCAGGACTTATTTGCTCAATTTTGCGCACCTTGCTCCGCCTCTCGGCTCTGTCTGGTGTTTTACGCTTGAGTTCTGAGCTCATCAGAGCTGCTGAAGTCTGCTGTTCACCCCGATCCTGGACCTTCTCATTGTTATCACTTGTTGCCTTGGAACTGTCGAGAGTTTTGAGATTGCGTTGGGTCCCCAAGAGAGCTGCTGGACTTATTTGCTTAGCCTTGAAGTTGTCTGGAGCCTTGTGTTTGCCTTGTGAGCTCAGCAGAGGTGTTGGAGACTGTTGTTCAGCCGAATCCTCCTCCAGTGACATGTGCAACTCTTCTACTTTTAAATTGTTACTGCTTCCTGTTGCCTTGGAGCTGGCTGGAGATCGTGGTTTAGCCTGATCCTTCTCCTGTGACAGCACTCTTAAGTTATCAGTTCTTGTTTTGGATATGTTTTCAGCCTGCTGCTTAGCCTGCTCCTGCTCCTCTTCCAGTGACATGTGCAGCTCAATTACTTTTGAATTGTCATCACTCATTACCTTGGAGCTGGCGGCCACTTGTGTCCACTGAATGTTGCCCACACCAATGTCATGTTGCACAAACTGTCGCGCCTCCAGGATGAGCAGCTTCGCAGCCTCGGCCACTGTCATGCCGGCCTTGCCCGTTATAAAGAAATTCCTCGCCGAGTTGCGTTTAGCTGCCTCAATGGCATCTTCATGCTCCTGCTGCTTGGCCGAGTCAAAGCTTTGGGAATTGAAGAGCAGCTGCTCCAAAGCAAGCAGATTGGCCCCAGCCAGCTCAACGAGACTGGTGATGCCCGCATCGTGGAGCAATCGGGCACGCTTGTGCGTCAAGTCGGGCAAACGCATCAGATCGATGAGATCCCGATGGATGCCAAAGTAGAGGCGATCCTTGAACTGAGATACAACCAGGGCGAGTGTTGACCACTGCAGCGAATTGCAAAAGGCCGTCACAATGCCAGCAAAGGTGGAGGCCATCTGCTGGAGACTCTGCAGCATGCCGCGCTGGCATTTAAATTTGTGAGCCACCACATTGATGGGTGTCTCATTAACCAGCTCCTGCAGCGCCAGCGCTGTGTAGAAGCTGCATAGAGTAAAGCATAATTAATGACGGGATTTGGGCTATTCTCTCTTCCTGCACTTACCGCTTGTGTATCTGCATGAGCTTGTAGTCCAGTTTCGCCTGGCCACGCATGGCGCGCACTAGGAACGCCTCCTTGACACCGATCAGTTCGCCCACCTTTTTCATGGCGGGATTCAGTTTCTCCCACATGTCCAGATAGAGCAGCCAGTCCACATCTTGGAGTTGATAGCACACCGAATATGGCGTAACCAGATACACGGCATGTAGCTCCGATTCGAGGACAAAACAACGACGCGACTTTTGCAGCTCTGCAAAGAGGATTAGGCCATCGGTTGGTGGCATCGATGAGGCCAGACAAGCAGCGCCCAAGCGCGTGGCTACATAATGCTCGGTGTGCGTCTCCTCGTCCGTTTGCAAACGTATAAACTCGTACTCAACCAGGAAATCTAATGCATCGGCTATGTAATGTGATTCGTCCTCATCCTCATCCTCATCTTCTGTCTCCTTCTCCACTTGTGGATTCAAGGTTTTTTGGGCACTAAGCAGGGTGCAATTGAAAAAGCTATCAACATCCTTTCGGCTGCTAGCCACTCCGGATGAGATGACCTCGAGCAGAGCCCGTTTCAGATGCGTCTATAAACTATTATTATTAAATATTTAAAGTACATTTGAGTTTAGCTTGGCTGCTTACGCTTCCGTCCATATCCAAGCAGGATCTAATGGGCTTCAGTTGAGCCGTGACCAGTTCACGACCGATGCGCGCATTGCTCTCCGTGCAAATGAGTATAGATTCGCCCAGTGTGTCCTTGCCGGTGCGTCCAGCGCGACCAATCATCTGTCTGTAGGTCAGCGAACTCATCTGCTTGCCACCAAACAAGGGTGATCGGATGAGCACACGACGTGCCGGCAGATTAACGCCCGAGCTCAAAGTGCTCGTGGCGACAATCACCTTCAAGGCGCCCGCCTTAAAGCTCGCCTCCACAATGTCCCGCTCCTCCGTCGTGAGTCCGGCATGATGAAAGGCACAGCCGTACGTAACCGCCTTGGACATGACCGCATCAAGACCTGTTGAGTAGTTTTTTAGTATTAAAAAAAACATGGAAAGGCGCGAAGGATTCAAGAAAACTTCATCAGCAATCGTTAATTGGCTAAATGTATTCCTTTTAAATCATCAAGAGGGGTTTTTGGTGAGTGCAAAGTTAGCTAGTGGAACATTCAGTAAAGTTCCCTTGGTTGCAATAGCAAATCTGAAGATGGAGTATTAAAAATCAGCTAAAATTGTTTGGTAACGATGCTAAAATGATATTCAATTAACCAAAGGAGCAGTCAGTCTGATACCTGTGGGTATATCTCGCAGCTGTTGCTTCACATCCTCAATGGCCTCCTTGTTAAGGTGGGAGCGCAGTCGTTTGGCCAAGTTGCTGTCGGATTTGATGAGCGCATGCATTGCTGTGGCCAGTTGCACGGCCAGATTCTCGCACCAGTCTTTGGAGGGGCAGAAGACAACGACGGAGCAGCCCTCGAGCAACGTTTCGATGCACAACTGGGCCACGTGATCAGCATCGTTGCCCAAGGGCGGCACCTCGGAGCTGCTGGTAATGTTGCGCAAGAAACGCAGTTGATTGTCGTAGATCTTGTTGCCCACCTTGATCATCTCCTGCAGCGCCACCGGCCGATAATCTGTGATGTAGAGTTCCGCGTTGAGCCACTGCTGGAGCAGCTGCACATTGGCCAATGTGGCCGACATGGTAATGATCTGGATTTGTAGCCCATGCTTGCGGGACATATACAGAACCTTGGCGAGCAGCAGCTCCAGGATATAGCCACGACCCGCATCCGAAATGAGATGCACCTCATCGACGACCACTGTGCCAATCTCATCCAGTTTGCCCTGCTCCAGCAATTTGTTGACAATCGAATTGGCCTTCTCAATTGTGCAGATGGCCACGTGAATGCTCTCGAATCCACCCGGCGGTGTATAACCCCCAAAGAAACCCTCTACCCGATAGCCGGCTGGCGTTAAGAGATCCTGCAGATAGAACATCTTCTCCCGCACCACCGAAATGAAGGGCAGAATGAGCAGCACCTTTTTACCACGCTCCAGCACCGTCTTCAGCAGCAGAATTTCACTGACAAGTGTTTTGCCAGCGGACGTTGGTGCCGAGTAGACCAGATTCGAGTGCTCGAAGAGCACCTTGGGTTTGCAGAGGCACTCGACCTGCCAGTCGAACATTTGGACGACGCCCTTCTTCTTGTACTCGCCGAGCACACTGTGCGGCAGATTCCAGGCGGAGATCAGCTTGAGCGCCTTTAAATCTACAGGATTTTGGGCGGGTGAATCTCTTGTGACGATTGAATCCCTTGTGACGGTTGAATCCCTTGTAGCGGTTGAATCTTTTGTGGCGGGTGAATGTCTTGTCGCATGTAATGAATCGCTTGTGGCGGGTGAATTCTTTGTGCCGGGTGGACTATTGGGCGACATGCGCAATTGATTGGGGGACATGCTGCTCAAGTTCTGAGTGAATCTCTGGCAATGGGCGGCACTCTGCTTGGCCAGTTCGCAGCGACTGCGCATCAGATCCTTTTGCAGCTGCTGTGACGCCTGCGCATCCCTAACTGGCAGTAGAAAACTGCTCTCATCGAGATTGGCCAATTCTATGGGTGAATGAAGGGTTCTGTCCTCAACTGTTTCCGTTTCTGTATCCGTGCCGAAAACATCTTCTGTGCATATTTGCGCCTCAAAAACGGATGTGGTGCTGACATTTTGCGAGTTACTTGCAAACACTTCGTCGTCTGCATCCAAGTTTGATAGGATTTGGGAGACACGCATTTGTGAAGTGTCCGACTGCTTGCCCTTGGTCTTCTCCTGGTTCCGTGTAAGCGAAAAATCATCCTTGAAGAACTGCGAGTATTCACAGCTGCCGTTTGTTGTTGTTGCTGCTCCTGTTGTCCGTCCCAGCTTGGAGTCGGATTTACTACGTCGAAATTGCTGGCGCTGTAACACATTCGATATATTCACGGTGGACTGGGTGTGCAGGCGTTGAGGTCTCGATTTAAATTTTGGCGGTGATTCTTGGATGATTTCCAAGCCACTTGTTAATTGATTGTTTTTGTTATTCCTAAGTTTCTCTGCTTGTGGGTCTTTTAATTCGCTATCTAGTTTCATGAACGTACTGTCGCTAAATTCAAAGGATTGCGAAAACGCCATCACTCACAATTATAATTCAATATTCTATTAATATACAATTTAAAAAAATAATTAAACTAACTAAAACAAAAAACAAAAATAAATAATTTCCGCGGACTTGAAACAGCGGCCTGCCAACTTCTTTGACAGTGTGACATAATTTTTAGCAGTATCGATAACGACGATAATCTTATCGAACAACTTTTGGCGCGAAGTTGAAAACGACAGAACAGACACTATGCAGGTAAAGTTTAATGGAAAATATAAACTGTGTGAATTTAAAATTAAATTTAATTTAAGTTTGTGTACTCAAGAGTATTTTGCAAGCATGTTTTAATTCATTAAAATGTATGTGGTAATACAAATATCGATAGTAATGATATTATCGCTAACGCATGCAATAAATAAATCAGTGTTGAACAAGCAAGTTATCAACAATACCGATATGTGTATCAACAGTCTGTATGCACATAGATGCAAAGATTTCTTAAAGCCAGCAAACAATAATAAATAAAGTAGAAAATAGTCAATACGCATCGCATTTATGCGATAATTGAATTGCAGCATGGACGAATTCAAGGTGCCCGGTCTGCCAGTCACTCCCATATTCAAATACCAACAGCCTGTTGCACTAGAGAAACCCGCTGAGCCTCCGCCGCCGCCGCCACCAGCTCCAAAATCCAATTCGAACACCAGCAGTTGCTTGTACAAAGTGCCAAAGTGGTCCCGTCCGCCAGCTGCACACGATATCTATAGATTCGAGGTGCTTAAATCAGGCCAAATCATTGACGAGGTCAAGGATCTGCAGCATCAGGCCATCTGGACCTTCGGACGTCTCCCGGAAAATGATGTTGCCATGGCGCATCCAACAATATCACGCTTCCATGCTGTGCTCCAATATAAACCGAAGCCGACTTGCAGTGATGAGGATGTCTTCAGCGCTGACAATATGCCAAAGTCCGATCAATCCGAGGGCTGGTATATCTACGATCTGGGCAGCACACACGGCACATTTCTCAACAAGCAACGTTTGCCGCCACGTGTCTATATACGCATTCGTGTTGGCCACATGCTCAAGCTAGGCAGCAGCACAAGAGTGTACATACTGCAGGGTCCCCGTGAGGATGAGGAGCCCGAATCAGAGCTTACAGTTACGGAGATACGCGAGCAGCGGGAACAACAAGTTGCTTTGGCTGCCACAGAAAAGGCTCGCAAAGCCCTTGAGGCCGAGGAGCGTGAACGCAATGAAGGCGCTAGCTGGGGCATGAGCGAAGATGCCGATGTGGAGACGGATCTTACACACAATCCCTATGCCAGCACAAACAACGAGGACCTATTCTTCGATGATCCAAAGAAAACGTTGCGTGGCTTCTTTGAGCGCGAAGGCCTCAATCTGGAGTACAAATGCGATGAGCTGTCCCAGGGCTCGTTCGTATGTCGGGTGGAGCTACCTTTAGACGATACCAATGGCAGACCCATCGTTGTCGAGGTCACACACAAGGGACGCAAGAAGGATTGCGTTGTGCAGTGCGCACTGGAGGCATGTCGCACTCTGGATCGACACGGTGTGCTTAGGCAAGCTAATCAGGAGTCGCAAAAGCGCAAGCAATTGAAAACCGGCGATTCCGATGACGAAGATGAGTTCTGGGATCGCACCGGCGATGTAGCCAGAAAGAAACTACGCAAGGCAAATGCATCCGCAACAGTGACACTTACTTATGATGATTTGGTAAGCCAGTAATAGCCATAAATCCAAATAGAAATTTATTTATGTTCTTCAATTTTAGCTTAAGCAGGAATTCGAGCTGAATTTGGAGCAGCTAAAAGTCGAGCAAGAGATTTTAGCCTACCAGCAGAACGAGAAGCGCTTAAAGGAGCTGGCTGTTAAGCAAGAGAGCGCCAGCGATGATCTGGACAATTTCATGGATACACTATCTGGAAATGTGCCGCAAGTGGATAAAACGGAGATTAAAAAGCTGCGGGTAAGTTATAAAATTTTAACAGTAAACCTTTTTATATTTAATCTGTTGCTTTTTACAAGCTTGAGGAGCAGCGCATTAAATCTGAACAGCAGAGATTGGAACGACTAATAAGATTAGCTAAGCCAACTGCATTTTCTTTAGCCACGCCCAGTGGCTCAATGATGAGGAACAAGACACAGGAGTCAAATGCAGCCAAAAAACAGCTGCCAATAATTGGCAAGCGAAATCAGTTCAGCAAATTTAAGGTGGTTAAACCACTGACCAGCGCCCGAGCCAAAGTGCAAACGAACGTGTTTGCATCCGATGATGAGGAACTCGAAGAGGACGAGGAGGTGGAGGAGAAGACAAAGACGTCAACGAAGTTTGCAGCGGAAACAATTACAAAGCCACCAACAAGTGAAGATACAAAGGAAATAAAATCAACGGTCGAGTCGGAAACACACACGGACAAGACATTCGCAGCTCCGGATGTGGCAGAAAAAAATAATGTGGTGCGGACAATTGACTCGACATCGGAAGTGATGCCGCCTGAAACAGTAGAGGATGCATCAGCCGTCACAGACAACACAGCACTCGCAGACGCTGCCGAGGAGCAGAGCGCCGAGGAGTCGGCTGCCCAAAGGAAACGACGTCAGCGTGCGCGACAACGCAACAACAGCAAGCAGCGTCAGGATGTGGACATGGATCTCAATGAGCTGGCCGAGCACGAGGATGTCGAGAAGTACGCCAAATGGGTGCCACCGTCTGACCAAAGGGGCGATGGCTTCACACACTTGAACGACAAATTCGGCTATTAGAAAAAACCATTTGCTTAGCACTAAGAATAAATGATCAAAAAACCACAAATGATATAATTATATTTGGTTAAAATGTGGCGAAATTAACCAGTTTATGATAAGCTCATTACTATTAACGTATTAAATTTTCGCTAAGCTTATTACCAATGCATGTAAAAAGGCTGATATTTGGTCATGCCTAAAGACTTGTTTGTACAGTGGTCACTCGAAAATAGAACGCTATTGTTATAATTATCATTAGGCAGATTTCAAACTCAGAATTTTGAATTTCTTTCTTTGCCTTTTTTATATTTAAGAGACGTTATTTTTTAAATATAATCTACTCAAATCAAATGAGTAAAAGAAATAATTTATTTTACAAATATTGTTAAAACTGTTAGAAAAATGTAATTCTTAGTAAGACTTATAATGTTAAAGTAAGCAATTACTTTTAAGTCTGCAGCGAAATCGAACTTTCCAAAAGCTGAAAGATTTTGAAAAAAACAAAAATATAGTATCTAAAAAATCAAGTGGCACAAATTGGCGAGCAACCACTGTACAAGTATTTCTGACTATTAAATTTTATTTGCAGTGCTAAAGTTGCTTAAGTGTATGTGCTGTGTGTAACATAAAATTAATAAATGTGAATTTAAAGTTCAAACTGTTTTGCACTAGGCTTGGTAGCTTTTGTTCTAAGCAGAGTAGCGGCTTTCTGAAGCGAAGGCTACTTCGCTATTTTTAGAGACAGCAGAGAAGGTACAATGCGACTGCATTAGATAAGAAAGTGTTCAATAAAATAAAGGATTGCAGGCTGTTCGCAGCTAATCATCGACTCAGCGGGTTTACACACAATACGTGTTTCACATAAAGTGGGCGAGTGGTGAATTAAAAATCTGCCAGTGGCTTTTCAACACACTCTCCCAGCAAACACCTGCAATTTCCCCAGAGTTGCTGTGTGACGACAAGTGTTCCAACCCCTGATGTGCCTTCCACTGGAATGGTTGGGAATGAGGGGTACGAATGAACAGCGCACACACAGATAGAGAATGAACTCGGCTGTCGTGTGTTGCGGAGCACCGTTGATTGCCGCTGTTAAGGCTCCAGCACTTGAACTTCCAATTCAGTTATAATTTTGCTACTCTTTTCGTCGGAACGGCGAACGGCTGAGCGTGGGACGAGTTTCTTAGTCGAATCTTAGTTGTTTATAATCAAGTGTCGTTTAAATTAGCCGAATTTATAAATTGATTTCATCGATTCGATTTCGGTTTCGTTCAGAGTTCAAATTTAATGAAAAGTCTATATAGAAGCTACTACCTATTTAAGCTCAATGCTAGCAAGTGTTATATAAATTAAAAAAACAAAAAAAAAACTGAATTTATTGATATAATTAAATAAAGTTTTGTTTTAATGCGGTCGCCACGTGATTTCTCAATAGCCGGAGCACATGTGTGGGTTACATTTTAAAACGCGTAACAGTCCGTCTCAAAAGACGTCCCTGCGTTGGGGCGACTGCTGCTGCTGCCGTTGACGTTGCTGCTACTGCCGTTAATCACGTGCTTTCAACTAATCCTCGCCAGACTCTGTTTCCTACATCAACTGATAGTTAGTCGTAGTAGTGTTTGTGTCTGTGATCTGCTCTCGTCTACTAAATATGAAAAGTAGTCGCACTCAAGTAGAACCATCGTATCTAGGAAATGTTGCATAAGCCAAGGCGCATTTGATTGGCGCGCACATTTTGCCGTCGTTAAAAGCAGAGACGCGGGACTCGTCGCATAACTTAACGCCTGCTTTGAACTTGGCGTACAAACTGACACACACTTCTATATACATATAAATATAAATACGTATATAAATATATATATATAGGCATATACTGTAATAGTGAAGGTGAGTTCGATTGCCCGCAAATGCAGGCGGACATGCGCAGAGATTGCGCGCCTACTCTCTGCCTACTCTCTGACTGCCTCTGGGAACAGCGGTGTGTGACAATTGATGGTTTCTTTATTTTTTTATTTTTTAAGCACTCAGATTTATATTTTGTTATACCCTGTAATCAGTTGAAGTGCAACAGCCCGCAAGTTAATCAACATTAATAAAAGGGCGATTTAGGAATGTGTCTCGGAATTAATCTAACTAAATATCGATATACATCGATTAGCGGCTCCCGTTTTTGTTTTTACCATACAGGTCATTAAAGTTGAAGTCATCATTAAATATGTATTTTCTTGAGAATATTTTATTTCAACACAGGGAGTAGGTATCTGCTTTGGGCACATTTAAAAGCCATTATCCTAATGCCCTTGTAAAAGGATTGCTTAGTAAATAAAGGAGTCACTTAAGTTATTTATGAATCATTATTATCAAATAGGTTGTCGCTATAGTATATATAGAATATAATAGTATAAGCCGCGCAAGCCTGAGTACAGCGTATCTATCAGTCGATCACTCTTTACCTGAGCACTCTTACTTTTTGTAGTTGCTTAATTGCGATTAGTTTTGTGAATGAATCCAAATAAGCTTGGGGTCATAGGTCGACTCTTGGATCCACTGGACTACTTAGGCATTTATAGAGATATATGTATCTGTCTGTCTGTCAAACGTTCGAAATTTACTCATTTCGTTAAACAGTACTATGTCCGGTCTAATCGACGCTGGCGTTTAGCATTATTAAATGTGGCACAGACTGAAGGGTGCCGGCTGCACCACAGGACCCTTTAAAGTTGCTCGTATTTCCATAATTGTAGTTCCTAGTTAATTGGAACCATTAGCGAGGACAGAGAATGGCCAAGAGCGAATATCCTTCTAGGTTATCCTTGCGTAAAGGTCAGTGGGTTGGGTGTATTGGCCTTGGTCATTATGTGGGTGCGTGTGCGGTCGGTGGAAGGGGGTGGGTGGCGAATAGGGTTTGCTTGGGTTTCATATTCACAGCAATTTAATGCAGCTGCTGATGGCTTGCAGCGGACTCCTGAAAGCATGCAACATTATTTATAATAATACTGCTATCTCTCTTTCAGTTTTATGCCACAAGCGCAAAAGTATTAGTTTACAACAAGAAGTTATCGCTTGGCAGGTAACTCGAACCACCAATTATATATATATATATATATATATAGCAAGGAAGGGGTAGCAAAATGATCAACATAGGTGGAGTGGTGAGCATTGTGCTCTTTTACTTGCTCATCCTTTGTGTGGGCATCTGGGCAGGTCGCAAGAAGCAGTCGGGAAATGATTCCGAGGAGGAGGTCATGTTGGCTGGACGTTCCATTGGTCTGTTCGTTGGCATATTTACCATGACAGGTGAGTCTAAAAATCCTATACTGCAGAAATATCCTATATTGCTTAATCTCTAACGTCCATTTAGCCACATGGGTGGGTGGTGGTTACATTAACGGTACGGCGGAAGCGATTTACACATCGGGCTTGGTCTGGTGTCAGGCACCGTTTGGCTATGCCCTCAGCTTGGTATTTGGTAAGCAGATAATCGCAAAATATTTTCTTTCTTATTCACGTTTTCCTACTTTTAGGTGGCATTTTCTTTGCCAATCCAATGAGAAAGCAGGGCTATATAACCATGTTGGATCCGCTGCAGGACTCGTTTGGTGAGCGAATGGGTGGCTTATTATTTCTGCCGGCGCTCTGTGGCGAAGTCTTCTGGGCCGCAGGCATTCTGGCCGCTCTGGGCGCCACACTGTCAGTCATCATTGACATGGATCATCGAACCTCGGTCATATTGTCGTCGGGCATTGCCATATTTTATACACTGTTTGGCGGGCTGTATTCGGTGGCCTACACAGATGTCATACAGCTGTTCTGCATCTTTATTGGACTGTGGATGTGCATACCGTTTGCCTGGACCAATGAGCATGTGCGCAGCTTGAGCGACATGGATGTGGATTGGATTGGGCACGTGGAGCCGAAGCAACGTTGGTTCTACATAGATTATGGCCTGCTGCTCATCTTTGGCGGCATTCCCTGGCAGGTGTACTTCCAGCGTGTGCTCTCCAGCAAGACGGCGGGTCGGGCGCAGTTGCTCTCCTATGTGGCAGCCGCCGGCTGCATCCTGATGGCCATTCCCCCGGTGCTCATTGGTGCCATTGCCAAGGCGACGCGTGAGCTGCAATTAGCCAATTGCTTAATTTAATCAGCTAATCTCTCTATTTTTGACAGCTTGGAACGAGACGGACTATAAGGGTCCATATCCGTTAACTGTGGATGAGACGAGCATGATATTGCCCATGGTCTTGCAGTATCTGACGCCCGATTTCGTTTCCTTCTTTGGCCTGGGCGCTGTCTCCGCTGCTGTCATGTCCTCGGCGGATTCCTCCGTGCTGTCCGCCGCCTCGATGTTTGCACGCAATGTTTACAAATTGATTTTCCGTCAGAAGGCATCCGAAATGGAAATCATTTGGGTAATGCGCGTCGCCATCGTTGTTGTGGGCATTCTGGCAACCATTATGGCCCTAACCATACCCTCCATCTATGGACTGTGGTAAGTGCAGTGCATACACTAAGAAAAAAATATGCCAAGTAAGGAAAATGCGAAACAAAAATAAGTCTACGACATTTTTGAATAATAAGTACAAAAATAATGTGTCTGAATTTAATTTACTCAAAATTTGAAAATTTACAAAAAAGTACAAGTACTTTGAGGTTGATATTTATTATGTATAAATCCGTTATAATTAATTATTCACATTTTTAAAATGATCAAGTGAGAAATTTAAAGCAGTTTTGGAAATTTAGACTGAAAATTTTAAAAACATTTGACTTTTTAGAGGTATAAAATTATTAATTGAATTTTATTTTAAGAAGCGGAAAATATTTTCGCTTCACTTTTAAAAAAGTTGCAGAATTCATATTTCTACTGCATTTTTTTGAGTGTAACTTAAAGTGATTGGCAGCTCATTTACCTAAGTACACCCAACTTTGATTTCTCCTCCCTGCAGGTCCATGTGCTCGGATCTGGTGTATGTCATTTTGTTCCCACAGCTGCTGATGGTGGTGCACTTTAAGAAGCATTGCAATACATATGGCAGCCTGGCGGCTTATATTGTGGCGCTCTGCATTCGTCTGTCCGGTGGCGAGGCTATACTGGGCCTGCCCGCCCTCATCCACTATCCGGGCTACGATGAGGAGACGAATACACAACTGTTTCCCTTCCGCACAATGGCCATGCTGATAAGCCTGATCACGTTGGTGTTTGTCTCCTGGTGGACCAAGTGAGTAAATTAATCATTGTAATCGATCTCTGAAGCTCTGATGCAATCCTTTCTTCCACAGAATGATGTTCGAGTCGGGTAAGCTGCCGCCGAGCTATGACTATTTCCGCTGTGTGGTCAATATACCCGAGGATGTGCAGCGCGTCGGTGATCCGTCCGAGTCCGGTGAGCAGCTGTCCGTAATGGCTGGTCCTTTGGCTCGGTCGTATGGTGCGGCCACAATGGCCGGCAAGGATGAGCGCAATGGTCGTATCAATCCCGCTCTGGAGTCTGACGATGATCTGCCCGTGGCCGAGGCACGTCGCATGAATCAACAGACGGCACAGGCGCAGGTCCAGAAGATGCTGGATACGGCCACCGGATTAAAGTCCGGCGGTGGTGGTGGCCAAAATCAGGCCATGGCTATGCCCACACCGGAGCAGGATAATACGGCGTTCTGAGCGGTGTCCTTGCTACTGGTAAGATTAGGTTTAGGCTCACAGTCCCACAACTTGCTACGTTTTATGTTGTGCTTCTTAGATGGATATATACACTATATATGTACATACATATCTAATGTATTTTCAGCATACGTTAAACACACAAGTGCTCAGGTATAAAGTGCAGAATGTTGCGTTCACAATTTATATATACTTATTTTGAATAGTTTCTATATAGAGAGGATCCCTCGAGGAGACAACTTCTTACTCCGTGTCCTGGTTTGTTTTGTGAATTAATATCGCTTTGAATAGAGTAAATGTAATAGAGAAATACATAGTTCAATCGACACATATCAAATGTATAAATGTTATATAGCGATAACAAATTAATCGATAAACATATCAATGTCAAAACTGAAAGTAACTGAAAACATATCAATTGCATTTCCCACTCCACGAGAAATGTAAATAATATTAAAAATACAATTATGTATTAATTAAAAAACGAAAAACAAAAAAAAAGCGAAGACCTGCTTTCGTATATACACTACTTATATTGAGTCCTACTTAACTTTGATTTGCTTATGTCATTTGTGTAATTGAAAAATTGAGGTAGTTTAATTGAAAGGCAAAAATATACTAAAATATGCATGTGTCCTTATGGTGTAGGTGCATATAACGTGAATCATGTGTCCTTCCACAAGAAAAGAAACTAAAAAAGATTAAAAACTTAAACAAAATAAATCAAAGCTGACTTAACGTACAGAACATAAACATATCATCTATGCAACTGAGAAAATACTATTCTACCTATACGGGATATATAAGTAAATCGAGCGTTATATAGGCAAAAGAATTTTAGTGGCTCTTAAAGAGCAAACAAAGAAACTATACTAAAAAAAACACATAGAAAAAATAAAAGAGAAACTATACCTAACATATTAGAGAATGTTGCGTCATAGTACCTAATACGTATATATGTGTAATTACCATATATACACAGTTATACATATACATATACACCTATTTATATATACATATATAGAAGGAGATACACTGAATTTAGAAAGCATATACCAAGTGAAAACCTATTTTGATTCTCTGCGGTAATATTGGATATTGGCAAACCAAATTGATTGTAAACACGCGCTGCCTCTGAAAACAAATCCCAAAATACAAAAAGACAAAAAAAAATTAATAAATAAATAAATAAATAAATGGAAAAACCTATCGAGAGAAGTTAAACATTTGTATTCCCGAAAACCATATTCAGATCAATTCCATAAGTATTATGTATTTTATTGAGAGATATGCATTTGTTCGTTTCGAAAATTGCCCTTGGCTCATTTGTTAAAGTTTGTTCCCCTTGATATGAGAATTTGAGAATCTGAATCTTAAAATCGATCAAATACTTAATACTTGATATGAAAACTATTTTAAATGTAATACGAGTAAGTACTTAAATGTTGACTGCTTTTTGAATTGAGCCACGTATGTTTGCTCGAATAAAATAACGTTTTTTAAACCTTTATATAAGCGAATTGTAAGTGGAAATTCAATTCACAGATTTTGAGACATCACAAAGTCCAATTTAAACATACTCAATTCAATATACAAACGTACATAAAGTTACATACATATTTACATATATCTGTTCTTGCTGTTGTTACTTACTGTTAACTGTTATATTTGTCTCTGGTTTTTAAGTTTTGCATCAAATCTGAATGTATCTGTAATGTTTAAATGGCTCACAGGTATACATATATATTGTATATGTTTTTTTTTGGAAAACTATTTTTTAGGAATTGTTAACGGAACTTTCAAGTGTTTAATTTCTTGTTTTTATTGTGCTGCAACGCGAACTGTATATAACAAAAGAAAAAATAAGATAAAAACTTTATTGAATTGTTTAAGCAACTTACTAACAAACAAAACCACCAACTATTTTATGTATTACAATTATTACGTGATGAGCATTGAACGAACTACTAAAGTACTCCAAATAGACAAAAAAAAATAAACAAAACAAAAAGTGTTTAGAAATCATGCGATGTTAACTAGTTGATTGGGTTAAAACTTGGGGTTATACTTTCGTTCACCTATTGTTGTCTAATCATTTGATGTATACATATAACTTCTTAGCGGCATTATTACAAACTATGTTAATTAAACTGAGGCGAGATTACGATATACAATATATATATATGATTAAATTATACCAAAACGAACGAAAATACATATCAATGTTTAAAGCATAGCAAAATAATTCAAAACAAACAAAAATAAAAAAAATGAATGAGAAAATTATTAAAAAAAAACGAGTGAAGAAAAAAAAGTATTTAATAAATAACAAATATATATATATTAAAATGGTTTCCTTGTTGATGCAAATTACGTGTAATTATTTATTCTATTTCGCAAGTGGAGTGCATTTATTTTTTTGGCCACACACATAACTCTACTAACGGCTTGTGTAACCAACAGCAAACATTACAACAAACAAATGCCGCCTAATGACAATTTAAAACAATGGTTACTGTAATAACGTAAGTGGAAATTTCCCATCATAAAAATGCATTTTCCTAGGGACTGAGGAAGGAGGGGGAACTGGAGAGCTTCCCCATCCAAAGTTAAAGAGCAAATGGCAATCGAAGTTGCAGCCGCCTTTTGCTACCAAAAAAACAAAGAAGAAAAACCTAACAATGCCAAAGCAGAAGCTCACAAAAAGATCAGATCATCTCGTCTTGTGGTTAGTTAGTTAGTCGCGATACTTATGGGAAACACTGTCAGCGGTTAGAAGTAAATTAATTTGTGGTAATGTGCCAAAGCCAAGATTCATTATGCTGCATTTGTACTTGTGCAATTAACTTGTTTTCTTAATTAGCCACCATCACAAGTTCACATCTGACGTCGCACAAGAATTGCCCTCTGATTGATGTTGTTTGTTATTGCTGCTGTTGTGGATGTTGCTGTCGTGTATGTTGCTGATGTTGCGACTGGCATCATGAATATCCGGTATTTTTGTGGAAATTTACATAGCAAAACACCAAAGCTGTTTTGGATTTGGATTTTGCCTTCAACAGTCAATTAACCAACGTCATTTCATGAACTTCAATGTCTACAAAGTGAGTGGAATTCATTGCGAGATCTCACTTTAGAAGGGTATATTTCCAAATAAATCACTTGCTATATTTTTTTTTTTAGAAATAATTTTCTCGTCATCTTTATTAAACAATTCATAAGTATTAATGTCTAATGCATATTACAACTAACATTCAATGGGTAAGGTTAAAGCGGGGTCGAAATTTTGTCAATATGGGAATAATTTACAGTTTGTGGTTTGTTGCATTTTTTTTATGGATTTTCTTGTTTTTCTTTTTTCGAGAGCAGTGTATGATATGGAATGTGGCGATGCTGAGTGGGATGAGGACACGAGTATTGTAAGGCACTTGTGCGAATCTGGGCTCGCTTGCTCACTATTTGCGATAAGTGTAGCCACCGTTGGAGCTGTAGCCCTGCTGAATGGTCTCCGGTACTTGGCTGGGCGCCGAGTACGAGTATCCAGAGTCTTGGGAGGGTGCGCCATAGGATGAGGATGGCTCACTGGGAGCACCATAGCTGCTCGAGGGTGCAGCCGGTGCATTATACGAGGATGAGGGGCCAGTGGAGTAACCACCGCCGCTAGCGGATGACGATGAGGCTGATGACGAAGCGAACGAGGAGCTCGATGCAAAAGATGAGCCACCACTCGAGCCGAAGCTACCGGATGAATGTGAACTGGACGGTGCACCATATGAGCTAGAGGGCGGAGCTGCTGGATAAGGTCCACCGCTGCTGCCGCCTGCACTAGGTGCCGAGTAGGAGCTGGATGGCGGTGCTCCATATGAGCTGGACGGAGCTGCTGGAGCTGGGGCAGAATAAGAGCTCGAGAGTCCGGTGCTTGGAGCGCCATATGAGCTAGAAGGAGCCGATGGATAGGGTCCGCCACTGCTTGCGCCTACGCTGGGAGCCGAGTAGGAGTTGGATGGTGCTGATGCAGGTGCGGAATACAAACTAGAGGGAGCCTGTTTCGGTGCACCATAAGAGCTAGAGGGAGCTGCAGGATAGGGTCCTCCACTGTTTGATCCATGGCTTGGTGCGGAGTAGGAGCTCGATGGTGCTGGTGCACTTGGTGCACCATATGAGCTAGAGGGAGCTGCGGGGTAGGGTCCGCCACTGCTGGCTCCGATACTTGGTGCGGAGTAGGAGCTGGAGGGTCCTGAGCTTGGAGCGCCATATGAACTAGATGGAGCCGATGGATAAGGTCCACCACTGCTTGATCCATGGCTTGGCGCCGAGTAGGAGCTCGATGGAGAAGAGCTGGGCGCGCCATACGAGCTTGAAGGAGCTGCCGGATAGGGTCCGCCACTGTTGGATCCATGGCTTGGTGCGGAGTAGGAGCTCGATGGTGCTGGTGCACTTGGTGCACCATATGAGCTAGAGGGAGCAGCGGGGTAGGGTCCGCCACTGCTGCCTCCGTGACTTGGTGCCGAGTAGGAGCTGGACGGGACTGCACTAGGAGCACCATAAGAACTGGACGGAGCTGATGGGTATGGTCCACCGCTGTTAGCGCCCGGACTAGGAGCCGAGTAGGAGCTGGAGGGCGCCTGTTTCGGAGCACCGTACGAGCTGGAAGGAGCTGCTGGATAGGGTCCACCACTGTTTGAGCCATGGCTTGGTGCTGAGTAGGAGCTGGATGGAGCCAAGCTGGGCGCACCGTAAGAGCTGGATGGAGCTGCAGGGTAGGGTCCACCGCTGCTGGCTCCGGGACTGGGTGCAGAGTAAGAGCTGGAGGGTTTGGAGATCGGTGCGCCATATGAGCTCGAGGGAGCTGCCGGATAAGGTCCACCGCTGCTTGATCCTTTGCTGGGTGCGCCATATGAGCTTGAAGGAGCTGCTGGATAAGATCCACCGCTATTCGAGCTTGGGCTTGGTGCGGAATACGAGGAGGATGGCGAACCGAACGATGACGATGATGATGACGATGAGTGAGAGGCGAAGCTGCTGCCAGAACCGCTACTTGGAGCACCATATTTGGAGGAAGGAGGCGATATTGGGTTGAAAGAGCTGGAACCCGACGAGGGAGCACCATATGAAGATGAGGGCGGTGATGAAGCGCCTGGTCCCGAGGTGTAGCCACTGCTGCCGAGCACCTGCGTCCTTGAGGGAGCGCCATAGTTGGTGGATGGCGCTGATGGCAATGGCACAAAGCTGTTCACGCTGGGCGCCCCATAGCTGGAAGATGGACGAGATGGAGCGCCATAGCTGCTCGATGGCGATTTGGGTGGACCGTACTTGCTGGATGGTGGTGCTGGTGGTGCGGGAGCACCGTAGCTAGATGAAGGTGGAGAGGATTTCGGTGGACCGTAGCTGGATGAGGGACGACGTGAAGAATGATGTTTCCGGGGTGGTGGTGGTCCATACGACTGGCTGGGACGACTTGGTGGTGCACCATAGCTCGAGGATGGCGGTGGAGCTGGGCGCGACGGTGGTCCGTATGAGCTGGATGGCTTGTGTGCCGATGGATACGGACCACCCGAAGATGCAGCGGGAGCCAAGTAGCTGCTGGACGGAGCTGGTCGCGAATTGAACGATGGCGCCGGACCCGAGGCTGGTGGCAAATAGGAGCTGGTCGGTGGTGCGCCGTACTTGGACGATGGCCGACCGCCCGAAGATGGTGGCAGATACGCATTGTTCAGTGGCGCCTCACGCTTAGCGGCAGCCACATCGGGTGGCGTGACAATGACGATGAAAACAACGGCAACGACACCAAAAAACTACAGATACAAATTGCAAATAAAAATAAAAAAATCAGATAAACAAGGAAATTAGTTTTCTATGCCGATCCGGATAATGTGATGTGGCCATTACTACGACTACGACTGCAACTCAGGCTTACCACTGCGTACGACGAGCTCATCTTGCCGCGGTGCGTTTCACTAGCAAATTGGCCAAGCTATTGAAAAAGAGAGAGAAAGAGAGCAAAAGAAGGTAAGTCCAAAGCCAAAAGATGAAATAAATTACGCTAATGTTGCATAAGTTTTTTTTTTCGTTTTGTTTTTTTTTTATCTTTTTTTTATTTTGTTTATGTACTCATCATGCGGCTATGACCGAGAAATGAGTGGCCAGCCACGGGGTCGACCCTCAATCGTCGGCCACCAAAAACGCTCATCAATCTCCGGCAGTTAACCAGCTAAAAGCCAGCAGTCGTATCAATGCCAAGAACACTGCCAATATATGTATGTATATATCCATCCCCCAACCCCACTACCACATCCGTTGGACCGTATCGCCTAGTTTTCAAATTTAGTTTGAGCTCGGTGAGTATTTGAATAAATTAAGCTGGGACTGAAAAGAAAACCGAGTACCAAAATCTCAAAATAAAGTGAAACTTTTCGCAATTGAATCAAAAACCTAAGCTAAGGGCTTTTATTCATCCGCTGTCTTTGGCTGTGGGAGTCGAGATTTGATGATAGCACATAAACTCATAAAGCTCCTACAACCCTATCATAGTGCTACATCCCACGTGTTGTTGTTGTTTCTGCCACAATGCTTGCCGCACACATTTTCCTCTAGTGCCGTTTGCCAATTATTGCCTTGTCTCGTTAGTCGCACTCTTCTTTTGGCCTGTGCCATTTTTTTTACTTTCAATTGTTGCTACTCTTGCGTGATTTGTTGTCGTCTTTATTGCAAAAAATTAAAAAAGAAAAAAGCAAAAATCCAAAACCTAAACACACAATTGTAATTATTTTCCTTTTTTAGCTCACTTAACTGCTGACTGTTTTGACCCGCTCATTGTGGTAATAACATATTTTTGTTGTTCATTTTCAATTATTTTTCATCGCTTATGCGCTTATGTGCGGTGCGTCAGCATTCCTAATTGGCCATTGGCAGCTGATTATGTAAGACTACTCAACATAAATCAAGCGACAAGACTTAAAACTCCTTTAAGCAGGGAAGATGGGCACATTAAAATATTTGCGGTTTTGCGTAAATGCAGATTAGCTTGTGTTTTTTTTTTAATTGTATGCAAATCCAAAGTGCCAATAAACTTGAAGAACTTAGATAAATATGTTAATCTCTGTGGATTATGGGTTAACACTTGACAAAAGCTCGAACGGAATTTTCACTTTTAAGCACAACAGCAACAGCGAAAAGCGAAAAATGAAGCGGTTATCCTTAATTTAAACACAAACTAACCGTTCAAAGGCAACAGCAATTGTGTGTGGATGGTGTGCAAATGGGTGATTAGCTTTTTGTTATTTATTTGCTGAAGTTGATATGCTGCTCAGCCGAAAGTCGAATGCAAACTACTCTGTTGTCTGGCGCGGCGCATGCACTTTTATACGAAAGCCGGGCGCTGGTATCCCAGCCAAGCTGAACGAACAACATAACTGGGCAAAGGCAAAAGGCAGCCTCGCAGCCGGCGGCGCAGTCGGCGTCGAAGCTTCCAACATCAAATTTGATTTTTTTTTCGGTATTTTATGTAACGTTAAATGCACTCTTCAACCACAACAATAACAGCAACAAAAGCTGTGGCGCTTGCACGACTGCGCAGTCGATGCCGGCGTTGACGTAGACGTCAACGCAAAGCGGCCGCTGAAGCTTTTGCGGTTGTTTTTTTTTGTTGTTGTTTGTTACTATTTCTTTTTCTTTTTTTTTTGCATTGATAAAACGATTGTACACAAACTTGACTCACTACCGCAAGTTTGGAGTGTGTGTGTGGGGCAAGTTCAGTGGCGGCATCAATCACAATTGAAATAGGTAACGGCAAGCGTTGTATAATTGAACGTATACTTAATATGTGCAGCGCATACGCCTTAGGAACGCTGTAGGAATAATCGATAATAAATCGTGATCTGTGCAACTCTTCAGGGTTGCAGGATGTGCAAAGGATAGATGTTGCTGTTGTCAATAATTTATTAATGTGTTTCAAGATTTAGTAAACAGTTGGGGGCATCTCGGGTTTCTTCCAGATGTAACTGGCCCATGGGATGCACTCCTTGAGCAGGTGCATGTAGGCTAATCCCTTGGGGCAGTCGACCTCGGTGGCTGGCTTGCCCAGTGTCTCGCAATGCCAGTACTTGGCCGGATCGAAGTGATGGGGATATGTCTGTCCAATCTCGGACTCATCCTTGCAGGCCGATCGACCAGCGTCAGCATTGACAAAAACAACGAAAGCAGCCAAAACGGCGAACAGGGCAAAGACTGCAAGCAATTAGGATTTGTGAGCTTATATTTTAAACATTGTTTTTTTTAATACCCACTGGTCTTCATTGTGAGCTGTGAAAGTTTCAATCAAGTGTGCTCTCTCTAGTGCAGAAACGATTCTTATATAGTTCCGAATCTTCTCGAGGGACAGGCGCGTGTTTACAAGCAATAGAATAAAAGAAAAAACACGTATGAAAACACAATTGGAAACAATCGCATTCGTTGATTATTATCTGAAAGCGACATGCGATTGATAAGAAAGAAAAGCAGCAAAACAAAAAAAAAAAGAGGAAAGCGGAGAGTTGTGAGTGGTGTAATATCAATTTAGATACTCAAGTAATTAATGCCTTTTTCTTTAGTTGCTTTTATCAGAAACAGCAGATACAGCAACTAATTAAATTAATTGAAATTCTCCAAGTATTTAAGGTTTTTACTTGTGAGCTAAATCGAGATCGAGTAATAAAGATGATAAAGCTGATGAAAAGAAACAATTTGAGACTGAACACCAAGATATGTATTCAGATTTGATATATGCCAATATATTTTCGCTATTTCATATTCTACGTTATTGTTTCGATCTCCTTTGTTTGAATAGAGTTATGAATATTGATTAATGAGCTGTTTTGATGAGGCAGCCGTGGAATTTGCATAGCGTCTGGTTTCACAAAGTATAACCGAAGATAATCGAAATTGGACAATGGAAGGTTATCCACATAATTATAATCATGCTGTAATGTGAATTCATTTAAATTGCAAAATAAACATCAATATTTTTTTTGTTGTTATCAAATTGATTTTTCATGATTTTTGCCAAATTACACTTATATATAAAAGTGTGCGTGTGTATGTTACAACTTATGTTAACTGTTTGTCTCTTTGTGTGTGGCTTTTGTTGTTGATGACCCCCTAAAGCGTTTCGTGTGGCAGTGGCAAAGAAAACACTTGACCAACATAAATGTTTAAGTGTGCATGCAAAAAATATCACGAAATCACCAAAAACGAAAACGACAGAAAAAAAGCAGCATAAAAAAATAATAAAAAAAAACCCATTCTGTTAACAGTTGATGGAAACAAAAAGGCCAAAATCTATTACAAAATGCTTAAAAACCAATTACAGTTTCCGCATTGAACAAGTCGTTAAATGGGGGAAGGTGGTGCAAGGCTGAAGAGGGGGGAGGTGTCTCCAAGTGGCAGGTGCTTTAGCCTAATGATGCTCCTAAGCACCGAGACAGACAAAGACAGAAAGAGAGAGAGAGAGAGAGAGAGAGAGTGGGAGACAGTGAGAAAGGGTTGGAGTATGAGAGAGAGAGAGAGAGAAAGCAAAAAAGTTAGTTCAAAACGGCGACAATGACTTGCCCCCTGAGGCCATTTAATTGGGGTTGTGTGTAGTATTTCGGTTAACTCGATGTAGACTCTCCATATTAAATACTTCGACTGAATTTTGAGCATTTCGTTAAAGACGATGACGAAGACGAATTGGTGGCACAGCTTGGGAGCAGACAGCTTATTATCGATTAAGTGGCTACGCTTTGAGTAAATCCAATTATTGAGTCTTAGGTAAATGCGCCGACCCACAGATTGCACAAGTCCCCAAAAGTAGCTCACATCTGTATCTGTATCTGTATCTGTATCTGTATCTGTATCTGCATCTATATGTGGCTGATTGTCTCGTTTCTATCATTTCATTTCTATATCTAAAAATAGTCGAAAGTCAACTAACCAATTTGCACAAAGTGCTTTTGCTTGTGGAGCATTTAATTTTGGCTAAGAAATTGTCAAATTTAAGAACTGATAAGAACCCAACCCAGACCGTACAGGAACATGGAGTGTGGCACAGCGGAGACTATAAATATGCTCTCAAAATGCCAATAATTGCAACATTTCCAATCAGTCACACAACGAAATGCATCTGGGTTAGTGGGAGTTACTTTTCATATATATACATCTATATATTCTCACTGATATTTTCCAACTTTCGCAGCAACGATCTTCAGCTTCCTGCTCTTGGGCATCTTTGTGACCCTCGCATCGGCCTACAATGGCCAGGATATCTATGCGGAGCCGAACTGTGACATCGTTGAGGATCGTGCTCGCATGTTCCGTGACATCTCCGATCCCACCCACTACTGGGTGTGCCCCGAGGGACAGGAAAAGGCCGACTATATTCAGTGCCCCGATAACTATGCCTTCATGGAGCCACAGCAGGAGTGCGTTGTCTGGGAGGAGTGGAAGTGGCTTGAGCCCTATACTAAATAAACAGTGTCTACGATAAAACTTCGGCATTTAACGTAAACAGAGACCAGCATAAAAAAAACACAGTTTTATATTTCTTCTACTGCAATTCGCTCTGTTTGCCAATTAGCTTAGCCAAGTTTTGATTGGATTTTATGGAATCTGTGTGTTGTTCAGATTTTAGTCTGCGCGGTATTATCGATTTGGTGTCAAATAAATTACTTAATTAAATGCTCAAACTTTGGCATGCCACATAATCTTCTTATGACCACACATGCTTAGAGATGCCCCAAACGATATCCAAAATCTTCGGAACAATCAATTTTCATTTATTGTTGGGAACTTCGTTGCAGTTGGGGGGGGGGGGGGGATGTTTGGACTGTATAGAGTATGCGAATTCATGACTATCATTCGAACCATAAAAAAACCTGTCAATAATGAATGCAATAACTGCCATAATTTTGCTTTGTGCATTACAATTGACTTCCGTTTCCGTTTGTTTTATTGTCCATTTTGCTTTTATTTTTTAATTTTCCCATCCTGAATAATTAAAATATATATATTTTTTTAAATTAATTATATATTACAATAATATACTTGAGAGTTTAAGTGCTAGCAAGCGACTAGGTTTTTTTCTAATATTATTTATTTAATTTAAAAATTGTTTCTTATCAGTAGCTTATTTTGACTCCAATGACTAAAGTAATGTTTATTATGTTTGTCATGTTTTTTGCCCGAAATTGCTCTCTTTGCAACTTAATTTAATGCATTTCTGAAAAAAATATTTATTAAATTGAATTGATTAGATTTCAACTCACATAACTTTGGTAATGCTGACCCGATAACCATGTGAACCAATTTTTTTTTCTTTTTTACCTTTTGCTCTTGTTTCTAGCTGCAATTTATTTAATTGTTAATATTTATTTGTCATAACTGGTCGAGTTATGCGAACATCATTGGTTTGGGGCTGTTCGTGTTTGGCTACACAGTTGGTAGGCAGTCTGATATATGAGGTATGTAGATATATATATATATATAGTGCGAGTATGTCTGATAAACGATAATTAGGCAATGTGTGTCTGTTGCGCTTGTAATGTTATCTAACACCTTCGATTGCCAATCAAAACTGTTGCCGTCAACACGGCTGCTGCTGCTGCGGATGTTGTTGCTGCTGCTGCTGATGGTGCTGCTGTTGCTGTTGCTGTTGCTGTTGCTACTACAATCAATCAAGTTGGATGGCTATAGCAGACATATTCATTTAAAGAGGGAACGAGACCCGGGCTCACACATGCTGAGATGATGACAAACGCTGCTCCAATTTGTGGGGGGCTTAACAAAATATAAATTGTTCATTTCAGTTTTAGTTTGTGTCTGTGTGTGTTTGTTTTTTATTTCTTTTATTTTTGTTTTCCTTTTAACAAGTAAAAGTCGTAAATATCAAACAAAGCGAAGGCCCCAATAAACTTGCGGGCTCACATTAAAAGTGAAAAGTACTTCAATAAATTTATGTTAGAAATCATTGCCGCAATGCAAACAAGCAGAGCGACCAGAGACACTGTCCCGCTGATGGTGCCGATGGTGCTGCACTGAAGTGGTGCTCTTATGTTTTTTTTTCTTTTTTTTTTAGTTGCCGATGGCCCACAGCACGGTAGAGTGAAGTGTTCATCAATGGCATCATATAATGAATTTTACTCATATTTGCTTTATGCTTTACCACACAGCTCACAGCAACACCTGAAAGGTTGGCTTCGCGTTGCCCCAATTAGTGGCTTGGGCTGCTTGCTTGTCTTTAATCCGAAGAAAGTTTCAATGGCCTTGACAAGGCCCATCAAACTAACTACCAGTTGGTTGCATCTAAACAGTCGAGATATCAGCTACAGCTTCAGTTCCAGCATCAGTCATGACAATGACAATGGGCTTCATTTGGTAATAAATGATCCCAGCGACTATTTCGAATGCTGATGCGTTGGTTTCGCATCACCCATCTCACATTTCTGGCTTAAGTTGCCGCACAGGCAAAAACCAAAAAAAAAAAAAAAATATCAAAAAAAAAAGCAATGAATCTTTCGCAATTAGACGACTCATAATTGTTAACATTACTTATTTCAAAAATACCTCGGCGCGATTGTGTAAATGCCCTGAGTTGAGCAGCTGCAACATTTAATCCATTTTAATGTACCTATGTATATCATTACAAGCTTAAATGCCAAATCGTGATTCGTTTCCTCTTCCAAATAATTCATAAATGATTTGCTTGCATTTGCTTTTCATAATGTGCCCGAAAGATTATTTGCCGACTCATATTTCATGGGCTGTTTATAGTGGATGATGTTAACTTCATTATCATTAAATAATATAAACATTTAATCAATTGTAATTATTCATGAGAAATGGGGAGCAATTTCTTTTGATTGATGCCTGCACTGATAAGACCTGTTTTCTTATTTAGTTTTGTAAAATTCGATTTCTGGGTACACATGAAAATACTTAAACCAGAGTTGGGCTGTTGGGCTGCCTGGCCGTGACTTGAATGACAAATTGACATGTCGCAAAAATGATAAATCAAGCGGTAGACAGGTGGTCTGACAGATCAGACCACGACAGAGACAAAAGCAAATGCCAAATGACCTTTAATCAATGTGACAAATAAATGCAAAGCTCCTAACTTGGCGATCTAGGTAATAATCACTCAGCTGCCGAGCATGAAGTTAGCATAGGTCAAAGTTCATACTGTGACATACAACCAAACTGCAAAGTGTTTTTTTTTTTAATTTTTTGTTCACCCAAACCACCCAAACTTTACTTCAGTTCAAGTCCGTTGCTGACGTCATCGCTGAACAGCTTTCCTCCCACACTGATTAGCATCATATCTGCTATCGACTTAGCACAAAAAAAAAATTAACTTTTATAAATAATTTATTTTTCATTACACATCAATAATTCAAAATGCTGCAAATGCGCAATTTACATGTTTTATATCCGAATTCTATTCAATGTCAACCCTCATTAAAAGCTATAATTTGTCACAGCTACTCGTGCATTAATTATGATTAATGAATCAGAGATAAATGTTCGTGAATTTGGAAGCTTTGAAATTAATTTTGTATTTAATTATATTTTCTTCAGAATGTGGGCTAGAAATCATTCAATATATCTGTATTAGAACATGTTGTCAAATGTTTTTGAACAATTTTGTAGATTAATAAAAAAAATTTTTTGAATATATAAGTTAAATTCTGATTTATTTTATTTTTATATGAGTCGAAATAATCTAGTTTCCAATGAAAAACACTAATAAACAAGTTTGTGCCTTATACTAATTTCCTGATCGTCTGTCAAACTTTTCATCGAATACGAATCAAATTGGAATTGCATTTAAATCAAATATAAATATGCACAGTAAATAGAAAACGAAGGAAAAGAATTACAAAATGTTTGTGAATAACGGTTGGGCATTGTTAAACCCCTGCAAGAAGCTTTCACCACAGAATGCCCCTCTTTAAACAGCTGATGAACAGCTGGAAAGCGCAGATGACTTGTAACAGACTGGAAGCCCAATGAGATATCCTACGTCTGGAAGCCGATTCATTCTGACAGGCCAACAATTAGTAAAAAGGCAGCTCCGCCTACTCGCACTCTCTCTGTGTGTGTGTGTGTGTGCGTGTGTGTGAATGTGTGTTATGCGTGTGTAAATGTCTAAGTGTTTGTGACAAGGCCACACCCACGCGGCCATGTTTGAATGAAATGACAATCTGCGTCGTCGGAGGCGCCACCAGCCCCAGCTGAAACGAGAAAGTTGCTCACCATCCCAAAAAGGAAGCTAAAACGAGAGAGACTGAGAGAGAGAAAGAGAGAGCGCCGCAAATGGCCCTTGGAACAAAGTGGCAAATGGAACATGTAACGGTTTTGCCAAACACAAAAATTCTACACAGTAACATTAACATGAACCCAGTATTGAGAATTTAGGTTACACATTTTCAGAGGGCAACACAACTCGAAGTGTTGTTGTTGTTGTTGCCAACTTAAGTAAGGTCATCGAAATGTCAAAAGTTGCATTTTTCGATTTGACAGCGTCACTCACACTCATACACACATACATATAAATGCGCACGCATGCATGCATGCAAGTAAATGCAGACGAACAGTTAAGCAAATTTAATGTAACAAAGTATTGACATTGTTTTTGTTAAGCCATACACACACATGCGCATGTATTTATGTGTGGGTAGCTGGCAACAACAAATCGCAATTAATTTGCAAGCTCTCTGTCTGCGTCACCGACGTCGGCGTCGCCATGACGAAAATACTTCTACGAAAACTTATTGATCGCACTGTTCTTTTATAAACGACCTCTACTGCTCGCTCCCGTTAGGATTTATGGGCCAGCTACGGCCACTTTTTGGCTCCCTTTTCGTCCTCTGTCCCAACTTGCTTCAACACTTTCGGCGGCCATTTTGGCGGCGATGCTCCCGTGGGCGCCTTCAAATTCCACCACTCATGTGACACACACACACACACACACACACACATACTCTAGCACACACATAGAAACGGGAATCTCTCAATACATTTTTTTTTTGTTGCTTCTTTTCCTGCTTTGATTCTAGTTTCAATGCATCTCCCTTACTCGCATTTGGCTAACTTTTTGTCTCACTCAACCGACCCGTTCTCTTTCGCACGCTCGGCCCTTCGCTGGCTGGTTGGTGAAACGTCAACACTAATTTATTTATTTTCATTTTATTGATATTATTCTGTTTGCGCAGATTCCATTATATTAGTACTTATATTCCTATTGCCAGCAATTTCAACACTTTATGCATTACTCTGCGCTCCTTGTCATTTAAGTGTTGTAAAATTCAATTAACTAAACAATTTCTTTTTGAATGTCGCTTATACAATTTTCTAGTTGAGACTCCGCTCGGTAAGATTAAAATATATCGAGAATCGTCCAAACTTTATAATAATATCTAATAATAATAACAAAATTTATTTTTTTCTATGTTATTTTGTTGTTGGTTGTTGGACATTAATTAATCTTAAATCACAACAAAAAACACTTCAAGCAATTCTCAGTGACATTGTTGTTCTGTAATATTATTATATCCATATATATTATTATATTTTGTTTTGTGTTTTTACTGTTTGCTTAACTGTGTGTTTGTACACTTCTCTCTTTCCCGCGTTCACAATAATAATTGCTGTTTAATTGCTAGTTTGTTTACATTTACATTTCTTAATGTGGATGTACAAACCAGCTTTGCCTATCGTCTATTAACTCTTTTCTGGTCAAAGGTTACAAACTGATCTTGACAGTTTTGCACGCCGGATGTCAAGCAAATTTATTATATTTTAATTGTGGTAAATGAAAATTAATGTAAATTAATGGAATGCCCTTCTTATACCCTTAACTCATTACAAATACGCAAAGAGTGTAAATTGGTTTTGTCTAAGTTAAATTTCATCAACATTGGATACAAACCAACCAAAATATAGCCCAAAACGTAATGTAATATTTCATATGGATTTAGCTCGCACTTATAAATAAAAACATTCGTTTCCTCTGATATCAATTCACATCTACTTACATTTGAGCAAGTCAAGCTTTTTAAGGGGAATTTGTCAATTAAGCTATAATAATACATATAATAGCAGAAATTAGGGTATCTCGCAGTCGAGCTCACTTGGCTGCAGCATTATTAGTTGTTGAATATTTATTTTCTTCATAGCAACTCCCTGAATAATATTGAAGTTGTAGATGATGATACATATTTTTTGTTTATTATTAGTTAATATTTATTGTCTTTAGTTTCATAAGGCGCTGGTCGAAAGCATTTGATGATACCTAATTAACTAAAAAACTTTATATTTCACTAGTGCCTCCTTTTCTTGTACACAGAGCCCTCCGGTGTTTTAACTGGCATACTAATAATATATATAATCTACTTACCGTATTAGACCTTTACTAATAAATTTTCCTGTAATACGAACAATGCTATCCATAATCCGAAAATAAACGGTAATGTTGGTTGACCTTTGGCTTGTATAGCTATAATCAATTTATTGTAATTCAATATACTGTCCGCTTTCAAGGTTTAATGCAGACCACGAATCCCACGTATTTCTCTTGGCGAAATCCAATTTCCCATAGCAAATTGCTGCTGCCCCTTAAACCATCCCCATCCATCCCCCTCGTGTGCTAACTGGTCACAGCTCCTGTTACTATTGTGTAATCCTTAAATGGCTGCGGCAGGTGCCACAGAAGCTGACAGCATCAACGTTGACTTACCAAATGAAGATCAGCCACAAAGTGTGCAACATGAACACAATATATATGAGTAATATTGTGTACACTTTGATTGGAACTCAGGAGGAAATTCTAATTCTAGATCTTAGAAATTATTCTACTCATTTATACATCAACCTGGAAATTGTATTTCCATTTATTTAATTTCTAAATTTTTGAAAATTATATATTTATGTTTGCAATTGTCTTATTTAAGTCATGATTTTAAAAGAACCAAAGCTTTACTTTTTAGATAATTTTCGGTGAATCACATCAACCCATTCAGAATCAGTTGCTAAACACTTTTTGCTGGTACCATCAAATGCTGCACCATGGGGGGTGTCGCAAACCAGGCGGGGGTGGTGGCAGCGACGCGTCGTCGGCAACCCGCTGTCTATCCAGCTGTCAATATCAGGAGACGGGCAGCACAGGATCAACATCCACGTCAACATTGACACATCAGGCTTTTTTGCCAACAGCATTGCAAATATTTTATGGAAATTCTAATTTAAACCATCATTTGAGGTACGAGCAACGTTTTAGCTTCACTTTGGTTTTTATTTTCTGTCTGAGAACTGCGGCCGGAGGAATCCAATTAAGCCAGTAATTCACTATATCTCTATCTCTCTTACTCTCTATTGCTCGCTCTTTTCAGGTGTTTGTGTTTCTGATGTGTTTTCGAACTACGGTTAGTTTAAATTTTAAAACCCAAAGCAGCATGGGTAGATATCGTATGTGGTCATTAGACAAACATCAGTGTACACATGCATACATACACACACACAAACACACACATACATATATATATATGTACGTGGGTGTAGGTATATATCAAAAGTATAAAAATCGATAGATTGTAGGCATAACGAGGAGGCGAAGGCGGTTTTTACCTTGGCCACATCAACTCAGTCCCAAGGCCCAAGGCGGAGGCGGAGGCACAGCGTGATATTTTACAAGTGTTGCTTTTGTTGTTGTCATCGTTGTTGCTGTTGTTGCTTTTGTTGTTTTTATTACTGGTGGTGGTTGTGGGCTGTGGTGTGGGATTGCACTTTATGGGGGATGGTTTGGTGGTGTCTGTTTTTACGGTTCGCTTACGTTCGAACAGATGCCCTGAACTCGTCATCTAATTACAGAAAAGGCGAACTTGCCTCTTAACAGTTATATATCCTGGCCTGCAAGCCCTTTAGCTAGCTGAAGTGATTTTTAACTCGTTAAGGTACATTTGTTGTATATAAGAAAAAGGCAAATTTTAAATAATTATGTGGACAACCCGAGAATGTTTTGAATTTCATATTTGAATCAAGCACAGCCAGTTGCTAAAGTTATAGAAACTCCTGTAAAACATTTATAGTTCGATTTAAGTAGAGTTTCAAGCAATAATATAATAATATAGTATGTCATTCTTTTAGAAAGAGTGTTCAAAATTCGGCGTACAATTAATGTTCTCGTTGTGGCTGCCAACTGCACGAATAAATTCATAATTGAAAACAAACATTAAGCAAGGTAATGGAAATTTGAAATGTATTTGTTTAATGTTCATTTGTTGATATATATATACATATATATATATATATATATATATATATATATATATATATATATATATATATATATGTATATTTATAAATAAACTTAGAGCTGATTCCTTGGGATTACGCACATTTGACAGTTTTATTGCACAGTGTTGTCAACGTTCCGCAATGTGTTCTGTAATAAAAGATTATGAAATTCCAAGCCATTTTAATAGGTGTACAATAATCTTTAGGGATAAACCATTAACAGTTAATAAAAAGATAATCAAGTTTAAATTTGACAGAGTTGCTGAAATTCAACAAACATTTTTAAATATTATAGTACTTTTATAGTGCTTACAGGAAACAGGAAGAAGCCATAAAGTATTTCAAACTAAAATCGCACAATCTTGAACCTAAATCAATCTGTGCTCACAAAGTAATCATAGATAGAGAGAGAAAACTAAAATAACAAAATCTAAATCTTTATGGAATTGCTGCAGTCTTTTCCCAGTAATCTCAAATATTAGGTATATTTTTTAGTAATTTTGTATCTGCGAATCTAAATATATATTTAATCTTCATCAAAATCTGCTTCCAACTTGAGCTTAGAGACTTTACAAAATAGTAGAGAAAATTAAATATCATCTTGATTGAATTGTTGAAGTCTTTTCTTAGTAATATTAAATGTTGATTTTTTTTTTTTTGTAAATTCACATATTTTATCTTAATGCTAAGCATAGCACTTGAGTTAATGAATTTCATAGAACTTGTAATTTAATAAAGACGCTCTTGAAAATGTATTTGCCTAGATGAGAATGGGTCATAAGCAGGGCTTACTATATATACATATATGAGAATGCTTTCTTCGTGGTCAGATTCAATCCCGTCCTAAGTTGGACTATTTAATCTCAGTGTAGGCCTGTTCTATTGTGTGCCAACTAAGCAGAGTTTTCCGTTTATATTTATTTTAGTTGCGTGTCTTGTGTACATTTCTCTGCTGCGTCTGCTTTTGGCAATGCTGCGGGGCCGCCTGTGCGTCTTGGCCACTGGCAAAATAACCTTGTTTCCAACCACTTTCCGACAACTCAAAGTACGTTACTGCACGACTGTGACGACGTCGTCGTTCTATATAATTTTCTGTTTATATACGGTTATTTTATGTATTATGTGGGGTGCTTTGTATTTAAGTCGTGGCTCAAACAACATACACGCGACATCAACTAACGCACACCTGCTGGGGCACACCTTGATTTACCTTACACCCCGCCCCCCGTTTGGGGCGGCAGGCGTGGCAGCTAAGCAATTTCTGCTCCTTCGACATTGCTGCTAGTCGCTTGTCGCTGCCTTCCTTATCGATCGCCTGCATTAGGGGGTTTCTCTATTTTTCTATTTTCGCATTTTTACTTCATACCACCAAAATGCTGTAGGGAAATAGTTGCAGTTGGATTTAGCGCAAGTAAGTGCTTTTACGTGGCCAAAATTTAAAGTTTTGCACTCTGATTACTTGGCTTATTTACTTGTTGTACTTGTTGTAGCTGTTAAGTACTTTAAGGCACATACGACTCTCTCTAAAGTATCTAAAGTCTCTCACGAACTTGGGCTTCATTAAGCTCTTTGTTGATGTGGGTATATTTGAAGTAATTGCTATTTGCACAAAATATTTAAGAACATGAAACAGATATTCAATACATCTTACCCTTGGTTTGACTTTTAGTAAAAGTTGTGGTCAATACATAAAAACATAAAAAAATGACTGCTTCCAAAAAAGGGGTAAACTTTTACTGAATTGTTTATATTTAGATGTGTATATTTACATAACTTTTATAAGGATTGTTTTTTATTCATTGTCTAAAGGTTGTTTTACATTCAGTTGCGTAAGAATCTTATGACTTTATAACGTTTATCATAAGAGCCAACTTAGTTATTCTCAAGGACAACCACTGTCAACGCTCTTTGTGCCAATTTAACGCGGCAGATTTGTGGCAAATCAAGTTACAATAGCTTTATTAAGACCCTAAAATGGTGTGGCATTTGAGGTCGAGTTCCAAAAGTTAAATCTTGATAAATTGCAAAAACGCCTCTCATAGTGATAAATGACAAAGAAATTGCCAAATTTGTGCGACACTTGCTCGAGCCACCAGAGTTGCCAAAAAAAAATATATAACAAAAGAATATGGCAAATGCTACAATAAATATTGAGAAAATGCCCACATGTGGGCCTGGACAACAATCGAGGATTCAACTGCGATTGCGATTGCCATCGACTGCATCCGATATGGTTGCAGTGCAGCCTGGCTGACCATGTGAGATACGAATCAGGGCACATTGTGTGACCAGAGATGATTATACACTCTTCCTGTTTGCTTGTGGAAATTAAAAGAAAATTGTTCTGTTTGCACTTGTCAAATTCTTCCATTATGCAAATTGATTAAAAGCAAATTGAAGGGAGATAAAAAAAAAATTATAAAAAAAGAAAATACTATCAAAAAATAAACGCTGAGCGCCTTACATAAGAGGCCGAAAAGTATGCTACAATGCCACACACACACACACACAGAGAAGGAAAACCACAAGCATAGCCACAAAACGGCAGAGAGAAGAATGAAAATTCAAGCCAACTGCCAAGACAGGTATAAATTGATTTTCTTTTGCGTGCGGCCAACAAACAAATGCGATCCAAAGGCAAAAACGACACGGCGCGAATAGAATTTTATTCAAATGTGCTCAACTAGGCGAGAGTAATGTGCATGGGAAAAGCGACGCTGGTGGAGAGAGCTTGAGAGTGGGTTGGGGCAGAGGCAGTGGGGAGGGAGGGAAAGCTGGGTATTTGCGAGTGTTGGCCAAAGCCAACCAATTGGCTGGCTGCCTCGTGCAGGCGCATGCGTCATAATCCTGCGCCGTGGAAAGCTTACGGGCTTGATACGGGAGACAAGCGACGTGCAGCTTGGAATTCCAGGCTGAATACCGACAAAATAACGGTATACAAGCAGCGTTGTGCCAGCAGCGCCAGACAGAAGTTACCTTTGCTCCTGCCCGGACGACACAACGCACGCTGCCATTTGCTGTCGTTGTCGTTGTCTGGCCTCGGCCTCCCACACACACACATCTACACAAAGAAAATTCTAGATAAAAACTATCATTTCGCGACAAAAAAAAAAAGAAAAGAAAATTTTTCGAAAAAAAAATTATTTGCAAATCACAAAAATTTTCGAAACGGTCAACGGGTGCAACGGGGTGTCAGCGTGTTCGGTGTGTTCCCTGTATGGTGTGTTCGGTGTTTGGACTGTCGTGTTTTTTATGGGCTCGTGTCTCGCATCACTTTTTACATAACTCGTCCGCTAAAGTTTGTGAAAAAAAGGCAACAGAAGTCTAATAACAACAACAACAGCAAGAAGAAGAACTACTGGTGAAGTTTGCGCGCAACTGAGTCGCTTCTATTCGAGAGAACTACTCATCATTTAATTGCTGTTTGCATCCAAGGAACGTGGCGTCCAACGAAGGCACCAGCAGCGCCACGGGCAGTGGCGCGGAGTCGGCGGCACTGTTCTCCAAATTGCGTAGCTTCTCCATTGGCAGCGGACCCAACTCGCCGCAGCGTGTTGTCTCCAATTTGCGCGGGTTTCTCACCCACCGCCTCAGCAATATCACACCGAGCGATACAGGTGAGCCACACACACACACACACACACACACACACACACACATACATATTTGTATGTATGTTTTCCTTAGTTTATTTGTTGTTTTCTTTTTTCTATGCTGCAATTTATTTCGAGTCCTTACATAACATGACGACGTGGCCCAGGATATTCGCATATAATTAAAATTAAACAACTTCTCGCATACAAACACTACAAAAGCTGCAAGTGTCCTTTGACACACACACACACAGACACACACACAAGGTGTGGATAGACACATTTGTTATGTGGCACGAGCGAACATTTCGGGTTCGTCTCTCAGTGGTACGAAACGGAATGGAACAGTTACAGTTGGTCTTCTAACGTGCGAGTGGCGAGTTCGTCAACGCTTCTTTTCTTCTTTTTCTTGTTCTTGTTCTTCTTGTTCTTCTTCTTCCTCTTGTTCTTGTCCTTGTTTTTGTTCTTATATAATTTGCGCAGGAAACTCGAGTGGATATCTGAGAATTTTATTTGAGAATTGTATGAAAGGAACTAACTGTTTCGCTTTGGGCTTAACTCAACTTTTCTCATCTGCTTAGGCACAAATACAGTTATACTATCTATATTGAGGGCTGTCTAGGAATTTTCAATCAAGTTGAATATTTTCGTATCCATAAATTTTTAATCTATAAGAAAATTTGATTGATTTTCATATGTAGGTTCTATTCGTGTTACATAATTTTTGTATCCATGTCTGCAAAGCAATTCGAATTGTGTTTTGCGGCATAACTGCACTTTTTACATATTCATTCATTTTTTAAAATTTATTACAATAATTATTTAATATTATTATTGCAATGATTAGTAATTATCAAATCAAGTTATTTAACAAAAATGTCTTGAAATTTTAAATTTATGTCACTTTTTTTGTTATTGCAAATTAGTTTAAAATTATAATTATATTTACTAACTTATATATTCATTTGAAGATCTAAGTACCATAATAAATAATACTTTTTAAATAATGAACAATTAAACGAAGTTATTATTTTGTCACTATAAGTTAAAATATACTTAGTATTTAAATTTAATAATTTATTTATTACCAACGCTACAATATGTTATTATAAAAGATGAATTATTAAAAATAAATTTTAATTTAAATTTTATTTTTGGAAGATTTGAAATCAAATAAAATACTTATAATTTATATTTACTAATTTATATTAGCTCGTTAACTTTATGTTAAAAGAGTGCAGCTAATTGTTAGAGCCGAAAACCAAAGATTCTATTATTAGATTTGTGATGGCTAATGAAATTTCGGCGTGGTTTTTCATTAAATCATTAAAAGCGTCAACTTCTGTGGGGTGGCCAAAAATACTTCTTAGCACTAGTTCAAGTTTATCAAAAAGACAGTTAACCAACTGAATAAAGAATTTTTGCTCGGCTGCTGTTGCTGTTGCTGCTGTTGTTGCTGCTGCTGTTGCTGTTGCTGTGGCTGCTGCTGCATAATGAAGCCAATAAATATAAATTTCCCACACAAACACAAACACAAACACGAAAACACGAGAGAAACAAGACAACGGCTGCCTCGTCATTAGATTGTTTGCCTTGTTTGCCGTTGTAGACGCGTTTGTAACGCTGATGTGTTCATAGCGGTTTCATGTCAAAACAAAAAGGGCGCACGGCGGCCCTAAGGGGTGGCGCCCAGGTCCAGGGCCAGATTCTGACGCAGAGACAAAGGCTGGCTGGCAGGCAGCCAGGCCAGCCAGGAAGGTAGCTCGGTAATAAGCCAAACGAGAAACAAGTAACGCATTTGTCTTGATGCTGTCTGATAAAACACCCGACCGTCCCCGCTCCTCAATTTTCCACAGAGACCGCAGAGAAACCAGCACAGCTCGAGGGTTGAACTGGGCACATTGAGCCATCATCAGCAGCAGCAGCAGGAGCAGCATGAGTGCAAACAAGAGGGGTCCTGCGACGAGTCCTGCGTCTGGCAGTCGACATCAAAAGTCGTAAACTCATAAAACGGGCGCTGATGGTGTTGTTGATTGGGAGGCATTTGTAGCGCTACAAATGCTCACATTTTGCGCCTTGTCAGATGCTTAAAAACTGGGCCCCGTGATAGCCAGGATCTAGCCAGGAGCATTACTATTAATCAAAAGTTCCAACTAAATTAACTACTATATGTATGTATGTATATACTGTGTAGCTCTGCAAAATAGCTGTACATAAAGGTAATTTAGATGTCTAAGCCGGGGCAAAAAGCAATGAACGCTGCGCTGGCCAAGTTATTTATGTGCAAATCAATTTGTAACTGAAGCTGACCAAGCAAAGCTGGCTGGGTGAGGGGAGGGTAGAGTAAGAAAATGTGTGCAAGAAACATGCTCATTTAATACGCCCACACTCGGCTACGAGCTACGTGCCACGCCCACATAATGCTTTGATTTATTGTCACATTTAGAAAATCAAAAAAAAAAAGAAGAATTTACTTTCCAAATCGAGTCCTAATGTTGTGAAGGTCTGAGTCTAGAGTACAAAAAGATATTATTTAAAGTACGTTTTTGTTAATTATTAGATTACTTAATTTAAAATTATTTTGGGAAAGGCACGGTTTCTAGATAATTTTTATACCAATAACTCATTTAATATTAGCAAAATATTTAGTTATTTTAGGTACTTAGATATTAAGATAATTAAAAGAATCTTGAATACAAAACTGAGTACTTAATATTCAAAATTAAAAATTAAAAATCGAAGTTTCTCAAATTTAAATCTTATCCGTTAAAGAATTATTTCAAATCTATGAAAGTTAGGTTCTCAAATGAAAATTAAGCCATTTTACTTATTTCAAATCCAGAAGCTTTTCTAATAAGTCATTTCTACTTCATTCAAGAATTTCTATTCACCTTAATGTAAAATGAATGGTAAAATTTTAAGTGAAAAATTTATTAGATCTTTTAAGAATCCTCAACGTTTGTACTTGAAATGTCAGGAACAAATCGTTTGGGACGTCTTTCTAATTATATTTGAATATGAAACGGAATTTATCTTTGAGTGCAATGTTGCTAAAAGGATCCGTCAAAAGAGAAAATAAAATTGCCTCAACAATTGCCGGCAGCAGCTTAAGTATTATGGTATCTTGTACATGCTGTTTATTTTTACGATTATAGAGCCGTGAAAAAGACGCCTATGATGCCTGGTGGCTAATGGCAACAGTCCCAGACCCATCAGCTGGATTCTGAACTCTGTTGGCCTCCAGCTAAGTGGCAGCGCATCTCTTGGGACTTGATAAAAGCCATTTTAAGCTTATACAAAACACCGAGAACAACAACAACAACAGCAACAACAATAATCCATCTATCTAGACACATTTTGGGTGTAACTGATGCTTTGGGGATTTTGATAAGAAGACTGCACGAGGCAGCGAGCGGCTCTTTAAAAACTTTAGCAATTAAAAACAAAAAATTAGTTTCTTGCCTTTTTCAGCTTGGGTCGCGAACAAACCAATTAAGCTAACCCAATTGCAGGGAAATCGATAGGGCCAAAGCCAAAGACAAGACAATTAAACTTGAAACAGAAACAGAAACAGCAACGGCAACAAAAAGCAGCCTGAAGAAGGCGAAATGCGATGGAGGATGGCACAAAAGAAGCGCTTGTCTGACAAAAGAGGGTTAAGGCTAAAGCGCACAAGGGGGCGCTGCTTAATCGATCAAGTTTGGGGGGGGAGCTGTTGTTAGCCAGGTTAGTCAGGTGAGCTGTCCACAGTTCATTAAATGGACAGTTGGACATGCAGCAACTACAACATAAATTGTACACACAAATTGCTCACATGTCATTAATCAATGAGTGCGCCCGAAATTAGGCAATACTTTGTGAGCCACATGCTGGCAACACTGAGTGCCATAAATATGCGCACGCCTCAGCAAACACAGACTCGAACAATCGAATACGAAACTTGGCAACCCTTCGACCGCCACTTGAGCAAAGCAGCTTACAACACTTGCGGAGTGCTCGACGGGTTCCTGGGTTGTTCGGATAGATGGGTTGGGGGTGGGTGCTTCTGACAACATATGCCCTTGTGTGTGTGTGCGTGTGTGTGTGTGTGTGTGTAGAATAGCACACTTGTAGGGATTTGCGACGCCTTTTGTCGACAGACGTGTGATGCGCGGATTACCATAAATATTATGATTGGTTTTTCCTTTCATTCATCGTGTTCTACAAAGAATTTAAACAATTGATAAAATTACAAATTTTTTGGTTTTTTTATTGTTTATTTTTAAAGAAAAGTTACAAGAAATTAATATCTTAAGGAAATAAATAATAATAACAATTATCATTTATAATTAAAGCGGATTAATCAAATTAAAGGAAAAAATAATAATAAATACGTAAATTGAATGAGAAATAAAATGCCAAACATAAATCGCACTCAGGCTTGGCAATTGTCTGCTTTATAGGAATAAAAATGCAATTTTTATGTTTCACTTTTTAGAAAGATGGAATTTCATTTTATGCTGATTACCTCGTCAGACAGACTGACTGACAGACAGACAGGCACGCCCCATTCAAAAGCCATTTGAAAAACCTTCCGTAGCATAAATAAATAAATGTAATTTCATTCTCTGCCTAAAGTCTGAGGTGTAGGAAAGGGGGAAGGGTGTGGGGGGTCTTAACTTTAGCTGTGTGTTTTTTTTTTATTTTTTGTTTGAATGCGGCAAGTGCTGCGTTGTTCCCTGGGCAACTGAAAGTCGGCAGAAGTCGGCGATGATCCTGTCTATGTTTCAAGGTGAAGTAGGTCGACTCAAAGGAGGGTTGGGAAATTGAAGGGCAATAGAGAGTGTTTCCCGCAGTCTTATGAAAACTTAAAGCTATTTTTGCCCATAACTTACCTACTTACTTATGTAGCAAACTATCTGGAAAGTAATCTATTTTTGTTGCCCCTCCTTGCAGCTGGCATTTTGCGCCAGGCAGCTCAAATTGCAGGCGAAAATTTCATTTGGAGTCTGCGGAAAAGTGCACTTTGGTGTGTTATCGAGCTGTCTGCAAATAGATTGAATTTCCACAAACACACACACGACACACACGACACACACACACACACCTAAGTAATATTCAGCTAGACTGACATTTGTGGCAATTCCTTATGGATGGATTTCATGTCGGTCCACATTTTAAGAGCGGCATGAAAAAAGGTTTCTCATTTACCTTTTTTGCAAGATGCAGCATTATGAAATTATTCATGAAATGATTCACTGAATGATTCCTATCCGAAAGTACGGTACTTTTGGAAGCTGCATTAATAAAATATGAATTCACGACTGGCTAATTGAGGCAGTTTGGGGCTGCTGATTTTGCTGACTGTTCGGACCGGGAAGTTGCGCAAATATGAAAAGGAAATAAAGAAAAGCGCCCAAGGATAATGAGCAAAAGGACCAACAAAGAAAGTCCAACGAAATGAATTTCATGTTAAGTAAACGTTATGAAAGCAATAAATAGAAACAGAAATAGAAATAAGCCTATAAGCGAAAAACCAAAAAAAAATTATTTTATCGCTTGGGAAATTCGTCAGCTGTCCGAATACGATGAGAGAGTTTTCGCCAGTCAGTGCGGAAAAATCAATAAAATTATAAAGGCGTAAATATAAATTGGCGCTGTTTGATGTGCGGGTGTGTGTAAGTGAGGTGATTTTTCCTATATGGATTTTAATACACATTTTTGTCTGGCAATGGGTTTTGGCCTGCTCTCTTCCTCCCTCTCTCTCTCTCTCCCTCTCTCTGTGTCTCGCTCTCATTATTATAACCAACATGTTGGCACACACACGTTTCTGCACTTGACTCGAGCAGCGGCAAAGCAACCCCTGGCTTTGATAAAAGCTTGGCATGTTGCAACCCCAGGGTCAAGTACAGCGACCCACCTGGGCCAGGCTCTGCATTGCTTGTTATTTGTAGTTATGGCCCGCTAGCACAAAAAACCAAAATTAAAGTCGTCGAATGAATAAAAATAACAGTGAAACTCGCACACACACACACACATCCACACACACGTACGATAATTGCCTCATGTGCAGGCTTTAGGGGGTGTTTATGCCGCCCCGCCCGATCTGAGCAGATTCCCCCTCCCCAGTCTCAGACCCAAGACAAGCAGTTGGGGAAACACAACTCACGAAACGTGGTCATGAAAATTTAATGATAAAACGAAATGTTTTCGTTCCGTTTCGTATATACCAAAAGGCGCAGACATACCAAATACGAGGGGGTGGGGCGGGGTGTACGGTGCGAGGGGTATTTTTATACCCAACACACGTATCGTTTTTTTTTTTATATGTTTATCTATTTGGGGGTGGCAGGCAATGCGCTACAAGGTAGATAAATGTTGAAATTAGATCAGCATTGATAGCTGGCGTGGGAGAAGAGACTGCTTGCCACAGCCACCCACCCACATGGAAGATGTCGACTAGAAAACTTTCCTGAGTTTAGCTCAATTTTATAACGAAAACGAGATTATCTTCTTTACAAACATAAAAAGCTTTCCTAACTATATCCTGTCTGTCTATTAAACCAACTGGAAACAGGTAACATTTATAATTTAGTAGTTTTCTTCCATGGGTTCAAAAAATTGGAAATTGTCAGGAAACCTTTTGCAAAATCATTCCGAACTTCTTTAAATCAAAGAAACATACGAGAAGCCATTAAAAATACTATCAGCTTTTCAAAAATATAGTAATAGAATATAATTGTTAAACATTATACAATTAAAATATAAATAAATATATATATAATATGAATGAGAACTGAATAGATAAAATGAAAAAAAAAGTCATTAAAAACAACTAACTTTTTTTACTTTTATTGTGTATGAAATATGCTCTTGATGTAGCCAACTTTTATGCCACATTTGTATTCATTGTGTTACCGGTTTGGGTTGTTGTTAATGTGTGGGTTGCGTGCTATTCAAGAGGTGCTCGTCCGCTTTTTCGGTTTTGTACACGGAAACAGCAATGATTACAAGTAATTACAGCACGGCACAGGTTTCGAGTGTGGCCACGTGACTCTGAGGACTCTCCTCGAACTACCCCTGTGAGTGTCTATTGTATGATTGTGAATGTCTAGCGTAATACTCATTGAATAAATTCAATTGTTCGATGTGGCACTTGGCTTAGAGCATTAAATGCACATTTTACAGCGGCTTTTCCCTCTCAGCCTCTTTTGTATTTATTGTCTACATATATTTATATATATCTATACTGATGTGAATATTAATTACTTTAATTATAGAATATATTTTTGGTATTTGTTTTATGATTGAAATGTGTCAAATTGCTGTGCAAAGAAACGCTCTACTTATCTATCTGTGAATACAAACATATATAAATGTATGTAAATCGAGAATGTGCAAAAATAAGAAACGCTGTGTAAACTAATCTTAACAATACACATTTTTGTTCACCAGCAGGCATCCTTTTGCAACACAGAAACAACATTTCAATCATAAAAGCAAATGAAAAACAATTGTAAAATATTTCAATAATAAAAAAAAGAAAACAAAAATTCTGCCAGCATCTGTTATAAAAGTCATAAATCAAAAAACATCTATGCTGAACGAGTAAAAAAAAAAAAAAAATATAATAAAAATAACAAAAAAAAAAAAAAAAAAAACAACTAACGAAATCTTGTTTCTGTGTCGTTAAAGGTTGTTCACTGGCATGCCAACAACTCGCACACCACCAACAACAACAACAACAACAACTACTACAACAACTACATCAACAACAGCACGAAATCATGTAAAACACAGCAGCAGCAACTGCAGCAGGAAGAATAAACAAAACAGTTAACCAAAAAAGGGAAACACCAAAACCACCTCAGAGCCAAAAGAGCCAATCGAAGAATTGCTCCTTCGAAGAATTGCCTGGCGACAGCAATTAACGGAAACGGAAGGCGGCCACTTTTGGGGCAACGTTGCACAATTTCCGGCAGCGAACATGAAATTGAAAAGCGCCAAAAACAAAACAAAGCAACAATAAAGCAGCGGGCGCAGCGCAAGTGGGGGCAACATTGAGTACAAAACGAAAGAAAGAGAGAAAAAGGGAAAGGAAAACCACAAGCGAGAGAACAGAAACAGAAACAGAAGAAAGGATACTAAGGAAAAGGTGAAACAGAAAAGAAGCAGACAAAATGGCCTCATTTCAAATACCACTGATCAATCTGGAGCTGCGCGAGGTGAAGGAGATTGTGTGGGAGAAGATACAGGAGCCGGTGAATCAGCGTCGCCTCATCCTCGTCATCGTATCCATTGCCCTATTGCTGGACAATATGTTGTATATGGTTATTGTGCCCATCATTCCGGACTATCTGCGCGAGATTGGCAGTTTCGATGATGGTCCGACGCCACCACCGCTGCGCGACAATATTACTGGCCAGATAATACCAGTTCATCACGATCATCATGGTCAGGACTCGGCCACGGGCATACTCTTTGCGTCCAAGGCCATTGTTCAGCTGATGGTGAATCCGTTCTCGGGCGGACTGATCGATAAGATCGGCTACGACATACCAATGATGATTGGACTAACCATTATGTTCTTTTCAACGGCGGTCTTTGCCTGCGGCAGCAGCTACAGTGTCCTCTTCTTTGCCCGCTCCCTTCAAGGTGCTGGCTCCGCATTTGCGGACACAGCTGGTCTGGCGATGATTGCAGATCGTTTCACGGAGGAAAATGAACGTTCACAGGCGCTGGGCATTGCGCTGGCCTTCATCAGTTTTGGTTGCCTGGTGGCGCCACCTTTCGGCGGTGCACTTTATCAATTTGCTGGAAAGGAGGTGCCGTTCCTTATATTGGCGTTGGTCTGTCTGCTGGATGGTTTGATGCTGCTGCTGGTCATGAAACCGGTCAAGGAACAACTCAAACAGAGCAAAGAGGTCCAGTCTCAGACTATACCCATCTGGCGGCTCCTCATGGATCCCTATATAGCCGTATGTGCTGGAGCACTAACGATGTCCAATGTGGCGTTGGCCTTCCTTGAGCCGACCATATCCCTGTGGATGGAGGATAATATGACAACGGAAAACTGGAAGATTGGCATGGTCTGGCTGCCGGCCTTCTTTCCGCATGTGTTGGGTGTGGTGATCACCGTGAAAATGGCCAGAAAATATCCACAACATCAGTGGCTGATGGCAGCCGGCGGATTGGCACTGGAGGGCTTCTCCTGCTTCATCATACCATTCTGTAGCGGCTACAAGATGCTCATGTTGCCCATTTGTGTCATCTGCTTTGGCATTGCGCTCATCGATACGGCATTGTTGCCAACCCTCGGCTATCTGGTGGATGTGCGCTATGTATCTGTGTATGGCAGTATCTATGCCATTGCGGACATCTCGTATTCGATTGCGTATGCCGTTGGCCCCATCATTGCTGGTGGGGTAGTGGAGGCGATTGGTTTTACTGCCCTCAACTTCCTCATTGCCTTCTCCAATCTTGCCTATGTGCCTGTGCTGCGCAAGTTGCGCAACATTTACGATTTCAAGCCGTTCGAGAATGAGGCTAATATTTTGATGCAGGATCCACCGAACAAGGAGTACCAGACGTATGTCATGCACGACCAGAAGCCCGTAGAGGGCGAGCTAAAGAATCACCTTGAGTACGGTCAGCAATATCAGCCGGAACAGGAAACTAATTTGGATGAGCAGCAGCAGCAGTACGAGTATCAGTCACAACAGCAGCAGCAGGGATATCAACAGGATCAGAGCTATCAGCCGGGCTATCAGGAGCAGGGTGGCAGCTATGCTCAGCCACGTGTTGCAAATCCATTCCAGCAACAACAGCAGCAGCAACAGCAGCCGCAAAGCAGAGGTCCTGCCGGTCCAGCGAATCCCTTTAGACAAGGATTTTAAACTGTTGTCTTACATAAAAAAAAAAAAACAAAAAAAAAGAAAACAAAAAAAACTAATTTTAGTTTACAGCAAATTTGTGTACAATTTGTTTATATGTTAACAACTTGAGGCGTTTCTTTGTTTCGTTTTGGAATATTTATTAAACTCACCTGTATTTCGATAGAATATTACCTATTTATAGTAAGTGGTAACGTACACTATAAAAAAAAGCATAGCATGCGAATAGTTCAAGCAGCTGCTAGTTAAATGCAAATGCCATGCACCAGTTTTGTATTATACACAATCGTTAGTTCAAAGAGCTGTAGTTTGATGAAACAAAAAAAAAGAAAAAAAAAACACGCACGCAGCTCTGTACACAAATACATACATATATATATAGCGCCATATCGCCAGATATTTGGACGCATAAGCCCTATACTCAGTACTAAAGCAGCCGTGTCTATCAGAGAGAAGCTAGAGAAACCAAAGCATAGTCATAATTAGATCGAACTCAAGGATTGGCAATATCTGCTGTTCCGAGTGCACGTCTATAACAGATATCACTATATATATATTATATATACATATTTATACAAATTAGTAGTGTAAGCGGTGCTGCTGACTCGGCACCACTGTGCCACAAGTGCCGTTATGGTAACCAGGCAATGACATCCATATCGCAGACATATCACAATTTGCACAAATCGAAAATAGAACAGAGAAGAAGAACCCCCATTCGGTTGTCATTGCGACGGACTTGTGCGTTTCCCAGTGGCATCCGGGGAGCAGTGCTATATAATTTGGATTTAAAAAGTTTTCGTTGAAATATATATATTTAACATAAGACACAACCAAGGTAACGATACATATCAGAGTCTCAATGGCTCGCCTGTTAAAATTACCAAAAGTGATATTAACTATTGCTATAGTATACATAAAATCACACTTATACCGTATATACTTATACATATATCGTATCATATCGGAATCAAATATTTTTAGGCCATACTATAATTAAATATATATATATTATAATACTAACGAATGAAAATCAATTTGAAAATATTAGATGTTTCATATTTACCTACCAATCAATTATTATTTGCTTGTCGACTCTATGCGCCAGATGGTAATCCCCCTATCCGGAGGATATAGCCGCCATAGCAGCTCAACGATAGCATAGCATAAATGTGTGTACCTTGTGTATGTATCGATACACTATATAAAACGTAGTATATTCACTACATCAATTATACATATATATACTACTAACTATCGATGATATATATATATATATCTTTATTTTCGATTCATTTCGATTGCACCACTTTTTTTTGGAGAGCAGTTTATTGCTTCTATATTATACACCTACTTTTAGCCAGCTATACGGTCTAAATATAGCCGAAAGTAAAGTGAAATTTTTGTATATTACCAACTATACAGATAATTATTATATGTTTACCTATATGCGGCTATCAGCAGCGATAAACATACAAAAATATACAGTAGTTATATAGGTTTTTAATGTGTATTTGGCGAATTATATTACTATAGACACTTGAAACTTCAATTTGAACATTCTATATCCGTAGACATATCAGTGACACGGCCATTTTCAAATTAATAACAATGTTATCTAATCTAATGAGTATATAAATACATATGTGCGAATATACTGTATATTTGAATATTATCATTGGGTTATTTTGAACAATTTAAAATGATTATATAAACATTTGTAGCTATTCCCTCATATATACATTGTATATGTATGTATGCAAATGCACTGATTTTCAAAGCAATTAGTTAAGCCAACATTTTTTGGAGAGCAAGTTAATTTATCGGATAAGATTTTGAGAATATATATATATGGTTGCTAATTATTTTTATTTTGTTTTGATGCACTAAATCATTTGATCAATTTAAATATGATGTGTTTCACAATTATTATTTCAAATAACTTACGAATATAATTATATATAACTTTTAAGAGTTCTACATATTAACAAGCTTTAGTAATATGGAACTACATAAATGAACAAAAAACTCATGAAAAAATCTCCCATCAAATGTATCAATTAAAACGACGTACTTTCGTACGAACAGAATCTTAATGCAAAACTATATATAGAAAACAAAATTTATATACATTAACAAAAACAATTAAAACATAGTTAATATAACTGCGAGCAAACAAACCAACATACATACACTATATATATATATGTATATATACATATGTATATATATATATAATTATGATCCATGTTGAAAAGGAAAACCAATCAATGATTTCAAATTCCATTTAAAACATATCGTAGCAAAATCTCAAAGATATTGTTGCGATCTGTTTTAAGTGGAAACACAAACAAGAGGAAAACTAACACTATCAGTATAACACAAAAGAAAATGAAACAAATTAAACACGCATATGTATACTTAATGGACATTTCTAAAAGCAATATACTGAATAGTTAAAATTAATATATCAAACTATGAAAGTCAGTAGAAAACTGTAAGCAGGAGCTATTTTGTATATCTATGCAACATTATGTTACTTAATTCTTCTTTAAATGGTCTCGAACAATAATCATCAAATCCTTAACATATCCAAAAATCGAACATATAAATATATATAATTTTTTATTTAATTATTCAAATATTACATGAAAAGAATTTAAACAGGATTTTAACCAATTTACAATAAGCGATTAGAGACCATTTAGTTGAAGCGAAGAATCTTCCAAAAAATAAAAAAAAATAAAAAACGGTTTAAGTAGTATTATAATTATGTGAATTACGAGTATATTATTATGTTTAGTAACTGACTGGAGAGCCTGCGAAAACTGTGCAACACTATCGAATACTTTTAACCATATACAATGCAAAAATAGTATTTTTTTGGATTCGAACAGATAGTGTTTGTATAGTTTTCATGGGTCCATAAGGTAAAGTAAAGTAATTGTAGCTTACAGAACTTACAACAGTGCCGGCTATGTGTAATATCTTACGAAATTTTATAAGAACAAAAAAAAAAAAAAAAATAAAAATAAAAAATATATCTGTACGTATTGTATAAATTAAATATGTTGCTAAAAAAATATAAATATGTATTTATAAAAGAAAAGGAAAAATACAAAAAGTAATGTAATATAAAGATACAAATACTTATATAAATATAATGGAGAAGGTAAACACAATATACACAACAAAAAATAATTTCAAAATTAAACTCAACATAAATATGTATTTAAAGTGTTAAATGTTCGATAGCATATTACAATTATAATTATATAAGCTGAGCGCATTATAAACAATTATTGTTTATTTTATTTAAAGATAACAAACCTTATATAATATGGAATATGGGCAACCCACTAAAGAACACTGAAAGCAGACCATACAAAATAAAAAAATTAATGTAATTGAAAATTCAATGCGAGTAAACCATTTTTTAATGTTATACGTAAATATTGTTTAGCAAATATTATTTATAATCATAGGAAATTGAATTTTAAATGTAAAGCCCTAAAGAAATGCCGCCACAGTTCAGTTTTGTATAGAAATACACTTAGTTTCGAATATGATAAGTTTTGATCAAAGTGTTTCAAGTGAAAATTTATATATATATAAATATCTATTTAAGTAACCAGTATCTGCTAGATTGTATTCTATTTTCCACCACTTGTTTCTGCTAATATGTTATAGACGTTTGTGTTAAACTAATACTAATGTAATAATATATAATTATAATAGACAATTAATGAATAAATATGTCAAGACAAACGTAAAAAAAATATTTAAAAAAAAAACCAATACAATACAATAATTGCAAAATTCAAAAATATACTACGTAACCCAGTTCTGTAACGTTGCTGTTCAATTTAAAGGTCTTTCCATATACTCTAAACAAATTAAGTTTCTATCTTGCTATCCTATCTTTTAACTACACCCAAATGGAATAATTAAATAGTTAGAACAACTACTCAGAAAAATTCAATTATCGAATGTATACAATCCATGAAAAATGTCTATCTTCGGTTTTCCGATGAACACAATACATTTTCCTAGCAACAAAAAAAAAAAAGCATTTCACAAATTGACGTTTCTAATTTCTTGTTTAAAGCGTTTCATTACAAATATGCAAGTTATTTTCCATTTGAATGAAAATTTCAATGACATTTGATATTGGCATACAGTTTATTGGCTTTAACTGTCAAAGATAACTGGATCATGGTTAAAGAACAAGTTAAGAGTTATGAATTTGAATGGACAGCTAACAGACCCAATAAATAAAACGTACACAAATAAATTATTGTAATTGAAATATGGTAATGGCTAATGAAGATCACAACAATCGAAATGGATAATGAGCAAAATACACAAACAACAAACAAACCAAACAAATACTATTGAAATATAATTGTTAACCATGAAAAAAAAAAAATTAAATCAAAAGAAGTCTTTCTGTGGGACAAACTGCTTAATTATATTAATTAGCTAATTGAAGAAGGCTGATGGAGAAATGCGTGGAGAAATTCGTTATATATATATATACATATATATATATATATATATATAGATATTGTATATATATAGACATAGTAACTTTTTCAAACTTTATTGTGTCAGTGAATAGGTAGACGGAGCCAAGTTGTACTGCAACCTGTGCTGATGGTGGCTATTGATGTTGTTGGTGGTGGTGGTGGTGGTGTGTTTGGTGGTTGCTGGTGCTCGGTTTACCCATCAAAGTTATCAAGAGCATGGGGAGAAGAGACAGTCAGACAGGAAAGGAAATTGTGTGCGTGCCCTGAGGCCAGAAATTTGGACGATGTTGCCGTGTGGAAAATGATTTTCTGTTTGCAATTTCCATTAGCAACTTTTGCCCCAGCGTCACGATCCCATGGCACGCATAAGACATAACTTTGGCTTTTAAGGGAGGTTGGCCACTACCGAATGTGTTCAAGTATTTGCTGGTTTCTGTGTGTATATGGATGTGTATATGTTTTTGCTGTGCAGAAGTCGGCATTAACCACAAGCAAATAACGAGTCAATAAGTGCTAGCCAGGCCGCAACTATTTGGCCAACTCATTACAAACAATACGCAAGCAATTTATGCTTTCCGCTTGTTTCAATCTGAACAATTATAAAAATAAAATAGAAAGAATAAAATGTGAAATGCCTCAGTGCGGCAGTTAATTTGAGTTTGCAACACAAAAGTATATATATATATATAAATATATATTTATATATATATATGAAAAGGAGACGGGGTTGGCCGAAAACAATTCAAAGAACAGGCCGCAAACACAAAAGCGCAGCTGAAGGCCCTAAAAAATATATTGAAAGCGGCGTAAAACAGCAGCGCTAAGACCGTAAAGGATTTACGGCTCAATTGTTGCGTGCGTGCAGCCCTAAACAAGAGCAACAACAGCAGCCGGATTTGGAGTTGGAGTTGGAGTTGGCGCTGACATGGGTGTGGAAAGTTGGAGCTGGTGCTGTGTGGCCAAAACACCCTCAAATCCAAATGAAGCCCTTAACGTACAGCGAAGGCGAACAAAAGAGGGCTAAAAACTCATTCAATCTTTCAATCGCTCATTCATTCATTCACTCATTCGCTCCTTCGACAATGCTATGACCATGCAGCTTCCCTTAGCCGGCTCCTGCTGCTGCTGCTGCTGCTGCTGGTGCTGAGGTCACAGCTTGTTCAGCTGGTGTTTTATGTAGTCGCAACGTGTCGCATGAGCTGCGTTCTTTGAGGGAGTCTCGGATTTGTTTTGCCTTTTTTAAATTGTTCTGCTTCATTTGCTTCGGTTTCATTTGAAATTTTGGAGTTGTTATGTTTGTTGTTGTTGTTGCTGTTTTTTATTGCATAGACAAAATTCCATGGACATATTCTAAGTGGCTCAGCGACACCAAAAACAGGCTGTGGATAAGGATCAGCTGGTAAACTAACCGTATACCAATTCCGCTGCTCAACAATCGATCCAACAATATCTTCTCCGGCTTCCCTTAATGAGGTGTGGGGGTTTTTTTTTTTTTTTTGTTGGACTGTTGCTAAATTGTTACGCTGCCAGCAGAAAACATTATTTTTCATTGGGATTACATTTTTATCGCAGCGTTTGACAGGCGGCAGCAGTTGGCTGTCGTCTAAGGCCTTTTCGCATCCATTTTGCGGTGGTGGATGAGGGTGAGGAAGTTGGTGGGTTGGAGCCGGAATTCAAGCGTGATTTTTGCTGCTTAATAATGAGCTTGTTGGTTTATTGAAGCGTTTTATTGCTGACTGTTAGGCACGAGGCGTGTGGCCAATAAGCTCCATCACATCTCTGGTTTGGTGTTAGGGTGCGAATCGTTCTTGCCATATGTGTACCCACCCATCCACACACACACACACACACACACACACAGTTCCCCTTCATAAATAAGATCATAACGAGCTAATGCATCATTCAATGGACAAGAATGCAAATCGAAATTGGGAAGTATCGAATTTTTGGCAAATAGCTAAATGTAATCATGAGTAGACAAAATAACTGACAGCAAAAGCAACAAATTGAAACTGACATTTGCACACGAAGGGATTCATCAAAAAGATGGGTCGATAGACAGTCCTTGCTCTGCTCTGCTCTGCCCAGCAAGTTGAAGCGGAAGCGGAAACGGAAGTTCAGAATGCACGCAGTGTCTGTTGTAATGGCGCATGAATATCTGATTAGCCGGCCGTCTGTCTAATCAAAATGTTCAGCATCAATCAATCAATTGGAAATGTGGCCATGGCCAAAAGTGCGTAATTGAAAGCGATGGCCAAGTTGCTGATCCAGCAACCCCGAATATCCTTAACCGCTGTCCGCTGTGGATAAGCTTTAAAATTGCAACATGACAGCAGCACTAACAAGTATTAAATAATCAAGGACTCGCGTGCTGGGCACATACATATATATCCTGACTGCTTTTGCAACCCTCACATGTCATGCGATTAGAGCCACGTTTATTTAATTGCATGTCTCGCCTAACGAGGCTGAAGAGTAGACAAAAAAAACAGCACATACAGAAAACAGAGAAAACATCGGACTTAAACTAAGTTCGAATAACTTAGAATCAAGGTTTTCTTATTTAAAGTAAATCACAACTTAATGGAAAAAAGTCAAAGTTCGAATCAAGTGTTTGAAATTATAGGAAATCACTCCCGAATTTCAAACAACCTATAAAAAAATAGTCAGCAAGCAAAAAAGATCTTAGAATAAGTGTAAACATTTCAGAATCGAATCAATAATCCCAATGTATATCATAAATTTCGAGTATAAAAAAGTAACAGCCTCAATGTTGAAATAGGCATTAGTAAAATTTCTCTCTGTGTATGCTAACTTTTTGGTTAAGGGCTCAACTTCATTAAATATACTTTAAGTGTCATATTTTCAGTCGATTCTAGACGCATAAAACCAGTTCAAAACGAAGGATTAAAGTATTGCAACACGCAGGGACCATAATTTAGTTTTCTATGGGAGGCACAAACTCATGCTTAATTACATAATTTGAATTTTCCACAGCCTTCCTAACGCAATTTATTATAATTTGCAACAAACTGCAGAGTTGCTCCATTCAAAGTCCCGTTAGTCGTGCGACTCGGGGTGTTCGCATCCACAAGGGGCACATTGCCAGACAGCGAGTCAGTCGGTTACAGGTTGTGGTTAATGTTGTTCCAGCAAAGACAACAGTAACACTCCGTGAGGCAAGCAGAGCAACAATGGAACGGATGTTCAAATTGGTGCCACGTGACTCCATTGTTGGCGGCACCACCACAATGCGACCAACTCTTAGCTAGCTGTTGTCCGTCCGGGACATCTTTTGGCCAGATAATGAAAAAAGGTTAATAAATTGCATTAGATTTGGCATCTGATGGGGAAGGGGAGACGCGTGCGCGGAGTTCGAGGGCCATCGGTGGTTTGTCATTTTGCTTTTATCGTGATTGTCGTAAAAACCATTTTTATTAATAACATTATGATTGTCATAAGTAGCGCCAGCAACGGAAGGGGGCGTGGGGAATGGGCGTGGTGTGGCTCTAAATTTTGTTTTTGTGTCTGCCAAGTGTCGACCATTTTGAATTGGAATTTATGTGTGTATGTTTTGGTTTGAATTTGTCATCGGATATGTTTGTAAAACATCGAGTGCACAATCTTACTTATCTGGCCAAAAGCTAATAACGGAAATTGCCGTCTCTCTGGGCAACCGGAAGTGCTTACACACTACACTTACACTCAAACTACTTTAAAATAACGGACCGCTCCAAACAAATGGCCGCATCCTTAATCCCCCCCCCCCCCCAGAGTGTTTTAGTGTTGTGCAAGTTTTTGGCCATCCGCTCTTTATTGCATTCCTGATAGCGGAAGCCAATAAAGTCTTGATTTGCTTCCGAATTAGATACTCCATAGATAAGCCCAGCTGGATTTCGATGACAAGAAAACAAAAGAGCTAAAAATATCGACAAGCGAACGCTGTCCTTTTGTTTATTTTTATTTTATTTTTTTTTGTTTTTTTGTTAATTAATCTAAAAGTTCTGTAGGTTAATGTTCTTGACCATTTGCAGAATTATATTTGATATTAAGTGCTGTCCGATTAGGCGACATGGTGACATTGTGACAGTACGGATGTCAATCGGCGGCGGAAAAATTTCCCGAGAAATACCACATAAAGTATCTAAGTACTTGAGACATATGACAATGATTAAATGGCTGCTTAATCAATCAACACAATATCGCATCTTAGATTGGTGCGTCATTTTTTAAAGGAACACGTTTATCAACATTATGTTTTTTATTTTAATAGCGATACCTTTGCACGTCTGCTAATGGATTCAACTGGGGGTGTTCAACTGGGATTCACGTTATGAGCAATTAATGTTCTCACATAACTTATACAAAATTTGTATTTTTTTATTTTTTTGCAGGATGGAAAGACTCTATATTGTCCATACCAAAGAAGTGGCTCTCATCCGCCGAGTCTGTAGACGAATTCGGATTCCCTGACGTGAGTAAAATTGATTAGACAATTTGAAATTTCTTTGCAGACAGTGTTAAATATTTGCACAGCGGCTCAACAAACTTGCTACTCGACTAATTCAAATACAAATACACGCACACACACACACACACACACACACTCGCACATAAATATACAAGGAGAAAGATACATACACACATACATAGATAAACTAATCCTGTTTGTTATAATTACAAATGCAAATAACGAGCGCTTTTGTATGGCAACGGTCCTCTGGGGCAACCGGAACCGAAGACCAGACAGTCAGCCAGGCAGCTAGACAGATAGACAGACAGATAGACCAACAGACAGACAAGCAAGCAACCCACAGTTCTAGTAAACAAACATTCCACCACCCACCCCAAACTCTCACCTGTAAAAGCACAGCACAGCAACCCTCCCGAAAAAATAGAAAAAAAGAAAAAAACCTGAAGAGACATCAAAATATGTAAAGCTGAGAGGGGAGGCGGGTGGTTGGGTGGTTGGGTGGGTGGTTGGGTGGTTGGTTGACTACCGCTTGACGGCTGTCAGAGTCAAATGACAGATGGAAAAGTTGCTGCATACTTTAACTATTCACAAAGAAATAAAGTAGCAAATGACTGAAAATGTATCTGTATATGTATCTGTATCTGTATCTGTATCTGTATCTGTATCTGTATCTGAGCAAATGCTTAACATATTTGACGGACTAAAGACAGACTCAATTTGCTGGAGTATTATTTTTAGTAGAACGCTCGGAAATGATTTATGTCAAAACTTTGGTATCCACACTGAGATTTGTTAGCAATACCTGATGGCTGATAGCCCTTGCGAAATCTGCAGAACGTCAACAAATTTTTCTTTCTTTGTCAAATATATTTCGATATTTTAGAATTTTACTCTTATTGAATTTTATTTAGATTAAAAAACATGTTATAAAATATCGTTTAGAAAATAAGGAAATTACATTAAGTCCATTGTTTTTATTTGGTTTTAGCCCATTTGTATTCTTATTTGCAATAATTGTGACTTGATTCACAGCTGATTTGAAATAATCGATTTGAATTATATTTTACTTGCTTCGATCCACAGATTGCGAATGCTGCACGACACTTTCGATACAGCAAGAAACAAAAATTGTGTGGCGCCACTGGGGAATCTCAAGGGCAGAGCTCTCAATTCAAGTTTTCCGTGACAGGGAAAAGTAAATGTTGGAGAATAGCCAAATAGCTGGCAGCCCTAGTTGAGCGGGAGTTAATGCAGCACGTCCCAATGTCAGATTCATGCCAATCCCTTTTTTTATTCCCTTTTTTTTCATTTTCCTATTCTTTCTTTTTTTTTTGTGATTTGAAATTTTTTGGGTCCCTAGGGTGGACACATTTTTTGTGCTTGTGCTGCCAGGGAGCGAGTTTTGCAGTTGTTGTTGTATTCCAACTGCTATAATGTCGTGCATATAAATGAGCAAAGGGCTGAAAGTCGAAGGAGAATATAATTTAGCAAAAGTCACTTGAGTCGAACCCTTTCTTCTGGTTGCAGACGCTGCCGAAAGTACCTGTCCCACCGCTGGAGCAAACCATGGCAGACTATGTGCTCGCCTTGGAGCCCATCACGACGCCGGCACAGCTGGAACGCACCAAGGGCATCATCAAACAGTTCTCTTCGCCGCAGGGTCTGGGACCACGACTGCATCAGTATCTGCTGGACAAGCGCGAGTCCGAGGATAATTGGGTGAGCCATTCACTTGCATTTAAGTTAGACAATAGGCCAAGTCAAGAGTTAGTGCGTCTGAATGTTAAGTATACAAAAATGATCTAGATTTGAGTCGAATAAATTATTTTTGCAAGGCTTCTTTCGTTTTCATCGCTTTATGTACTCTAATCACATATATCGTATATGTATATATGTAAAGAGTATACGTATATCATAAATATATGTATGTATGTATTTGTGTATATATGTATGCATGTCAATCATTGCTTTATTCATTGTATTCAATGTATATTTTTATTTAAGACACAGAGGGGGGACCAGTGGGATGAGTGCCGACCGTGGGAGATGGAGTGGATGGCTGAGGCACATCGGTATCACCTGGACTGGGTGGTCCAGGCACCGATATGGTGGTGCCATCCGGGGTGAGGGTTGAGCTGCTGCCTCCTTCCACTGGTGGAGTAATTCCTGCTTCAGTGGTAGTTTTGACGGTGGTCGTTTTTACGGTGGTCGTTTTGGCGGTCGTAGATGCGCCAATGGTCGTATTGGCGGCGGTGGTCGGAGCGACAGTGGTGGAGCCTACTGCAATGGGAGTGCAGTTAAGACCCAATTTAAGTGCGGAACATTCCGGGGCTGGGATATATTGGGAGCATGGAGTGCATTCCTGATACACATAAGTGAAAATTTCTGGAGAACATGAGGTCAATATGGCTGTGCCATTTGAGCAGTTATAATAACTGGCCGGATCCGCGTAGGATGGTAGCTTGACGCGCCTGTTAGCCAAGCAAACGGGCACAATATCCTCCGTATAGGTTGGCGATTGACAAGTCTGTGCGTGGGCTCCTATGGCCAACAGCCCGGCGACTACGATTAGAACTAAACGTAGACAAATAATAGTATTTGAATATTATTGGTAATGTAAGTATCCTTCACTCGATATCCTTCTGTCAGACTCTGGCTTACCGGCTTTCATATTCGGCTGGTTGAACGTCTCGCTGGTAACTGGTAACCAAATGGCCTAAACCAAAGCCTTTTATTGCTTGAAGCACTTTATTGTGTGCGCACTTGTTAAACATTTTTTAATCAGCTCACACGTCTAGATTAATACTTGTCTGCTTGTCAAAAGCCAACAATCAGCCCTCCAACCATCTGACTGTGGGCCCTCTGCGAAAATAACAATTAAAATTAAATTGAAATCAATATCGGAATCTCCCTCTCTCTCTCTCTTTCTCTCGATGTGACCTGGGTAATATTTGGCACATGTCGTTACTGCTCCTACATTGATAACACCCAGCGAAAATAGTTGTGTAATCGGATAATTAACACACCTATTAGCACAGCTACCTGCCAATCATCTATATGTGTGTTCTTGTATGATAGTAGCTCTTTGATTACAAATCATCATTTCCGTTGAACTTAATATCATCAGCTTGCTTTTTATATAACACCCGCATCGGTTTTCAACGGGATTCAGTCACAAGCCAACAAATGCGATGAGAATCCGACAATAGCGGAAGCAATTAAGCAAAATGTCCAACAATCTTTCATTAAAAACATGAGAGAGGATCGTATTGCCTAACTGTAATTAAGAATTCAGAATATACAAATATTTTCAATATATTGAGTATTGGTAGAGTTTCCTTTAAAATCTTTATTTTTGACTCATGGTATATTCGACAAGTCCGAAAATACAAATATCTTAAATGTATTTAAAATGGTTCTCAATTATATCACAATAAATAGATTTTTATGAATGATACAAAAATAAAACTATGTATTTTTTCTATTTTCTATAGACCAGTCTGTTTTAGTCGTATCCATTTAGTGCTGGTTTTGAACTAATGTGTGATATTAATAAATAATTTACTATTAATTAATTATTTATAAGTTTAATGACAATATTCAAATACATGCAAAACTTTTCAAATAAGTTAGAAAAAAAAAATGACGCATGAGCGATTCTGATAAACAATTTAAAGCACAACTTTTGTAAATACCACTCAGAATTAAAAAAAAAAAGTATTAATGCTCTGAAAAGTTAAATAGAAAATGTTTATTTTGTCAACTGTTAATGCTCTGAAAAGTTCAATAGAAAATGTTTATTTTGTCAACTGTCCGACCTTAATTATTACATATTACTATACGTGGTATCTGCTAGTCGTGCATATTTTTAACTACCCAGCAGGCAGTTAGAAATATTAATCAATTAAAATTGCTAAATGTCAACGGCATTGGGCGACAAGGGCAATTAGCTAATTGACTCATTCACACCAGGCACACACACACACACACACACACACATGCATCAAAGTGTGTGGTGTATTGGTGTGAGTGTGTGTGTGTGTGTGTGGTATGTAGGTACACATGTTATTATGGAAAAAACACTTTCTTTAGTCGACACAAATATTTGGAGCGATTGCAGTAAGATATTTATTTGTTGTTATTTAGAGTTTTGAATGAAATTCCGCTTGTTAAACATTATTTTTTTTAGCTGCTGATTTTCGAACTGAAAAGGCTCAGAGTACTTTTTAGGCTGGGGTGGGTTTCTTCTGGGCCTTGCTGGGCGGTGTTGGCTTCTTGGCGGTCTTGGCTGGTGATGCAGGTCCAGTTGGCTTCTTGGCAGAGGCCTTGCCAGGTGTTGGGGCGATCGGCTTCTTGGGGGCGTTGCCCAACTGTGGGATGACTGGTTTCTTGCCGGGCTTGGGTACGTCAGCGACAACTAGGGTGGGTGGTGTGGCTGAATCGGTGGGTGGTGTGGGATCAAGTGGCATAGCATGGACAACCTGCTGATGCTCGTTGTTCTGCTCATTGTATTCAAAGTGGCCCTGATGCGCAACATCCATCTCGTGCTCATGAGTCAAAAGCCCAGGTTGGCCAATAAGCATTGGTACTTCATCGATCAGTTGTGTGGTAATCGGTGCTGCAATTGGCAACTTATGCATTGGTGGTGAAGGTACATACAGAGCCGGAATGGTGCACTGTTGCAGCACAAAGGTGAATATCTCTCCGGGCGGACAGTGTACAGTCAGTTGGGTGCCAAAGACGCTCTGGCACACATAGTACTCAGAGTTGCTGAAATAGCTTGGCCAGCGAATGCCAATCTCATCGCGGGTGCACTGCAGCCTGTATTCGACGCGTGCCTGGGACAGAGCCACAAGGCTGATCAGAGTCAGAGCGAACACTGCAAATTGAAACCCATCAGTGAATGAAATAGGGAAAGAGAGGAGGAGAATGGAGAGTGGAGACCCAAGACTCACCTTTCATCTTTGGGTTGTCGAATGAATTTTGGTATCCGTTAAAGTTAGATGAAACTGTTGTACTGATTTCGACTAGGCACCTTTGTGCATTATTTATAGTACGCCAAAATTGGCCAGTTATCAATGATCTTCGATCTGCGAGCTGTGATGCGTTATCAGTTCGCTTCGAGGAAATTTTGATAACATCGGTGTTCTTAATAGGGCGACCCTCAACCAAAAAAAAAAAAAAAACAAAAATTATTATTATATCTAACTAACTGAACGCCACACCCAGGCCCACCGCACCCTGATCTTGTCATTGAAGTTAAACGCTAATTGAGTTTTTATTCAATGTGATAATAAATGTGCTTTCCATGTCTTAGCACTTTCAGTGCCCGTGTCAACCAACTAGATACCAACTTCCATCTTCAATCATGCCCTTTTTACATCTACAGAAGCCCATTACACTTATTTGAGTTGTAACTTTAACTCTTTCCTTCCGAGAATAAGCTCATCTGTGGCCTAGCTTACGAAATTTTAAAAATACAACTTTATAATTTCGCAGTAATAAAACAAGGTATGTTAGAATATACCTTGTTATATAGGTATATACTTCAATTAATAAACCAGAAAATTATGAATCAAACTTTTTTCTGGCACTTACAAATACGATTTGCGATATAGGACTTTGATAACCTAAGATAGGTACAGTCACGGGTTCAGTGTATCTCATTGACGAGCACTCGCGACTAGAGCCTTCTTACTCTATTTGAATTTTAGATGTGCGCTTTTAAAACTAAAAAGATTGAGAAAAAGCCAAATACGAAAATTATAAAAATCTATATAACTGTGATTTTTTTTTCGGTGTAGGCATACTACTACTGGCTCAACGACATGTACATGAACGTGCGCATCCCTTTGCCCATCAACTCGAATCCTGGCATGGTGTTTCCGCCACGCCGCTTTAAGACCGTGCACGATGTGGCCCACTTTGCCGCCCGGCTGCTGGACGGCATCCTTGCCCACAAGGAGATGCTGGATAGCGGCGATCTGCCGCTCGAGCGGGCCGCCTCGCGCGAGAAGCATCAGCCGCTGTGCATGGCCCAATACTATCGGCTGCTTGGCTCCTGCCGTCGTCCAGGCGTCGAGCGCGACTCACAATATCTGCCGAAGCGTCCACAGACCAATCCGGACATCGATGAGGATCGCCATGTGGTGCTCATCTGTCGCAATCAGATGTACTGCGTTGTCCTGCAGGCCTGCGATCGTGGCAAACTCTCCGAAAGCGAGATCGCCTCCCAGATCCTCTACGTTCTTAGCGATGCACCCTGTCTGCCAGCCAAGCCGGCCCCGGTTGGACTTCTCACTGCCGAGCCGCGTACCCAATGGGCCCAGGATCGTGAGGCTCTGAAGTTTGATGAGCGAAATAGGCGCAATCTGGAGCTAATTGAGACGGCTCTGGTGGTCCTCTGTTTGGATGAGCCGCTGGGCGCCAATTTCAATGCACGCGGTTTTACGGGTGCCACGCCCACCATGCACACAGCTGGCGACCGGGATGAGACGAATATGGCACACGAAATGATCCACGGCGGTGGCACTGAATTCAACTCGGCCAATCGCTGGTTCGACAAGACCATGCAGGTGGGCAAACCAATATCGAATACTCTCTCTCTCTCTCTTTTCATCTCTCCCTATCTGTCTCTCTCTATCTCCGCTTCCCATTTACAGCTCATCATCTGCACCGATGGCAGCTGGGGCCTGTGCTACGAGCACTCCACCTCCGAGGGCATCGCTGTCGTCCAGCTCCTCGAAAAGATCTACAAAAACATCATTGAGCATCCGGATGATGATAACGGCTTACCGCAGCATCATTTGCCGCCACCGGAGCGCCTGGAATGGCATCTAAATCCCCAGGTAGAGCGGCGATTTACCGAGGCGGCGCTCAGCGTGGACAAGGCCATCGATAATCTGGACTTCTATGTGTATCGCTACAAGGGCTATGGCAAGAACTTTGTCAAATCCTGTCAGGTCAGTCCGGATGTCTATATACAACTCGCCCTGCAACTGGCCCACTACAAGTAAGTCTTCCAACTCTATTCTAAATTGTACACTAAAAAAAAAATATATGCATATATAAAAGAAATTTGGTTGAATATTGAAAAAGAAAAGAAACAAGCATTGCACGGAGGAGGAGGTGCCAGTGGCAGCTATCTTGTAAACGAAATTTGTAATTGAAAAGGGGTTTTTTCTAATATTATTTGTACTGTTTTAAGTAAAGTTTAAACGGATTATTTTCGCTTTTAAAAAGTTGCATTTTTTAAATGTTTCCAAATATATAAATTTATTACTTGCATCTTTCCAAGCCCAATTTAATTTTTAGCTGTTATCATTTTATCAATTTTAAAGAATCACGAATTATTTATAATAATGTAAGAAATTTTGTATATTACATACAGATTGTTCTTGAATCAATAGCAGTGGTATTCAATAAGCTTACATCGTATAAATTTAAGATTTTATTGTTATTATGCATATTATTGACATGTATATTAAAAACCAATCGGATGCGTTGCAGACTTTACGGCCACCTTGTAGCCACCTACGAGAGTGCTTCCACCAGACGCTTCCTGCACGTAAGTCTATCGATCTCTCTCTATCTCTCTCTGTCTCTCTTTCCTTGGCTATTTCTACTAAGTTTGTGTCTTTTGTCGGATAGGGTCGCGTGGATTGCATCCGTGCTGCCAGCACCGAGGCTCTGGAGTGGGCCAAGGCGATGTGTCAGGGCGAGGGTGCTAATGTGCCGCTGGAGAGCGATCGCGAGGATGACGAAGAGGATGCTCGCAAAGTCAAATTTAGCATTTATAGCGTGAGTATCACAAAAATGTAACCCGGTCACATTTGTGAAAACGATACATCCTGCTCGCCACAGAAGGACCATCTGCGTGAGCTCTTCCGCTGCGCCGTCGCTCGCCAAACTGAGGTGATGGTCAAGAATATTTTGGGCAGCGGCATCGATATACCCCTGTTGGGGCTGCGCGAGGCATCCGTGGAGGTTACCGGCGAGCTGCACGAGCTCTTCACCGACGAGTCGTATAAGATATCGCAATGCTTTCTCCTCTCCACCAGTCAGGTATCCAACAACATTAGCTGCTGTCCACTTGTCGACGGTGTTGCACAGCAACTTGCAACTTGCACTGCACCAAGCACTGCGCACTACTTTCATTTCATTGCAACACACTCTTTGCACCATTATTGTCTAATTGCTTAATATTTTGCACCACAGCACCATCCAAACAGCACCACCAGCTCCACATGTAAGCCAACAATTGTCTCTAACTTAATTTTCTCCAGTTTGGTTGCAAATTTAATCAAATTAAATTGTCATTTCATCGTTTCATTTTTATAGGTCGCCTGCAGTACGGATAGCTTTATGGGCTATGGTCCAGTGACACCACGTGGCTATGGCTGCTCCTATAATCCACAGCCGGAGCAGATTGTCTTCTGTGTGTCGGCATTCTATGCGTGTGAGGACACCAGCGCCTCACGCTATGCCAAATCCTTGCAGGACTCGCTGGACATCATGCATGATCTTCTCCAGAATTAAATGCTGCAATTGAAAATCGTTGGTTAAATGCAAAATGCAACAAACTAAACATATCAGTAAATGTACCTTAGCAACAATTGATCCATAAAGATACTTGAATGAAATCGCATTAACTGTAAAGCTACAAAAAATATAACACATCCAACAAGAACGTAAAGTTATCTTCGGCATGCCGAATTTAAAATACCCTTACAGTTTGGCGTCGTTAATATACATATATACATATGTATATATGTATATATATACATATAATAATGTTCACAAAAAGACGATAACAATCATAACCACTTACTTTTGTCGTCATAACCAAAATCTGTCCATTGAATCAAGAATATATATATGCTGTCGGAGGTGGCAAAATAATGATAATGCCCTCTGCAGGGGTATACAAATAAATAGCGTCCACATGACGTATTCAGTTAATTAGACAATTTCTAGTGTTGTACAACTCATTTCGATCATTGAATTGAGATCAAGTGATGTCAATCATCCAGTAATCGTTAGCATTATTGAAACTCATTTGCTTTAACCCCTTAACCCATGTAACTACTTAGTAGATGACAAAGAGCAACTCTAGTCAATTAAATGTGTTTTAGAGCAATTTTATGCGCAACTGTTAGTGCTGTTAAATAAATAAATATACATATATATATACAGTGGCTCGAAGCATAATTCGAGCAGTGCCCAGCAAAAAATTGAATTGCCTGCCATAAACTCATTATTCAATATTTTTCAAAAATTTCAAAGACCCATGGCAGGTACATTTATTAACCACAAAAATGAATATATGACCCTAATAAACTGTGGGTTTTCCACCTGCTAGGTAGGGTTATGTAAGAAAGTACCTCTTTTTATGGTCGAAGCATGTTTCGAACAGTTACATTATGGACACCTGGGTGCCATAAAATCCGGATTTTTTACCTAAAGTTGAATATTTTCGGTATAAATAGACCAATCCTTCTACGTCAGTTTGGTTTTTCCCTGCATTTCGGGTGTAATAAGCCAACAAGGACCATGGGCAAACCGACTACCATTGATCAACGGAAAATCATCCTGGAACACTTAAAAATTGGATATTCACATCGAAAAATAGCTAAAATGGTTAATCTAAACACCTCAACTGTATTCTACATCATTTGGAGTTTCGTCGACGAAAATCGGACAGAGGACGAGGGCGGAATGGCACCAAATCCGATTTTCACCGAGCAGGACGAGCCGAGGATCATCAGGAAAACAAGGCGAAATCTTAAGCTATCGGCTCAAAAACTGACTCAATAAGAGCAGGATGAAATAAGAAAAAAGTTCAGTATGGGAACTGTGCTCCAAGTTCTGCGCAACCATGACTTTAATGCCCGAGAACCACGAAAAAAGAAATTTTTAAGCGCAAAAACTATAGGGTCTAGGATGACGTTCGTCAAAATCCACTTGGACAAGGATTTGGAGTTCTGAAACACAGTTATATTTGAATTTGAGCACAAATTAAACATTTTTGGCTCGGACGGACAGAATTATGTGTGGCGACACTCCAATACTGAGCTCAGTCCCAAAAACTTAAAGGCAACAGTCAAGCACTGCGGAGGAAGTGTCCTGGTATGGGCATCTATCTCGGCAGCCCGCGACGGAAATTTTGTGTTCGTTGAAACATCAATGGACAGGAATGTGTACTTTGATATACTAAAGGAAAATTTACTCGAAAGTGCCGAGAAGCTAGAATCCGACGTACTTTCCGGATCTACCAGGACAAAACCCCAAGCATAAGTCCGGAATAGTACAGTCCTGGCTTATCTGGAACTGCCCCCACATGATAATTCCACCGGCCCAGTCTCCGGATTTATATGTTGATGAAAATTTGTGAGCTCTGCTGTAAAATAATATCCGGAAATACAACATATCCAGCAAATAAGATCTCAAAATGCTCTGCTGGAGGAGTGGAGCAGGATCAGTCCAGAAATTACCCCGAAGCTGGTATCTACCATGAATAATAGGTTAAGGGAAGTTGTTAAGGATAAAGGATATCATACTAAGTATTAACATCCTTATTTAAGCTTTTATACGCCAAATATGTAACTTTTTTAAAACTGCTCGAAATAAGCTTCAATAATTATTTTGGATATGTTTTCAGTTTTTGACTAATTTTAATTAATTAATTAATATTTTAATAAAAACCAAAGTTCCTTTTCAAATGCGATATAACATTAAACAAATTGGCATTTAAACATTTTGCGTTTTTTTCTTTGTTTAAACTTTACGGGACTTTTAATTTTTTGCTAGGCACTGCTCGAATTATGCTTCGAGCCACTGTATATACATTTATGTGTTGATAAATTATGCAATATTATATTATTAGCTATGCTGTGTTAGAGCTTTAACTTGAGTGTTAGTATCATCTAATTGGCTGTATTAACTAACTATCTATCCGAAGTGAATATGAATTTCGTTAATCTGAACAACAATTTTGGCATCCACTGTAGCTTGCAGCTCAAAAGTATGCAACACTCTTTGTTAAATGTTGTGTTTGAAATGCGCCCCTTGAAATATAGAACATGTTATTGCAATTGATATTGGAAATAATACAAAATATATAAATGTATATTGGCTAGCATACATACAAATATTATATACATGTTAACTGTCCTTTTGTTGCTGTTTCAAAAAAGATATATACCTACTATACCTACTATATGCTTGTTAAAAATAAAAAGTGAGCCACAATCTAAGTATAATATGAATAATTATCTGTTGATGTTGACGTTGATGTTTTGTTGTCAAGCAAATTGCAAATCATTGTACGTATATAGACTTGAAACGTAACAATACATATCAATAAATTTATATACCATATTTACCATAAAAAAAAGAAAGCTAGAGAAAAAAAACAGAAAACATATCAATCGAATATTAATGACCTAAACTTATTTGAAAAAGGTATATATACAAATACTATATAGAGTACAATTATTATACTTGTATGAATATCTGTTGTTGTTTTGTAGTGATGACAAGAATCTTAACTATGTTATACATCTATTTGAATAAACTATATACATACATAAATAATCTATGTTATACACAAGAGAAATTCTTATATATGGAAATGTTAAAGGACGAACCGCTAAATTATACGGTAAAAAATATATATGTTACTGTGTTCACTGTTGCTATATATATGTACTTATGTATTCGTTCAACTGTTAAATCACTCCCAAAAAAAAAAAATATCAAATTTATTGATCTGATCTATATATGCTGTATACTCGATTAAGTTGAATTTGGTTTATTGTTGATGCATGCAAAAACTCACAAAAATAAAAATAAATTCATTGCATTGGAAATTGCCTTGACCTATTTATATGAATATATGTATATACATATATATATTTATATATATATGTATATATATGTATAAAAGGGGTCTATAATTTACGTGGGTGATTACGCCGCTCTAAATATTTTCATAAATACTATGTGTCATAGCCACACCGAGACACGGAGTTGATTCCAAGAAAAGACGCATGTCCAATATTGGGTTTATTTTGGCTACAGAGATAAGCTGAATGAAGATAAACTATTGACAAATAAATTTAATTAATTAAAAAGAATAAAACGAATCCGTCGCATGGCGATCAGCATAAAAGTCGCACGATTAAACCAAATGGCCAACAGTCAACGAAATAGTACCAAAATGAAACGTAAGTTAAAGAAATCCTAACAAATTGTATCAAATCAATGAAAGATTAACTAAAATTATGGAATTCACTTGATTGCAGTGCTACATTTGTTGCTCAGCCTGTGCCTGGCAATCCTGCTGTGCACTATGCCTCTGAGCCACGCCCAAACGGCACCAACAGTTCCGGGTGCCGCACCAACACCCCCCAATGGCAGTGGCACAGATGGCCCAGATGTACCACCAGCACCCGTTATGGAAACCACACCAATAACACCCGAAGTTAGTTCTACTGTCGGTAATTATGCTGGATAAGCCGAATCGCATCGATTTTCGTGTCGAGTCAATAAATTTGCAATTGTTTTAAAGCACAACCTTGTTCATTTCTCATAGGATATTTATTGTCCAACAGAAACTTGACAATATAATTGTTATTATACAATTCATACACTCGTATGTACATATATGTATATAGTCTATGACGCATGGGGATGTTGCGTCATATTGCGACGAAAGGAGCCACGCATCTGCGCCTGCAGCTGCTCGCTGCTGCACTCCTCATCCAGGCCAGACTGCAACAAGCGAATCAGTTAAATATTTATTGATCCATTTTTATCCAATATATATATTGTATTGTTCAGCGCTTACCTTGCAAAAGTTTTGCTCGAGAAGCTCAATGGCTGAGAGACGGTTCTTCGGATCGTGCTGCAGACAATTGTCGATAAAGTCGTGTCCCTCCTGCGAGAGACTTTCGGGAGCTTGCGGCTTCTCACCCATGCCCACTTTGAACATGATTTGGAAATTGGAATCAAACTGTGCCCACGGTCGCTATAACGATAACAAATATAATGGAATATTTATAGCGAATTTTCTTTGTGCTCTTCTAGAACTGTCTACAAATGTACTATAGACATATGATCCTTAATATTAAGTTAGTTTTTAAATAGTTTCTCTCTCTAAATCCACGTTATTTACTAACGTATATATTTCCATTAGTTGTTTCTTTCAATTTAAGTCAATCAAATTTTAGTCGCATTAGTAAATTCTTAAAATTCCCTCATCGTACAGTTTCAGAGTCCAGCTTTCACATTTACAGCAGCATACATTTTTAGAGTCTCGGACAGTAATTTATTGTTGTTAATGTTAAGGGTTCAATTTAAAAGGAACGCCTTTTGCAGCACAAACGTTATAATTTAGATCTAGTAAACCTGTTTTAAAACAAAATGAAAAGCCTCTGGGCCAACAGTAATCAGTTGATATTACAGTTTTAGAATCGTGATCTAAGGCTAATATTTCCCACCCATTTGGAATCGTTTGCTCTACTGTACTTAACATTTATGAGTTACAGCAGAGTGAGCAGTTCGAAATAATTTGCAGCTATTTCACCCATTCTAACAAAGCTGTTGAGTTACTGAAAGCAGACTTTCTGCTTCTTCTTTTGCTCTCCTCCTCTCAGCATATGTATGCGTTACAGTTGTTAAGTAACAACAACAACAGCTCATCACAGTTTGAAATTATTTGCAGCCATTTTACCCGCTTAAAAGTGTTGTGTGTTGAAGACCACATTAAATTTCGATTCACAATACTGAAACTTGTTGAGCAGTGTTTGCCTAAGACGCAAATGTCAAATCTAATTTTGCAGTTTTTAAGTCAATAAAATTAATATCACTCTAATTGAATAAGTATTTTGACCAACTGCGAGCAACAGTTTGTGAGTCACAACAGTCATTTTACACACTCTGAGAAACGTAATGTGAAAACTATTTGAACAATTTCATAGTAAATATTTAAAAGTCGCTTATCAGCTTATCAGGTTATCAGTTGTAGAGGCGATCGTCGCTTACCTTTCCGGAGGCCATTTCGACAACGACACAGCCCACGGACCAGATATCGGCCAGGCGTCCATGGCCATCGCTGTTCGTCTTGGTGAAGACCTCGGGCGCCATATAGGCCTGGGTGCCCACATAGCCCTGCAGTTCGCCGGGCACGGTGGTGTGTGCCTGAATCTTGACCGCGGAGCCAAAGTCGCCGAGTTTGAGGCTATTGCTGCCATCGACAAGGAAGATGTTCGCCGTCTTTATGTCCCGATGGACGATGCCGTGCTTGTGCAGCTCGGCGACGCCCGACAGCAGCTGGGCGGTGAAGCGGCGGGAGAGTGCCTCCGGCAAGCCACCAGTTAGCTCGACTAGCGATTCCAGGGTGCCCTCAGAGCAGAGCTCCATGAAGATGAGCAGCTCCTCACGATGCACCTCGATGCCGTAGTAGCGCACCAGATTCTTGTGCTTGATGCCCTCCAGAATTTTCAGCTCCTCGGCAACGTTCTTCAAGGCGCGCGTCTCGCCCGGCTGTACGGCAATCTCCTTCATGGCCATCAGTTCGCCGGTGTTGTTGTTCACCGCGGTGTACACCTTGCCGAAGCGTCCCTGGCCAATCTTGATGCCCCGATGCCAACGGAAGTTGACGCTGCGCGCCCGAATGTGCACCTTGTCGCACGAATTCAGCGCCTTCACTTGCCCAATTAGCCGGCGTTCGCGCAGACACTCCTCCAGATCCAGATCGAGGCGATTCACTGCATCGCGCACACGCTCGTGACGCGACGCCAGCGGCGTTGAGGGAGTGCTCGTTTTGCCCGAGGAAATGGGCGGCGTTTGTGGCACCAGGAGACGCAATTCCCCATTCTCGGCACCGGTTGGTGCCTCCACATAATCCGCACTGTCCACAGAGCTGTAGGAATGCTGCTGTTGGAGCAACTCCTCCTTCAGGCTGAACTGTGGATGCAGCAGCTTATTGTATTGTGGCGATTGCAATGGCGGCGTATTCGGATTGACCACTACTCCGGCGGACATGGGTGTACGGGTGGGTGTCCGGCTGCGACTGGTCGCCGGCGAGGAAGTTTTCCTTGTGCGTGGCGATGCCTTCTTGCGTATCACCTTCTCCGGCTCCGAGGTGATGCCGATCACATGCGAAATGCAGCGATCCATTTGCTGTTTCAACTCCTCGAATTGGCGATCGTCCAGATGCTGAGTGATCTGCAGATCGCAGGCAAGCATCAGGAATTCGAGACCCTGCGAGGCCCAGCGTGGACGCATGCCACGTCCACGTTCGCACCGTTCCATGACAAAGTGCATCCACATCTGGGCAAACGAAATGATGCCCAACGCCAAGTCCACAGTGTGTCTGCTATCCTTTACATCCATGATACGCTGCTCGAATAACCGGATCACATCCTTGTGATACTCGAAACCAAACTTATAGCCCTGATGTAGAATCTCCCGGGTGCGTGACATGACCGCCAACCGATCCTGTTCATCCAGATCGTACAAATTGCGGAGGCAGCAGCGCCTCTGAACACCCTTAATAATGTCCGTCAGCATGTTGCGCACCTCGAGCACATCGTGCTGGAGCAGCTTGAAGGCGGCCTTCACATCCGAACAGATGAAATCATGCTGTTGATTGGCGACATCGTGCTCGTAGTGCTCCCGATGGAAATCCGTCGTCTCCACATCTCGGCAAAAGGTCTTCGCAAAGAAGAGCACCTTAATGGAACGCTCCCGTTCGACGGTGAGCAGTGATTGGGTCTCTCGGCAAATGGTCAACAGTTGCCACTTGAGATCTTCGCTATCATTGGTCTGTGTGGTGCTGGCAACCTGTTCGTTCAATTCCTCGGAACGTTTCACCAGCCGTGTGGAAATGCCGCACAACAGTTTGCTAATAATGCGACAGAATTTCTGAGAGGCCAAAGTGTGCATTCCCTTGATCATCGGACTGATTAGCTTGGTGAACATCCATTCCTTTTCCAGCACCGATTTCTGATTCGTCTCCGGCACAGCGACCAACACCAACTGGTCAATGTAGTCCAGATAGAGTTCGAAAGTTTTTCGCACAGTGGCATCGTATTGATTGAGGATGGTCATATAACTGCCCAGTTCGGTTTCGTTCTCGGACAGCGCTGTGGTTATGTGTCGCTGATAGCGCTCCCGATGCGTAAGCGCCAGTGTTAGGCCCTCGCGCAACTCCTTCATCAGCTGCTCCAAACTGAGCGGATTGGGACGCACCGGTCGCGTTTCAAGGCGCATTCGCAAAAATTCGTGCATGAACTGCAATGGAATCCCGCTGAGGAACACAAATGTGGGAATGTACGATGGCAGATTCAGGGATTGGGCCTCTTCACTCCAGTAGCCATAGGTGCGCAGCTCGATAACCTGTTCGCGACTGATCTGTGGATCCATGCATGGCACATCCTGTTCACTGATCTCTGCATCCAGTTCGAAATCCTCCAGATCCTCAGCGCCAGGCTTCTCGAGTGCAATGTGCGCCTTGTACAGCGCCACCGTGTGTAACTGATGAAGGAAGGCCAGAGATTTGGCCAATCCCCGGCACTTGAGCACATTTTCAATGAACTTGCGATAGAGGCCGGAGCTTTGCTCGCCATTGCAATCGTTACTCGAGGTGCCCAACGGCTCCACGCTAAATATGTTGATGTCGTGCATCGAACCCTTGCGCAAATGGCAAGCCGAGAGCTCATTGGACAGCTGGCTGATCTCCGTTGAGGTGGATCTGTGTGCAAGAAACGCAAAAAATTAGAATTTAATTTAGTTGTGCAGTTGGGCTGCACTTACTCATTACTGCTGGACGTTTCGCCCGGCACATGTGTGGAGTCGTTCAGCATGAATTGCACCCGCGCACAGGACATGGTGCCGCATCCTCGTCGCACTGTCTGCCCATTGCTGGCCACGCTCGGGGGTTTTGCCGAATCCACGGAATTGACGGCGGAGTCGTCGTTCTCAACACCAGACGCCGAGGAGTTGCCACTGTCCGAGCCCATGTACGATGTCTGCACCGGCCACGAGAATTTCTCATCCTGCAGTCTGTCAAAGAGAAAGCATTCAAAGAAATATAAACGGGCGTCAACTAAGTTATCTGATCCTATTAACCCCCTTCTTAACGATATTCTTTTCTAATTAAAGCTTTTCAATTCTTGTTAAATGTTGAAGCATTTTACATTTTAATTAGCCCATACTGATTATAACTTTAATGTGATATTCGCTTTTTATTTCAATGAAAATTGAGGTGACTACAAACCTTGCCAGAATTCTGCCCAGAATACTAAGCTTGAGCTTGTTCTGCTTGGTAATGTTGTACCACAGGCACATGGCCTTGATGCGACCCACAAATTTCTGGGATTTGTAAATGGGATGCAAGGCACCCATTGCCTGGGAGGAAGGATACAAGGCCTCGGCGGCCTCCAAGCGTGCCAGCAGATCGGTGACTTCGCGCAGCGCCAACTCCTGTCGCTCCATGCAATCCTTGCAGTACAAGGACATGCAGCCCTGGCACAACTTGCTCGGCAAGGGAGCTGCAAAAGTGAAACGTTTTATTAATAGTCATTCAATAAAGCGGACAAAGATTTAGCCATTACTCACAGCTGGCATTGGAGTTGGCGTCTGAATGTATGCCGCTGTCGAGGCTTAGCAGGCTGGGCTCGCGTCTGTAGCGTGGCTGAAACTTGTACCTAATGATCTGGTCGAGCAGATCGGAGACACCATGTCGGGCATCGTACAAATATTTGTCCTGCTGTTCGACGGTTCGATCAGCTTGCCACGCCTGCAGCTCCAGCCAGATGAGATCCTTCAGCTCTGTTTGCCACGTGTGCTCCTCCTGCGACAATTTGCCATCCTGCCTATCGACGCTGCCCAACTTGATCAGATTGGCGAACGTCTCGTGGAAATCCTTACGCTTGGTCAAACCAGGCGTCGGTTTCATATCCATTCGCAGTGTGGGCAAAGCCGTCGCAAATGCCAAAGGCGGCGCCGACGAACGACAGCCAATGGGTCGCGAGGAGACGCAACGATAGCGATTGCAACTCTCCACCACCTTGGAGGCAATGCGCATTGGTATCGTCAACAGCGCCGGCTCATCCGAACTGAGGGGCATTATCTTGTCCAGCGATTCGAGCGGATGTGCCACCTCATGGAAACTGCTGCCACGCGGCGGCGCCACAGCTGTCGCCGATGCCAGCGAGTTTTTCATCTCGCGCTCCGAGTCCCGAAGCAGCGATTGCAGTCGCTTATCCGTCCGTTTGCTCTCCTCGTTGACGAACATCTCGTTGAGCAATGCACAGTCCATCGTATTACGACGCTGGACACGATTACGGGCCATCTTCGTCATGCCCTTCTTGGGTGTGCCACCTGCCACGCTGTCCGTTGCAGCTGGGCAACTAAATGGAAGCGAAGCAATAGGAATATGTAGAGAATTAGAAAATCGCCTTCCTGAGTTTTACAAATATACTTGCCGAATATTAAGGCAAGGCAAAAATTAAGTGTATGCAAGAGTCGGTGAGCAACTTACGGTTCAACAATGTTGTACTTCTGTTTGCGCTCCCAGTCGCGAGTCTTAATCTTGAGACGGGTACGCGGCGGTGTGGTGCCAAATGACTCATAGTTCGCAGCCAGTTCATCGTCCGGATGCAGATCCTCCTCCAGTGTGCCGTTGCGTATGTTTGCCATTGGCATTGGACGCGACGACGACGACTGCTTCACGCGGAACTCCACTCTGAGAAAGGGGGTAGAGGGAGGAAGAACAGAAAGAGAAGGGGATGAGTTTCAGCTCTGGATTTGTTCTAATTTAATTGCAGCACTAATTAGCAAGCAGCAATTGTAGAAGTTCCAGCTAATCGCCGATAAACCAAACAAGTATATGCATATAGCAAGTATATGTTTTATATATATATATATATATATATATATATATATATATATATATATAGGAATCGTATACGAGGGCAGTTGTGGGTGGGAGGAACTCTGGCGTTATCTTATCTAGCTAGTTTATCTATCGCACGCTTGCATCAGACAGATTGTCACGCCTTTAATTATGCTTTAATTTGAACGCGGACCTGATTTATACCCCGCCATATGTAAAACTCATGTGATTGACGACCAAAAAAAATAAAACTCTAAAAATCACAGCACAATTTCAACGCTCAATTGCATCACTCATTCATAATCGATTCAGTGCTAAACACCTGTTCGAAACTCTTTACATTATATATGATATATGGATCGTAGATATACCAGTAAAACAAGCACAACATAAGCTTAAATTCAAGAAATTTTCTTTGAAAATAGTCAAACATTTGCTGCTGACTATATTTTAAACAAGTTTAATTTTTTCGGCAGAGATTCATTAAGAAATTAGACTAGGAAAACTGAGTTATTGTAAAAAAAAACCCCCATTTGTTTTCAAAGTTAATTTTTTTTTTTTTTTGTATACCTGAAATATTGTAAAAACCACCTCATTTTTATATAAAATAAAGTGCATTTTTTTTAAATAATCTTGTTTTTCTCCCGGGTATCTTAGTCAAATGAGTGTATTTTATCTTTTTTATCTTTTTTTCAAAGGCATTTTGGCCTTATACACTAATAAAGTGTATATTTAATAATTAACAAAAGTGTAATCTAATTTCTTCACAAGTATTTTAGTCTAATGCACTAATAAAGTGTATTTTTATGTATGTGTTTATCAGGTAGGGTATTTAATCTTTGGTACAACGAAACTAAGAATTTTAACACATTTTTCTTTTGCTTTTTTACTTACCTTTTTCGCGGCATTTCGCATTTAATACAATGCCTACAGTTTGGTAGTTACTGTCTCGCCCACTATCGGAACGCAATGATAATACTGTTTGAGTTTCTGCGACTTATTGCGGTATTTCACAAAATATTTATAAGATTTCACTTTAGTTGAAGGGAGGGGGAACAACACAAACGAATTTAATTATTACAGTGGAGGACTGCGACAATAAATATCCATTCAATCGAATCGAACACCGAAGACAAACAGCGAGGCACTTGTAAATAGCAACCCTGGAGAGAACTTTGAGTCGATGTCGAGTGTGGCCAACTAATTAATTGCTGCTCAACTACAATTTGAAGGCTATCACACTGATCGCGCCCTAACTAATACATCACCACTTTCTGCTTTTTATTTTGCCAGTTTGCACGCCTGCCAAATATGCATCCATCCATCCATCAGACGATGAATTTCACAAGGTAAACGTTTTGGGTAGGCAATAAATATAAATGTTGGGGCGACCACTTGATGCGACCGGCCATTGTCATGTGCGAATTGAAATGCGGCGGCAAACCCACAATTTATTAGCACTTTAACAAAAAATTTACCCCATAGAGTCACACACAGTTACTTGTATTCGTGTATGTGTGTGTGTGCATGTATTACAAGCGTACATAGATGTATACACACATTTACATACACGTATACGTAAAACGAAAATAAACGAAAGCGCGCAGCGACCGCATCGCGCAGTGAACGGAGACAAACTAATCGGCAAAGGCTAACAAAACAAAAAAAGAGTAATTCCAAAGAGATCGCGTGGAGACTCGCGGGCAGGCATAGAATAGATAGCAAAATAGAGAGCGAGAGTGAGAGTATTTGGTGGGTGGCACAAAGAAGAGGCACAGTGAGAGAGAGAGAGAGAGAGAGAGCGAACGAGGGAGATAGTTGTTGTAGAACGCAAGTGGAACACAAGTCCAAGCAAAAGAGACGGAAGATCAAGCGATTGCTTTTGCGATTATTGTGGCTTGTTTTTGTTGTTGTGTTTTTGTTTGCGGCGAGCGAGTATTTATTATTATTATAATTTTTATCAAATAATGATATTTGATGAAGTACAAGCAAGCAGGCAAGCAAGCGCATTAGCGGTTGTGTTTACTCATTGTGCTGTTCAGTCGAGCGATGCGTATACATAATATGTAAATAAAGCATACGCACTGTAATTAGTATAAATAAAACCGAGTGGCCAACAAAGTTGGACGAGCATCAATCATAAATAATCAATACTGACCATCACTCGGCACGAATGAATAATCTGAGGATGGAAGCTGTTCAGCTTGCTACAAGAAAAATCATATTTATTTTAAATATGAGTACATAAGTAGACGTACAGTGCCTCAAAGCGAGCGTTAAGCAGCGACAAGCAAAAAGTTTAATTGCTTGCCATAAACTCATTATTCATTATTTTTCAAAAATTCCAAAGACCGATGGCAGGTACATATATGAACCACCGAAATGAATATATGACCCTAATAAACGGGAATTTCCACACCCGTTAGGTCGG
>JBAMBE010000276.1:0-63944 GCA_037043585.1 Drosophila mimica | reverse complement strand
ACACATACTTGTCTATTGTTGTTTCAATAATCACAAAATTTCCGACACCGGCTGCCGAGATAGATGCCCATACCAAAACACTTCTTCCGCTTTACTTGACTGTTGCCTTTAGGTGTTAGGGATTCAGTTCAGTATTGGACTGTCGCCACATATAATTCTATCCGTCCGGGCCAAAAATGCTAAATTTGGACTCATATTCAAATATGATTGTGTTCCAGAACTCCAAATCCTTATCCAAGTGGATTTTGGCGAACGTCGTCCTAGAGCGTCTATTTTTTGCGATTATAAATTTCTTTTTCCGTTGTTCTCCGGCATTAAAGTCATGGTTGCGCAGAACTTGGAGCACAGTTTCCACACTGAAGTTTTTCCTTAGTTCATCCTGCACCTATTGAGTCAGTTTTTGAGCCGATAGCTTAAGATTTCCCCTTGAAATCTTGATGACCCTCGGCTTGTCCTGCTCGGTGAAAATCTGGTTTGGTGCCATTCCGCCCTTGTCCTCTGTCCAATTTTCGTCCACGAAACTCCAAATGGTGTACAATACAGTTAAGGTGTTTAGATTGACCATTTTAGCTATTTGGCGATATGAATATCCGATTTTTAAGTGTTCCAGGATGAATTTCCCTTGTTCCAAGGTAGTACTTTTGCCCATAGTCCTTGTTGGCTTGTTGCACTCGAAATGCAGAAAATACCTAAACTGACTACGGAGGATTGGTCTATTTATACCGAAAATATTCAACCTGACGAAAAAATCCGGGTTTTATGGCACCCAGGTGTCCATAATGTAACTGTTACAAAATGGCTTGAACCATAAACTTAGGTACTTTTTTACATAACCCGACCTAGCGGGTGGGAAAATCGAAGTTTATTAGGGTCATATATTCATTTCGGTTCATATATGTACCTGCCATCGGTCTTTGGAATTTTTAAAAAATAATGAATAATGAGTTTATGACAGGCAATTGAAATTTTTTCTTGACGCTGCTTCTAATTCGCTTGTAGACACTGTATATAAAAACGCTTACTCGTTCATTTGCCCTCCTCTTTGCAAATAAGAGCTAATAAAAGCGACATGTTTTTGCATTGTTTAAAATAACTGTAAATTTTAGCAGATACTGCAAATAGCTGTTTTGTTTTTTTTTTTTATCTTAGTTTTGAAATGTAAGCAAGCAAATAAATTGGTTTCTATTGAAACTGCTGATCAAGATAATAAATTTTCGAGAGGAAGTCATTAAACGATATTATGTACAAATAATTTATATAAGAGTGGCAACGTTTAGAAAAAAGTAAATGTTTTGTTGAAATGAATAGAACAGCTATTATGCCTTTAATTTTATTATTTAATTTTTTTTTTAAATAATTAGTATGCAAACAATTAATGCTTGGAATATGAACTAAATGCTTTGTTTTTTTTTATATTTTACTGCCATTAAATTAAACTGATTAAAGTTGAAAGTCATAGCGAATTTTAAATTTAACCATTGTTACTATATTTTCATTTAATTTCAACTTTATTTGTACATCTACTTATAAAAACAAAACACATTATTATTATTATTATTTTATTAGTTTCTTTTTGCTTATACGTTGAAATATCTAAAGCAGATACAAAGATTTGTACATTTTGGTTGCCTCAATGCATAATTATTTAAAAGAATTTGTTTGTGCATATCTATATATATATATATCAATATCTATATCTATATATGTATTAGATATAATAGGAATATATTTATATGCGTGCCGCTCGCTGTGCAAAAATTTTGATGGTCTTTGTAGCGAAACATTTCCTACATCATACAACGTAAATAAAAATAAATAAATATATACCCACTAATATGTATACAGCTGCTAAAAAAGCGATAATTAATTAATTTTTGGAGCTTTCCATCTTAATCCATGCAGCAATCAAATTAAACAAACTTCCATTGATGATGTCTGAAGAATACCATCTAATTTAAAGTGTGTGGGGGTTTTGGGTTGGTAGGGGGATGGTTCATTGACCCTTGCACTGTGCTGTGCTTTTCTAAATGCCAACCCCAAAGGCGCGACATCTTTGTGAAAATGCAACACAAAAGGGTCGTCAGCTTTTTGCTCTCCAGTTTTGCTCCCCCCCCAATCTTGCTTTTGAAGCAGGTGTTTTCCCAGCCTGTGCAAACATCACGTGCAAAGACAAAAAAATAACTGTTTACAAGTCGGTCGCTTTTTTATGTGTGTTTGTGTCTGAACTTTTAAAAAGCTTAATAACTATGTATGCTGAAGGTCGAGCTGATGGGTGCCTATTTAAAGCGAGCGCGCAAAAGAACCAACAACAGAGAAATGTTAATTGTGAATGATATCATATTTATGCGAACGCTAAGATAACATTATGAATGCCCGATTAGATAAGACCTGCAAAATATGTTTTTTAAACTGGCAAGTTGAGAACGCTGTTTTTCACTACTTGTGGCATTATTCGCATTCAATGTATTTTAAATGACAATTTGCTTTAAATTAATTATTATTAAAAATACACACGAATGCACACATTTGTACATATGTCTGTTTGTCTGTGTCTGTTTATTTCTGGCAAGCAGATGTAAAATAAAATAAAATGTTGCAAGCGCAAACATAAAAATATATAGAAACAAAAGAAATGCTTGTCATTTTCATTGCCATTCCGCTGCGAAAATGTTGTATATATAGACATAATTTTTTTCCCCAGTTTACGCATAAGGTCGTTTAAGAGTCTGCTGTGAATTTCATATTTGCATTAATTAATGCAACAACAAATTCCTTTAATTTTTGTTTGTGAAATAAATCTCATATGTAATGGTGAGACACAGAAAAAATCAAAATTGCTACAGATGCAAACAGCTGCTATTTTTGGGAATACCTTTTTACGCTGTATTTATATTTATGTACATATTTATTTGTACGAACATCGTTTTTAACTAGCTCTTAGGCTATGAAGGCTCTGCTTAAAAATTTAATTACCTAATTCGCTAGGAACTATAAATAAACAACAATACATTTTTGGCAATCAATATAAATATTTCAACAGACTTCACATTTAATTATAATAAGCAGTTAATATTAAATATGACAGGCAACTGTTAAACATGATATACATTAATTTATCAAATTGTACATGTTGAAGTAATATAATTAATTACAATTAACAGTTATTATATATAGGCATGTCTTGGAGACTTTAAGATAAGTTTTGGGAATATAAATTCTCGATTTTATTTTTTTATGTCCATACAAATCGATTTTTGATAGCAATAAAAACCACAATTTTAAACATATATCCTTTGAAAGGTTTTAACACTTTATTACTAAATATTTAAATAAATATTACTATATTTTTAAATATATATTACTATAAATTTAAATATGTATTATTAAATAAAATATTGCTAATCGAAACATGCATGCTACTAAGACCAGCAAATTTCTTCTAGCTAACAAATGCGTTTCTTTATATATAATCGAAGCGATCGGACAACTATATCATATAGAATTCATAATAAAAGTCTCTGTTATTTACATATATTCGAATTATTATTATATCATTAAGTTCCTCTCATTTGGTCAATAAACATTAATCACTTCGCAATTCAATATTATATAGCTTTAATATTAACAATCAGTCGACTCTTTGAACTTATAGTGAAAGTTTAAAGTCGACAGACTGAACAGCGATAACAAGATGTTTATTCGTACTCGTTTTTAGTCGAATTAAATCCCACATTTAATCAAATTAAATTTCAGCTAACTTTTACACGTGTAAATCGAATACATATAATTATATATCAATTATTTATTTACAAAATTTGTACATATACAGTACTCAAAGCTCAGTTCGCCCAGCGTCTAGCAAAAATTTTTATTACCTGCCATAAACTAATTATGCATTATTTTTCAAAAATTCCAAAGACCGATGGCAGGTACATGTATGAATATATGACCCTAATAAACTGAGATTTCCCCACCCGTTAGGTCGGGTTACGTAAAAAAGTTTCGTTATTTATAATCAAGGGTTATCGCGCCCAGTTACATTATGGACACCTGGGTGCCATAAAACCCGGATTTTTTTTACCCAAAGTTGAATATTTTCGGTATAAATAGACCAATCCTTCACAGTCAGTTTAGCTTTTTCCTGCATTTCGGGCGCAACAAGCCAACAAGGACTATGGGCAAACGGACTACCATTGATCAACGGAAAATCATCCTGGAACACTAAAAAATTGGATATTCATATCGCCAAATAGCTAAAATGGTCAATCTAAACACCTCAACTGTATTCTACATCATTTGGAGTTTCGTCGACGAAAATTGGAAATTGGCGGAATGGCACCAAACAAGATTTTCTCCGAACAGGACGATCGGAGGATCATCAGGAAAATAAGAGGAAATCTTAAGTTATCGGCTCAAAAACTAACTCAATAGGTGCAGGATGAAATAAGGAAACAGATCAGTGTGAAAACTGTGCTCCAGGTTCTGCCCAACCATGACTTTAAGGCCCGAGTACCACCGAAAACGCAATTTACAAAAGCAAAGAATAGAGGGTATAGGATGACGTTCTCCATAAATCCACTTGGGCAAGGATTAGGAGTTCTGGTCATATTTGAATATAAGTCAAAATTCAACATTTTTGGCCCGGACGGACGGAATTATGTGTGGCGACAACCCAATACTGAGTTGGATCCCAAACACTTAAAGGCAACAGTCAAGCATGGCGGAGGAATTGTAATGGTATGGGCATCTATCTCGGCAGCTGGTGTCGGAAATTTTGTGATTATTGAAACAACAATGGACATGTATGTGTACTTTGATGTACTCCAAAGTGCCGAGAAGCTAGAATCCGACGTACTTTCCGGTTCTTCCAGGACAACGACCCCAAGCATAAGTCTGGAATAGTACAATCCTGTCTTATCTGGAACTGCCCCCACGTGATAATTCCACCGGCCCAGTCTCCAGACTTAAACGTTATTGAAAATTTGTGGGCTCTGCTGGAAAATAATATCCGGAATCAACATATCCAACAAACAGGATCTCCATAATGCTCTGCTGGAGGAGTAAAGCAGGATCAGCCCAGAAACTACCCGGAAGCTGGTATCTTCCATGAAAAATAGGTTAAGCGAAGTTGTTAAGGCTAAAGGATACCATACTAAGTATTAAAATCCTTATTTAAGCTTTTATACGCCAAATATTTAAATTTTTTTTAGACTGGGCGAAATATGCTTTGAAATGTATTTTGGATATGTTTTCAGTTTTTTACTTATTTTAATTAATTAATTAATATTTTAATAAAAACTAAAGTTTCTTTTTAAAATGTGATATAACATTAAACAAATTGACATTTAAGAATTTTGAATTTGTTTCCTTGTTTAAACTTAATAGCACTTTAAAATATTTGCTAGACGCTGGGCGAACTGAGCTTTGAGACACTGTATATGTAGGTGTATTATCTGAGATTGTGGGGGATCTCAATAGACGTGAAAGGTGCTCAGCATTTTCAAACTGAGCCTCCTCTTGCACAAATCACGGAATTCGTGACTATGGCATTTTTCATATTTGATGTAGGTATGCATAAATACATACATATCTACATACACACAACACCCACAGATTTCAATTTTAGCGATTGATTATTACAGTCAGTTGCTTGCCAAATTTGGTGTCTATTAAAAGCAAGCAGACAGATTGTGGTTCTTTTAATGATGCTATAAATATGCCCAACAAATTCAAAAATAAACAAAAAAAACTCTTCCCCTCACAACACACACACACACACACACACGCGAAGTAAATACAGTTTGTCCAGAAATAGATTTGACGAGGGGCAAAACATTTTTTCTAACTTCTTTTGCAAACAAATTTGGGATTTTTTATATTTTAGCCACCAGGTTGGGGAAATTGGCTTATTATTAAGGCATAGTGAAAGGTATTGCTCAATTGACATATGGGTTGCCACGGAAAAATAAAAAGTTTCAATAATTAGTACTGAAAAGCGGCTTTGGTTTGCCAAAATGCAAGCACCCAAATGCATGTACCCTTAATTGGCCAGGTGGCTCGTTTAATGTTCATTGATACCGTTAAGTTCCTTAAGCTATCCTCTAATGGATCAGATCCACATTTTGGGGATTACCTTCCAGTATCCTTAATAATACCCCTTAACCTCAGTCTACCTTTTTCCGAGCAAATCTAATCAAGTCATAGACACAATGCACGACCAAAAAAAAATCGTTCGTTTCTAGCGTTGTCAAAACACTTTCTGGACAATCAAAAAAATTGATAATTTAAGTTTTTAAAATTACACAATTATTTAAATAAATAAATGAATTAGTTTAGAGAAATACCTTTAATAGTTGAAAAATAAAAAAAATAATTAAAAGTAAAAAATAAAATAAATATTTTTGCAAAATAAGTTAGAAAATATTTTTTTTTTCCTCACGTCAAATCTATTTCTGGACAAAGTGTAATTCAATTTTAAAGCCTTAAAAATAGGACAAAAACATAATAAAACAAGTAAGATGCAGTAGTTGCCTTAACTCGATATATCCTTAACCCAGTTGTTAAATACATTCTAGTTTTCTTGGCAAATTTCCCTTTAAGATGATTTGATAAATACACACATATACACGTACACGAAAGAGTAGTTATCGGGGCTCTGCAATGCGCTGATAGAAATGAGATCAATATGAGAATATATTTTCGACTGTAGCTTTAGTGTTTCTTGTCCGATCTTAATGAAATTTCGGCAATTGATCAATAATATGTATATGCATATTGTGTATAAATTAGAAGCCTCTGCCTCTTAAATTGTGGAATTTATTGCTATCGCGAATCGAAATGTATCGGTAACTCAGAAACTGAGGCAGCTATCGATAAAATAAAGCAAACTTGATCTGCGCCTGGTACACGAGAGCTTATATTCCAAATTTGAAGAGATCCGCGTGTTCATACAGACGGACGGACAGGGCTATACCGACTCGGCTGTTGATCCTGATCAAGAATATATATACTTTATCGGGTCGGAGATGCTTCCTTCTACCTGTTACATACATTTGCACAAAACCATTATAACCTTTTTACCCATTTTTAATGGGTAAAGGGTATAACAAGAGAGAACGTTGCGGTCGACGTAACCGACAGCGAAATACTATGATACCATAATTTGTGTGCAGTCAAGAAATACTGTCCAAGGGCGCAGTTGTGGGTGTGGCAACACAAATTTGTTATCGGTTCTTAAAGGCAACTACCAGTAATATAGCTTCCAAATTTGACGTTCCCTACTCAAAAACTGCGGAAGATACAGCCATTTAAAAATTTTAATGGCGGGGGGCTGGGGTCGTCGGAGGTGGGCGTGGTACATGCCGATCTTGGAAGGACATCGCCAACAACCTCCCAACTAAAATTGGTGACTGTATCCATAAAACTGTGAGAAATATGTGGCTCCCTAGTGGACGTAGGACCAAAACCTCGACACTTTAACTTTTGAAGGTACTTTCCAGTATTTGTTCCAAGTTTCAAGTCTCTATCTCTAAGGGTGTAGGAGAAACGCGCGTTCATATAGACGGATAGACAGCATGACGGACATTGCACAAACTCAATATACTATATATCTTCGGTATCATAGTATAAAAAGAGAGCCTGCTGCGAAGGGGTACATGGAGGGATGGTGGTGCTTGCGAGGGGGGTCTCCGAACCCACAAACCTAAATATAGACACACATACATACATACGTACATGCACACATACACGTTTATGCATGTATCATCTGCTTATCAATAACGACAAAATATTGCGGATATCAGTTCAACAAGTAGGCGACAAATTGACAACGATTCCTCCTGTTCCTCTCCTCCTTCTTGCTCTCCTCCCCATATTTCTTGCTCATGGCTATTAGCAAAGTTATGTAAAGCTTTTGAGGAAGAAGAGTATGAAGCGTAGCTACTTTAAACCTTTAACGTGTGGGGCGTTTCACCTTTCACCTGCCTAATCATCTACAGTATGTACATCTACAGTTGTGAACAAAATAATAGCACCACTACAATATTTTATCTTTCGAATGCTAAATATTCGTTTTGCAATCTTGTCAAAAAATGATTTTAAATTAAAGTTAGTACTGCGACCTCCTGGAATTAGTTTTAATATTTATACATATATATATATATATATATATATATATTATTTTTATTTATATTTTAATTTTAACGGAAAAATTCCAGAAATAATAACAGGCCTGATGCGCTTTATACAAATGGCTGATTTATTTTTAATTTTTATAATTATAAGTGCACATTTTTTTAAAAATGTTTCTATACTTTTCATACTATGATACCAAAGGTATAATATTGGAACATATACTTAAAAAAGTTAGTGTCGAGGTTTTGCTCCTACGTCCACTAGGGAGCTAGAAAATCGATAAAATCGATATTCGCAAATCGATAAAGTCACATATCTGCCACAATTTTATGACTACAGTCACCAATTTTGGTTGGTAGGTTGTTGGCGATGTCTTTCAAGGATCGGCATAGGCCACGATAACAAATTTGTGTTGCCACGCCCACACCTGCGCCCATAATCGACAATGCAGATATTTGGGAAAGTGTAAATCGATAAATCCGTATATTTCCCACAATTTTAAAGATAGAGTGACAAAACTTGGAAGGTAACTTGTTGGTAACCTCCTCCAAGGATCGGCACATAATTTTGTCGACCACGCCCACATCCGCCACTTCCAGGAATTTCGGACCTAGAAATCTGAAATGCGCAAATCTGCCATAAATTTGTAAGCTAGAGTCACAAAATTACTGGTAACTCCCCTAAGAGATCGATAAAAAAAATTGGATGGCTACGCCCACTCCTATACCGATAGACCTGTTGGTGTAAATCTATAAGCCCATATATCTCACGCAATTTTAAAGCTTAAGTCCCCAAATTTAAATTAACACCCTTCAAAAATCTGTAAACAAAAATTTTGGAGCACGCCCAAAAAAAAAAAAAAATAAAAACTAAAAACTTATTCATTGCTTAAACTTACAAATTTAAAAAAGACACCTTGCAGACCTTTCTTATGAAAGTGGTGCTATTATTTGTTCGCCACTGTATGTGTGTATGGATGTGTGCTTGCGTGCTTCTATAACGTTTTTATTGTTGTTGTTAGGCGACGCTCATAAAATATTCCAAGTACAGTTACACTTTACACACTGGGTGAGAGATGTAAGGGTTCGTTTTGAGTGCTGCTGGATGAATATGTATATATATATATATATATATATATATATATATATGTGTGTGTATGGGTGTGTGTTTAGTGCTCTCTAAGCTCAGTTTTGCGCTACAAGCTAACGGTTCACTGAACCGACTAACGTCTAGCTTAGCTGCTGCAATCCTCCATGTAACATGCAACATGCAGCCAGCACTTCATTCATGCTTTTGCCCCTGTATGTTGTCCCAAGTGCTGTTTGAATATTATTTTCTTTTTTGTTCCACACAAACACACACATATATACAGCAAGGGGGTGTTTACTTGATTTGCTCTATTGCGCACCTGAGCACCTGAAAGCGACCACAACACACACGGCTTAAAGGTCAATCGGCGACCTTCTTACTTATTGCCGTTGGTGCGCGTGTCTCTTGAGCCTCTCTGTCTGACTGTGTATGTGTGCGATTGTGTATGTGTTTGTGCATGCAATTATATCATTTGCCATCGATTAAAAGCATGCATGTATGCTAAATTTGTTTTTATATGGAATCCATTTTAACAAAACACCCCCAAGATCTTATGGGTTTTTCCATTTTTTTCGATATTCGATTTGTCTATTTTCATTTTCACACACACAATATTGCGTGTTAATGAAAAGCAAGCGTAAAATCAGCTATATATATTTTCTTATACTTGTTCGCTAAGCAATATATCTTTATTGCTGCATTTATGGTTCTATTTATTGTTGATATTAAGTTGTGTTGTGGCAACAACCTCAAGAGTCTTAAAGATTCGACTAGGGCAACGTAATTAGTCAGAAATGTCAAAGAAATATTTAAAAATAAATTTTATTTATTTAAACTTTTTATTACAGAGTATCGCCCATTTAGGTACTTTAAAACTTTGAGTTTGTGGTTGATAAGTGCATAAAATATTCTGTTTATATTTATATTAATCTCAATTCACGGTCAAACACAAACCGCAAAAAGTTTGAACATACTTAAAAAAAATACATTTTATTTTTCAAAGATTAAATTAAATTTAAAATGTTAACAGGTTTTAATGTCAGTAATGCTGTATCTATTTTATCTATTATTTATTTATTGATAAAATTGTGACTGCAATGAGTTCTAAGTATAATGTCTTATTAACGAGACCTTCGACACGAGATAACTATATTATTGATTTTAAAATTGAAGTTAATTATAAGTTTACGAAAGCCGATAATATTATCGACACAGCTGTCTGACGTCAGGGAAGGGAGCAAGTGCTATTTTATCTATGACATTTTATGCCTGAAAACCGTTACTTTAACTGATTAATTAAACTTTATAATCAATTTTCTTAATAGAAATGTTCACTTTCCGTTGTGTATCTTAAAGTTAGTTAGCCATTTTATCTATTATTTATTTATTTACAAAATTATGACATAGCAACAAGTACAAAGGTCGATAATATTATCGACGGAACTGTTCTAATGGAAGGAAGCAAAGGCTATTTTATCTATTTGTAGAAAGTAAAAATCAAAGCATTTTAACAAATTTCTAAATAAAAATCTTTCATTTTGTTTTCTCTTTTAGAAGATGTGGATCGTTTGAAGCCACAAAAACGAGGTATTCTGCAATCGTTACTTTGCTGTTGGCGACGAAATCGAACGAAAACCAATCAAAATGGCACACAGATCGATGGATCGACAACACCGCCACCCCTACCGGACCAACAAAGGTACCTACTACCTCAGGTTAGGCACTCCGATATGCATAGAAAGTGCATGGTCATCGATTTGGATGAGACTCTAGTGCATAGTAGTTTTAAGGTGAGTATATAGATAATAGATTAATAGTCAATGAAAATTCATATCTCATATCTATACTTGATATAGCCAATACCTAATGCCGATTTCATAGTACCCGTGGAAATCGATGGCACCATTCATCAGGTTTATGTGCTAAAGCGGCCGCATGTGGATGAGTTTCTGCAGAAGATGGGTGAACTGTACGAGTGCGTTTTGTTTACAGCATCACTAGCCAAATACGCAGATCCCGTTGCCGATCTGCTAGACAAGTGAGTGATATATATATATATATATATATATATATATATATCTATATATATGTTTGTGTATAAAATCAATAAATAATAATTTCTTGCAGGTGGAATGTGTTTCGGGCAAGACTGTTTAGGGAATCGTGCGTTTATTACAGGGGTAATTACATTAAGGATCTAAATCGTCTAGGCAGGGATTTACAAAAGATTGTCATTGTTGATAATTCACCGGCCAGTTATATATTTCATCCCGATAATGCGGTGAGTATTCAATAAATTTTATAATAAATTAGCTATAATAATGTATTTATTTTGTTTTCAGGTTCCTGTCAAGTCATGGTTCGATGATGTGACCGACTGTGAACTGCGGGAACTAATACCGCTCTTTGAAAAGCTAAGCAAAGTTGATTCCGTCTATTCGGTGCTCTGCAACTCGAACCAACCGCTAAACAATCAAATCAATCAGCACGAGCTGCAACAGGCGCCACAGCAGCAACAAACCATCTCTGCCACAACAGTTATTACACAGGCGAGCACGCTGTCTGCACCGACCATGCTGAATGCTGCACAACAACAACAGCCTCAGCAGCAGCAGCAGCAGCATCTGCAGCAGCAACAACAACAACAGCAGCAACAACAACAATTGCAGCTGTCCAGTCCGCCCAGCCCACAAAGCGAGCTGCTGCAGAAGACGTAACATCAGTGGGAATTAATGTTTATAAATATATGATAATACAAAAACTTATACATATTATGAGACCAAGCAAAAGCAAAACAAGCAAAAGCCTGCAAAAACAATATACACACACACACACACTGACACACACCCACATACACACACACAAACACCGAGAAACAATAGAAAGCAATTGCTAAACTTATTTCAACTGTAATTGCATTGATATATCTATCTAACTAACCCTTTGCTAGGCTAAGCTCAAGGTTTTTATTTTTTAAAACTATTCACAAAGCACATTTGTTATTTATTTTATTTGATTTATTTTATTCCTTCTTGGCTCTTGGCTTTGTTATTATTTTTAACATAATACATATATTTTTATGAATGTGTGTGCGTGTGTAATACTTTTTTTTATATAAACTAAAGCAAAGAAAGGCCACGCTTACCCATCATAATGGGTATTTTCCCCATTCAAGAAAAAATTAATATATATATATATATATATGTATACATAAATATCTATGTATAACTAATAATCATTTAACTTTTATATACACCATACATATATATATATATATATATATATAGTGCGCATATTTAACAAAGTGAAAAATCTTAGTAAAAAAGATCTAATGCAGCTAACAAAAAAGCATACAAACAAAAAAAAAAAACAAGAAAAAAGAATAACTATACATATGGGCAGAGAGATAAAATCAAATTCAAAATAGCATATATTTATATATATATATTTTTTATTAAAAACAAGAAAACTCTACTTAAAAGAAAAGGAAAAAAACAAAAACGCGTACTAAAAAAACTTTATATATACATCTTATATATATATATATATATATATATATATATAGATATAAATCTATAGTCTAAGCAACTGTATACACTTTTTGCTTAAGCTAAGGCATGTATAAACATTTCGTAACCACGTTTATGCGGGTGTTCCTATTCGTGATTTTTCATTGAAAAGTCCAACAAAATTTAAATAACTTTTTTTTTATTGTTTCATTTTGTTTTGTTGCCTGGCTAATCACGCATATGAAGCTTGGCATAAACGTTGTCTAATTTTATCACATGCATAACAAGGGCACACAATTAACAAGAAAAAAAAACTCTTGTTCAGCCTAAATTTTTATACTAAAAATAACAATTGGGAACCGCGACTGCCACTTGTTGAGCATCTAAAATCTGCGGCAAGAACGCAGTTAGCCACATACATTAAAAAATACAAAAAACAAAATGAAAGCTTCGTTTATACGCTGCACAATATCATGAATTTTCGAATTCGCAAGCACAATCGAAGGTTTCTCACATCAAATCAAATATGCACAAAACATATCCATTATCGCTAGACTACAGACTACAAAACAAATTCTGTGAGCTTAAGTTCCTCAAATCAGACATGAAAATAAAAATACAAAAAAAAAAAGCAAATCTAATATTTTGAGCTTCATGATATTGGGTCACATATAAGCGTAACATTTCAACCTTTTAGTTTTATATCTGTACTTTTACATTGTATTTGCTTTCATTGTTTGTTTTCTCTTGATCCAAGTGCGCTTATAAAACGCATTGCAATATTTCTTGAACTTTAACCTTCTCTTCTTTAATCGTAAAGTGCGGACTTGTTTCGTGTTTCATGTGCAGGCAGTTGGAATATTGGAAATACCCTTACGACTTACTCCGACCAAGTAATAAGTAATATTAAATGCTAATAACGGCATATACAACACACTCGTATAAAACACTTATATTGAGATCAAGCTGGCCACGCCGCAACCCACCTAAAAATATATATATGTATGCGACTAATTACCGCTATGAATAAAAAGTAATAAAACGAAATATAAGAAAAGACGCTAACGCTACCCACACACTTCAAATGAACACCGACCAGTGCCGTGACGGCTTTCCGATCGAACGATTACAGTCTTATACTACCACTACTAATTCTCAGCTAGTTTTTGCAAACACACATTTCTAGTGCGTAAGCTTTTATATACTTTAACTGATCAATAAACGGGATACGCAAAAAAAAAAGAAAAAAAAAATTGGCACGTTGCAAACGCGCGCAATTCTCATATGATTTGCATTGAAGCAAAGTAAATTGACCATAAGGCAAAATTAATAAATAAAAATTATTAAAAAAAATATAAATATAAAGAATCAAATATTTCATAATATTGTATATCATTTACACTGCTGCTACAATTGTAATACACGATAGCAACTAATCACAAGCGAAATTTAAGTATAAAATGCGATAACGTATTTTAACAGTGCATATATATTTAACTGTTTTACTTTTAACAAAAATTTAATAAAAAGAAAACAAACAGGAAGAAACAAAAACCGAGCAACACTTAATTTATCATAAACTAAAAAAAAATTCTATTTTTAAAAGGAGCCTATGAATGTAATGCCTAAATGTCTGGGAAAGAAAACAAACCAATTTAAATCTATAAAATATTATGTCATCAAAAAAAAAAACATAAAAAAAATAAAACAACAAAAAAATCATTAAAACCCAAATACAATTCGATTTTTACTGAACTTTATTTGGTTTTCTTCATCAATATTAGAATGTAGTCTAATGAAATTACATTAAAATACGGGATATCTTATAAAAAGCGTTGCCTCGATTTACAGTTTGTCTTCGAGTTAGGAAGAGATTTTTGTGGTGCTCTGAAATAAAAAATATCGGTTATTTTTATTTTTTTTTTAAATACGGAATAAAGTTATATTTATTATTAAATTTTAACGCACATACACCTCGCATTTCGTTCTACATACTATTTAATACACATATTTTGTCTTGAACTTAGTCGGTAAACTAAAGACATAGGCAATTGATTTTTGGTTGTTTTGTTTAATTTTTGCTGTTAATCGGTTCGAAAACACTTAGAATACGGAGTTACTTTAAATTTCGTCGTAGTCTTTTTTTAAAGCGTTTCCTTAACAATGCAAGCAAAAGAATATACAAAATGTCTCAACAAATAACTCGTAGCAAATACCGCAGGGTGAAAATTGCGCATCATTGTTTTTTTTTCTTTTGTGTTGTTTTTTGTTTTTTTGTATAATCTCGAATACAAAATAGTACATCGAAAAATGTTTGTGTTTTTGAGTTATAATTACATACATACATATTAATTTAGTTGAAAGTGTTCATTAGGTGATTCATATTTTGTCGTTTAATTAAAGTTGCTATTTAAATTTAAATGCATTTAAGTAACATGTTACACTTAGAAACGGTTCTGTTTTTAGCTGTGTGTCGTGTTTGTTTTTGTGTTTTATCAGGTTTGTTGCACTTTTAGAAATTCCTTCATTGATACTTGGATCTTAGGTGTACATAATTTCATAACTATATGTCTATATATATATAGTATGTATATTTTAATATGCAATATATATATATATATATATATATATATATATATATATATATATATATATATATATACATATATATATCGAATTTGCTTGCACTATAACATTTACTTAAATGATTGCTGACTAGACTAGTGCGCATTGAAACGGATCGCGTTTAGAATATTTACTTCATTTTTTTGTAAGTATGAAAATTACTTTTTTGTTTTTGCCGTATTTTCGCATTACAATTTTAAAGTATTTGTTTGGTGTTTGTTCTTTTGGTACATGGAAAGCTGCTAAAGCGAGAGCTTGGATACCTAATCTCTTTTGTAGGGGGTTCCAAGCTGACACAAAGGCAACTGCTAAATATTTTGTTGTTTATTATAATCTTGCTTTTAGAATACACATAATTTGGAATACATATTAAAAAAGTTCTTATTGTATTTATTTACTGTGCGCTTTACAAATTTGTTAATCATTCAGTTTGCATTTGTTGAATTTAGAGAATTTGAAAATTGCACAACTTGAAAATTGTGGTAATTTTTGATTTTGTTTGCGATAGTTACAAGTTTAATTTTTATTCATTCAATTTGTTCGGTGTGAGCGTTATAATTTTTTTTTTTTTTTGGTGTTACAAATACATTAGAGTGGTGACGACAAAAATGTACTATCATAAACCAGTTAAATTAAGAAATATGCTGAAAAATGTACAGAGTTTGGTTTGTAATTACAGGTAAAATACATATTCAATGCATCTATGTACGTATTTATATCAATGTATATTTTGTGTGTGTGTTTGTAAGGCATTTCCTCACAATTTGCTCGATCCGATATCGGTCAGCGATGACGCTTCTGTCTTCTAGTTGTTGTCTTATAATTTGTTGTTAAATCGTTTGTTGTTGTTGTTGTCTGCAGCAGAGCGTACCAATTACGTAAGTAACAAGAACTAATACAAAGCTAGTAATAATTGGGAGAGTCATATCTAAAGCATTGTCCGGTTAAATGTTAATCGTTAGACATGCGCAATGGGCATTTGAAGCGTCTTCGCATCCCGATGGGATTTATCCTACACATACTGATGATCGCCGGCTAGACCATCAGCATCGGCGCAATCGACACGCAACAGCGGCTCCTTCTCAATTGTCTGATGCACCTGCGCATCACAGTCATAGTAGCTCATCCAATCGACGCGTCGGGGCTGCATCAGACCAAAGCAGCTGCATTCCAGAAAGTCAATTAGATTGAGGAGCGGACCACGCGTAAACGGACTGTGACCACCCTTGGCCTGAAAGTGACGATAGCGACCACGATTCATGCGCTCATTGGTGGTCATGCCCAGACAAATCACCTGATACGTTTGGCAGACGGTCAAAAGAATCACCCACGACATATGCAGCAAAGAATTACCCATGACCCAACCTACCCAAGCATTGCAATTACCAATTGCTCGCATGGCGGTGAGGAAATCTGAAACATAAAATTGTTAACAATTTTAAAATGGATTAAATAAATAGTAAACTTACCGTCAAAGTGGACATTGCACTCGTTTACATAGTACTTGGAGCCACCATAGAGCATCCAGGCGCACATTATCAGCAGCATCCACAGGAAGCCCATGAAATAGCTGTGATTCTTCAGACCAATACAATTGCCCACCCAGGGGCAATGATGATCAAAGCGTGCCACACAACGATCACACACGGAGCAGTGCTTGGATCGTATGGGTCGCCGCACCAGGCAGCCCGAGCAGAAGGAGGCGGGTTCAAAGCCAATGCCACCGCGTTCCGACAGCTCAATAATTGTCTGCAAAATGGATGCACATTTAGAAAATATATTAACAAGTTATCCATTTTAACGCACCTTGAATCTTTGCTCTCGGGTGGGTCGTATTATGCCGGGATCACCCTTCCAGGACTTGAGAAAGCAGACCCACAGTCCCAGCGAGCAGATTAGGAAGCATACTGTGGTTGCAAATGAGACAGCATCATCGATATACATCAGCCAAGTGACATAGAACCAGGCCTTCGTCGCCAGATAAACAGATAGTGGCAGCAACGCCATCAGATGCTCATCGAACAACGTTTTTCCAATCGTATGGAATATGGCATAGAGGCACCCAAGCAGGAAAAATTTTATAATATACAGCGTGTTCAGGGTAAACACAATGCCAGCCAAATAGAAGGCGGTGAACGGACTGGCAGCCATCGACCACCAGCGCAGACGTTTGTCATGGCGCAGTTTTGATAGGAGAGATCGTCGCTGTTGTGACGTCAGCGATGCCTCCCTGACCCGATCCATGACCTTGGCCCCAATCCAAATGGCGCCCGTTTGTGCCTCCAGCATGCTTAGGGGCGTCTCTGCCCGCAAATTGGGCACATCCAGGGAAGCCTTCGACTTGAGCACCAGCGTGGATATGGCGGTCGCATTACGCGCCAATATCGCCCAATGCAGTGCGGTGTTGCCATGCGTGTAATCAACCATGGCGGGATTGGCGCCCAGTGTCAGCAGCAGACGTACTGGATCCAGGGCACACACCTATTCCAAACAATAACGATTCATTAAATTTACTTATTAATTGTATAAATAAAATCGATAATTGGTTAAGACTTGTTGAGCTTTTTTGGTCTGATTGGGTTTATTCTTGGATGTTCCCCAATCCATATAAATGCATTTAAATACCCACAGAAATCGAATAAGTATTTCTTATTTTTTAAATTTTAATTTAAATATTAAATTTTATTAATCGACATTAAATAAATAAATAATATTAGAGCGCTTTGAATACTTTACTTCTTAAAACTTTTGAAAGACTCCTTGACCCATATGAAATAAATACAAAATAATAGGAAGAAAATACACTTTATGTGAGGAGAATATTTCGCTTGTCACCACGTTGTTTCATAATTGATTGAATGTCGATGATATCGATAAATAACATGCGGGAGGTGAAACTCTAACAATGCTCAATTTTACGCAATAAATAAATAAAGTTTTAAAATACTTTGGCCTGATTTGGTTTTTTGTTCATGCAACAAAAGTTGGATCAATTTGCACCTGAGCACCCTCAAAAAACATAATTTTTTCTTTTAATTAGAATTTAAATATTAAATTTAATTTTGGATATAGTTTTTTCCTTTTTTTTTTCCTGTGACGAATGATATAAGGCGATATGCAATAAATAAATAAGATTAGAGCACTTTGCACTCAGTTATAACGCAATTAAATAAATCGAGACTTACCTTCCAGGCGGCCCACATGAGCGCCGTCATGCCGCCACGATCTTGCAGATCGGGATCAACGCCCTTGGCTATAAAGTAGGCCACCAGGGCGGTGTGGGCAAACTGTGCGGCGATGTGTATGCAGGAGCAGCCCTCGGCATCGCGTATACGGGGATCGGCACCGGCGGCCATCAGCAGAACAACGGCACTCAAATGACCCTGCCGTGTGGCCCAGTGCAAAGGTGTTGCATTCAATTCGCCGCCAACGGCATCGACTGTGGCACCTTTCTCTAGGAAATATCTGATAATGTCCCGTCGATTGTTGATGGCCGCCCAATGGAGCAGTGTCACCGTTTCGCTGTCTGGTTGATTAACATCCCAGCCGGATTCGATGAGGTCGCGGACACGTGCAATCGCACCGTACTGTGTGGCCTTAACTATATCGAAGCCACTGTAGTCGGGCTCCACGGGCGCTGTGGGTGGTTGTTGCGCTATCAGCGCCGCTTGACGATCGTTGTCCAACTGGTTGCCAGCACCGGGCACACATGAGCCGGTTGTGGCCGCATTGCAGGCGCTTTGGTACATTTTTTTTGCAGCGTTTGTATATTAAGTGTGTGATTGTGATTCACTTAACATCCCTAACACACACACACACACACACACATACACACACACTCTCAGGCACACACACACTCAAACATACACACCCCCGCCAGGTAATGAAGGTATTTGGTTGTTATTCACAGGTCAAGCATTTTGCAGCATACTATTGACAGCAGCAGCTTATCAAGCCTGTACTAAGAAACAAACATAGGCGCACTGTTAACTTCTTTAATATTTACACAACTATAAGTTTTTAATGCGTTTTACATACGAAAATATCTGCTGCTGGTCAGTGTGACCGTTGAAGTAAACCACCAAAATACTTTATTCACACACACAAGTAGGCGATAAAGGAGCAAAAGAATACTACATGATGTTCAAATGCTTCATTTCATGATAAAGGAGCAAAAGAATACTACATGATGTTCAAATGTTTCATTTAATGTTTTATTCATTCAAAAAAATCAAATGAAAATGTTAAATATTTATTAGAAAAATACCAAGCGCATTAAATACTCTTGCGGCATAAAATACCATCAGCTGAACCGAGCTGCCAACTTGATTTTGACTTAACAGTTGGTCGATTTCGCAATTTCTTCATGTTTTCCCGCGCTGCTGCCGCGTTATTTTTGCAGCTTTTAATTTGCGAATTATTATTTTTTGTTAGATTATATTTGACTGATATTATACAAGGCAGTCAGCATGGATGTCAAACGCAAATTTAATGGCAATGGCACAGCCAATGGCTATTCAAAAAAGTCCAGGTAATAAGCAGACTTTAGCAATACAATTCTGAACTAAAATTTGCAATAAAACTGGCAGAAATTTCGAGGGCGACGATGAAATGGGCGCCTTAGAACCTAGCGATGAGACGATGCTGGACCAATCGCAGCTGTTGGGCGAGGGGCCCGATAATCAACAGACCAGCGAACGATGGTCGCGAGCTCCGCCACCACAACTAAATCCGCTGAACGACAGCTTAATATTCCAGCAGCTGGATGTGGAGAACTATGTGGGCCAGCCACTGCCGGGCATGCCAGGTGCACAACTGGGTCCGGTGCCCGTCGTGCGCATGTTTGGCGTCACCATGGAGGGCAGTTCCGTTTGCTGCCATGTGCATGGCTACTGCTCATATTTCTATATATTGGCTCCGAAGAACTTTGAGCAGCGTCACTGCGCCGAGCTACACGAGGCGCTGGACAGGAAGGTCATCGCCGACATACGCGGCGGCAACAAGGATAAAGTGCAGGAGGCCGTGTTGGCCGTGGAGCTGGTGCAACGACTCAACATTTATGGCTACCAGGGCGATCAGAAGCAGTCGTATATTAAGATAACTGTGACGTTGCCACGTTTTGTGGCCGCCGCATCCAGACTGCTCAAGAATGAGGTCATAATGGGTGCATTTGACTTTCAGGATTGTCGCGCTTTCGAGAATAACATCGATTTCGACATCCGTTTCATGGTCGAAACAAGTGTGGTGGGCTGCAATTGGATTGAGCTTCCGGCGGGTGCTTGGCGTCTGCGTGGACGCAATTCGAAGCCGGCGCCCGAATCCAGATGCCAGCTGGAAGTGGATGTGGCCTACGATCAGTTCATTTCACATGAGCCTGAAGGCGAGTGGTCTAAGGTTGCGCCACTGCGCATCCTGAGCTTTGACATCGAGTGTGCCGGCCGCCGTGGTATCTTCCCCGAAGCCAAAATGGATCCGGTTATACAGATTGCGAATATGGTCATAAGACAGGGCGAACAAGAGCCATTCATCCGGAATGTGTTCACGCTGAAGCAATGCGCCCCGATCATTGGCAGCCAGGTGCTGTGTTACGATCAGGAGACCCAGCTGCTGGACAAATGGGCCGCGTTTGTCCGTGAAGTGGATCCCGATATACTCACCGGCTATAATATCAACAATTTCGATATACCCTATCTGCTGAACCGGGCTGCCCATCTGAAGGTGAAGAACTTTGAGTATCTGGGTCGCATCAGGAACATCCGTTCCGTTATCAAGGAGCAGGTGCTGCAGTCCAAGCAGATGGGCAGGCGGGAGAATCAATATGTCAACTTCGAGGGAAGAGTTCCGTTTGATTTACTCTTTGTCCTGCTGCGTGATTATAAATTGCGCTCGTACACATTGAATGCGGTTAGCTATCATTTTCTGCAGGAGCAGAAGGAGGATGTGCATCACAGCATTATCACAGATCTCCAGAACGGCGATGAGCAGACGCGTCGTCGCCTGGCCATGTATTGCCTCAAGGATGCGTATTTGCCGCTTCGATTGCTGGGCAAACTAATGGCCATTGTTAACTATATGGAAATGGCGAGGGTGACGGGTGTGCCACTGGAATCACTGCTAACCAGGGGCCAGCAGATCAAGGTACTTAGTCAGCTGTTGCGCAAGGCGAAGACAAAGGGCTTTATTATGCCCTCGTACACATCGAGTGGCTCCGACGAGCAGTTCGAGGGCGCCACGGTTATCGAACCAAAGCGCGGCTACTATGCCGATCCCATTAGCACCCTGGATTTTGCCTCACTGTATCCCAGCATAATGATGGCCCACAATCTGTGCTACACCACACTGCTGCTGCCGGACGCCAAGTACAAGATGGGCCTGAGCGATGATCAAGTCGAACGCACACCGGCCAACAATAGTTTTGTGAAGGCGGATTTGCGACGGGGTCTGCTGCCCGAGATTCTAGAATCGTTGCTGGCGGCACGTAAGCGTGCCAAGAATGATTTAAAAGTGGAAACGGATCCTTTCAAGCGTCAAGTGCTGGACGGCAGACAGCTTGCACTGAAGATTTCGGCCAATTCGGTGTATGGCTTTACGGGTGCACAAGTCGGCAAGTTGCCCTGCTTGGAGATCTCGGGCAGCGTCACCGCGTATGGGCGGACCATGATTGAGCTGACCAAGAATGAGGTGGAATCGCATTATACACGCGCCAATGGCTATGAGAATGATGCAGTTGTCATTTACGGTGATACAGATTCGGTTATGGTCAATTTTGGTGTGAAGACGCTAGAGCGGAGCATGGAACTGGGCCGAGAGGCCGCCGATTTGGTTAGCTCGAAATTTGTGCGTCCAATTAAGCTGGAATTCGAGAAGGTCTACTATCCGTATCTGTTGATTAATAAGAAACGCTATGCGGGCCTGTATTTCACCAAGCCGGACAAGTACGATAAAATGGATTGCAAGGGCATTGAGACAGTGCGTCGCGATAACTCGCCATTGGTGGCCAACCTTATGAATGCCTGCCTCCAAAAGTTGCTCATCGAACGCAATCCCGAGGGTGCCGTCGACTATGCCAAACAAATCATTGCCGATCTGCTATGCAATCGCATTGATATCTCTCAGCTGGTCATCACCAAGGAGCTGGCGAAAACGGATTATGCCGCCAAGCAGGCACATGTTGAGCTGGCTGCCAAGATGAAGAAACGTGATGCGGGCACAGCGCCCAAATTGGGTGATCGAGTTCCCTATGTTATTTGTGCCGCTGCGAAGAATACTCCGGCCTACCAAAAGGCGGAGGATCCGCTCTATGTGCTGGAGAACAGTGTGCCTATCGATGCCACTTACTATCTGGAGCAGCAGCTGTCCAAGCCGCTGTTGCGCATCTTTGAGCCCATACTGGGCGACAAGGCGGAATCGGTGCTGCTCAAGGGCGAGCATACGCGCACCCGTACCGTCGTCACTTCCAAGGTGGGCGGCCTGGCTGGTTTCATGACCAAGAAGGCGGCATGTCTCGGCTGCAAATCGCTGCTGCCTAAAGGCTATGAGCAGGCTTCGTTGTGTCCGCACTGTGAGCCCAAGATGAGTGAATTGTACCAGAAGGAGGTGGCTTCGAAACGTGGCTTGGAGCAGTCATTTGCCCGGCTATGGACTGAATGTCAGCGTTGTCAGGGCTCGTTGCACGAGGAGGTCATCTGTTGCAATCGTGATTGCCCCATTTTCTATATGAGGCAAAAGGTGCGCATGGAACTCGATGCACAGGAGCAGCGGGTGCGTCGCTTTGGACTGCCCGATTGGTAAACGACATACATAGAGAGTTGCGTACATTATAAACCTATAATTTAATAATTATATTACTAGAAGTTATTACAAAGTTGTTGTGTGTTTTGTGTGTGTGTTTGGGATATTTGCGCAAGCGTTAAAGAAACTTCCAACTCTCTTCTCATGGGTGGTGTACACTTTGGACAATTTTACAAGGGGGGGCGCATGGGGGCATGACTATTTGCGGCTTTGCAACGTATTGGACAGCCAGTCCATGGCCTGATCGAGTCCCTCGCCTTTGGTGGCCGACGTTTTGAATATTTGAAATGTGCGATTTTTTAGATTCTCCAAACCTAACGCATGATGCACCTCGGCAACGGTCATGCAACCGTCCATGTCCTGTTTGTTGGCAAGCACAACAAGTATCGCACCAGCCAGCTCCTCCTCGCGCAGCATGTACAACAGCTCATCCTTGGAAATGCCAATGCGGTCCCGATCCGCCGAATCTACAACATATATTATTGCGTCCGTGTTGCTATAATAGCAACGCCAATATGGTCTGCAAAATAAATAAATAAATATAATTAAAAATGGTAATATGGATATAATTATTCTGCTTAAGTTTATTATGATTATGATTTTGGTTTTATTATTGTTAACTCTTCCTTTAATAATGAAAACTACAATTGAAGCTTGTGTCTTAAAAAGTATCTACATTTTCCAGCTTATTCCAATTGTGTTTGAGATCGAAGCTAGTTTTATTGATCTAAAATTGAAACTTGTGTCTTTCTGCAGTTCCTTATTTATTCCAATAGTAGTATTAATTTTGTATTTTGTACTAATATCTGTCTACATTTTCCAACTCATTCCATTTGTAGTTTTCTACGTTTTCCAATTGTGCCTAATATGATTATCAGATAAACCATTAATCTCATCTCTTGTTTTGCTCTATTTATATTTAGTTCAACTCTAAACGAGAGGGTCTGGGAATCCAGAGCATTATTACACATCAGTTCAACATATATTGCAAAGACGTCACCATAAACTAATAAAATGCGATAAAGAAAATAAACTGAATTTTGTAGATTAGCAACCAAAATGTTGGGTATATTTTCAGTAAAAGAACGGTGCGTAGAAAAAGTAAACATTTCTCACCTAATACTTGTCTGTCCGCCCAAGTCCCACACCTGAAACTTGAGGTTCTTGTATGTGACCTGCTCCACGTTGAAGCCAATTGTTGGTATCGTTGTGACTACCTCGCCGACCTGCAGCCTGTACAATATTGTTGTTTTGCCGGCACCATCGAGGCCCAGTATTAAAATGCGCATCTCCCTGGAGCCGAGCAGACCACGAAAATAGCTGAGCACCCCACCTGCAGCCATAAAAAAAATTAAATTAAAAGGTGGTGACTTTTGTGACAGGCGGCCAAGTTGATAAACGCAGAGTATTCTGCAAAGTTGGGCTGTCCTTTTATTGATGGGGACGCCCATTACCTACCCATGATTGAATCTAGATTGCAGCGTGCTAAATGTGCCTCTAAATGCTTAAATATTAATATTAACTAACTAATTATGTTATTTTACTCGTGAGACGAATTCTGCTCTTGTTTTCACTAAATGACAAGAATTTTGCCATTCATCGGTCACGTAAACATGACGTGTCATCGCATGCGTTCAGCACACAATAAATATTTTTAATAAATGGTCGAACTTATGAAAATAGTGCATCGAAGTGATAATTTGAATTTTAGATGCGTGTAATTTAATCTGCTATTCTCGGTTGTAGTATGCATTTTCCATACATTTGTGTTGTGCTGAACGCAGCCAGTTTTAGCCGGCTCACAGGGTTGCCACAGTTTGCGTTTTGTTATACAGAGACGTCCGCCATTGTCGCGTCTATCGCCCAAAAGAAAAGTGTGAAAAATCGGGAAACATAAAACTCGTTCAAATTGTGCAAATTAGGTAAAATTGCAAACTTAAAATTGTGCAAACTATAATCTGATAATTAACACAGAAGTGGGCTACAGAAGACTAGAATTCTATGCGCTCTAGCGACATGTGCAAAAATTGTGTGAGGCAAAGAAACAAAGCGACATAAAACCGATTACATATACAATTTAAACAGTTTACATTTTACATTTAAATGGACTTTGTGCAAAATGCTTAAGCGTAAATACTGTGTATTGACGTATTCAAAACTTTTTAGCTAACCATTCGTTACAGGGGAGCAGTGCCCAGTGTCCGAAAAACTACAACAACTTGAAAGTAAACCACAGACAGAGTGGAAATGGCCTCGCCCTCACCGGCGAATAGTCCGATGCCGCCGCCGCAGGCACCCAGTCCCATGGCGCCTCCGTCGCAGAGTCCAGCACCGTCGCCGCACAGCCCCTATCCGCATCAGGGACCACCGCAAGGGCCGCCACAGGGACCGCCGCCGGGTGCGCCACATATGCAGGGACCACCGCCACCGGGTCATCCGGCCGGACCCTACGGCCATCCCATGCAGCATGGCCCGCCCGGTCCACAGGGACCGCCGGGCCATCATATGCCGCCTCATCATCAGGGCATGAGTATGAGCTTCATCTGCAATTTATTTATTTATTTTTGTTTAGCACAATTCTTAACTGTTTTCAACTCATTTACAGATCCTCACATGGGAATGCAGATGACAGCAGCTGGACCGAATATGTCTCCGCTTGGCTATCAAACTCATGGCATGCCACCCAATGTAAGTGCAAAACAAACCTATTAATCTAATCTAAGCGAATGCGTAGTCTTTTATTTGATCCGCCTGCTTGATTAGCTCTATGACCGCCTGGGCGAGCTGATTTGTGCCAGCGGCTACCACATAAGGTTTCATCACATCGAACTCGTGCTCAGTACCCTTTGTATTGTGCACAACGCCGCCTGCTTCGCGCACTAGCAGCACACCAGCAGCCACATCCCAGGGCTTTAGATGATCCACATGATAGGTGTCCAGTGTTCCCTTGGCCACATAGGCCAGCGACATGGCGGCACTAGCCAAGCAACGTGTCCTATTCATAGTAAGAAATGTAGATTTTGGGCCGGGGGAATCTTTAATCTAACTAACTCACCCCGCTGCGTGGGAACCCAATTTATAGGCACGTTTGAGGCACAAGTCACGCCATCGCGGCACATTCATCAACGTTACTTCATTGCCCACTACAGCGCTGGCAATCTGAAAGATTAGGTTAAATTCTCAGCTCGCAATTTGTTTATCCCTCACACAAACCGTAGTTGCTTTGGATGCTTGAATGGGTTTTCCATTTAAATAGGCGCCTTCACCTTTCCTGGCCGTAAACAATTCATTTGCCGCTGGATTATAGATGATGCCCAGCATCAGCTGTTTATTGATGGTCAGTGCAAGCGAAATGCCGCAATGTGGCAATCGATGTATATAGTTTGTGGTCCCATCAATAGGATCAATGATCCAGGTGGGTGCATCCGTTAGCTCGGGCAACCGTTTGCTCTCCGCCAAACTCTCCTCGCCAATGAAATGGGATTCGGGAAAGGCGTTCGAAAGACCCGAGATTAGTTTTTCCTCAATGCGACGATCGTAGAGGGTGACAAAGTCGAAGAAGGCATCTTTTACCATTACCTCCAATTTGGGCTTGTTGTAGCCCTCTTCAAAGATGACGCCACATTTGATGACCAAGTCCAGAGCTACGTCATAGTAATCCTTAAGCTTTGACTCGCTTACGCTGCTTGCCATATCTGCCGCTAAAATTGTTCTACATATAATATGTCTGGTATTATCTTTGATATAATAGAAACTGTGAAGAACTTGTTGATTTGTTATCTCCTAACAACTTGCAAATTCCACTATTTCCAGTACAAAGAGAGAGCTTTTTTAAGTCAAAGCTTTTTCACTACAAGAAAGCTCTTCAATTTTGCATTCTCTACTGTTTTTTATTGTTTTGTTTGTCAAGCTTAATTTTTATTTATTTTTTAATTTATACCTCGCCTCCGCCACCCACCGACTCCTCCTTGTCGGCCTTGCGCAGCAGATTTTCAATTTCTAGACGCAATTCTTCGGTGCCGGCGCAAATTAAATCCGGTTTCATTATATCAAATGGTCCGCCAAAGGGATGCTTAACAACTCCGCCAGCTTCACGCACCAGCAACGAGCCGGCGGCACAATCCCACGGATACATTTCCTCAATGTAGAAGGCATCCAGATTGCCAGCAGCGACCATGCAAAGCTCATCCACAACACAGGAGTAGGCCAACAAGCTGTGAATGGGGAAAAGCCTTTTAAATTGTTAGTTAGATTCCAGTTTTGATGTTTACTCACCGCCTGGCATGCAATCCCACGTGGTAGATGCGTTTGATGTGCTTGTTGGCCACATTGTGTACATGGAGCAGGGACACCTCATACGCCACATTGGCATCCCGCACACGCTCACAGTTGCTCACATGAATGGGTTTGCTATTGCAGAAGGCGCCTTGTCCCAACTTGGCCGTGTATAGTTTCTTCTGGGCAGGATTATTGACTACGCCCAGAACAATTTGCTTATTGATGGCGAGTCCAATCGAAACGGATACATGCGGTATTTGTTTAATAAAATTCGAGGTGCCATCAATGGGATCTATAATCCAGGTGGGGGCATCTGTTAGCTCCTTGGTTATATTGTGATTCTTGGCCGTTTCCTCCTCACCAATAAATTTATGCAGCGGATATTTGGCCTGGATGTTGCTTATGAGGAACTCCTCGATTTTGTTGTCATAGTCGGTAACCACGTCATAGAATGCACCTTTGATATCCACTTGCTTCTCCTCCCGCTCGTAGCCCTCGAGCAGAATTTCGCCCGCTTTAATTGCCAACGGGTGGATGAAATTGTATAACTCGTCAATTTCCGTTAACATCTCTGTAGATGGCGCTTTTATTGTTGTTGCTCTTGTTATTCTTTTTGTTGTATGCAAATTGAGAATGGCGAATCCGCCACTTTCACGTTCGTTGTTAACGTCTTGGCTTCGCCTGGCGACTGATCAATAATCGGTGTTGATCACTGGAACAAAGCTCGGAGTGTTGCTTGCGAGACTCTATCTCCCAGTCTCTCTCTCTCTCTCTCTCACACACACACACATTTGTTTACATTGAGCTTTAAATACATAAATAAATGGTACAATCGCAATATGTTGGTTGGCAGACAGAAGTTACATAGATGCACTGAAAATTGAAATCTGTTGCTTGCTTCCTGCTTCTTCTTGCTCCCGTTTTATCTCGTTTGTCTTGACTCGACTACAAATGGAACTTTTTTTATCTTTAACAGACAAGTGCTGTCTATTGCAGGGGTACTCAAACAGTAAAACTCAAAAATAATAACTGGTTTTAATTTATTTATTCGTGCTTAATGATGCAATTATACAAATCATTTTCAGTTTTATTTGCAGCTTGTGATTATTTGTCAAGCTTTTTATGATTTTTTACTATATCTCACTTGAAAACCTGAATTTTGTGATGTTTTTTTAAATCTTGTTTCTTTATTATAAATTTATAAATTCATATCATTATTTTGTTCTTGGTTTCATTTAAATGTGTATTCCGTAATTTGATTGGCCTCCTCAATGAGGCTCATCGCATTCTTGGCTAGTTCGTCGGTGGCTGCGCAGACAAGATCGGGTTTCATCACATTAAATTTACCACCACTGGTATGATAGATGGATCCACCAGCTTCGGTTAATATCACAGCGCCAGCTGCAATATCCCATGGCTTAAGATCCTCAACATGATAAACATCGCATTGGCCCGTTGCCACATAGCACAAGGCGAGAGCACCACTGCCAAAGCTGCGAGTGCTGCAAGGCAGCAAAGATTTGAATTTTATGACTCAGAATTTCAGCATCATTTTGTGTAGCACTCACGCTGTAGCATTTGATCCCAACTTATAAATGCGTTTGATGTTTTTGTCGCGCACTGCATCGGCATGTATCATTGAGATCTCATAGGCAACCACGGCTTGTCTGATCTAAGAAAATGAGAGAGAGAGATAGCAGAGAGCGAGCGAGTAGTAAACTTGGAGAGACACTAAGTAGACAACTTGGAGAGTCACTCTCCTCGCACTCTGAGTGTGTTTGCTGAAAGTTCGATTGCACACTGAATGTGCGGAAAGTTTTGTTTGTCGTTTTGTGTGTATGTGTGTATGTGTGTGAAGGCAAACAACAAATAAACGAATTTCGTTTGATTTGTTACACATACTGAAATTGCTTTATCATCATGCTTGTTATTCTTTTATCTTGTTTCGATTTTTTTTTTTTTTTTTTTGTTTTTTGGCTGTTGTATAATCATAGACTATTAATACTTACTGTCGTTATTTTTGAGGTGTGTATGCGCTGGCCATTCAAGTAGGCACCGTGACCCTTCCAGGCCGAGAACAACTCATTTGCCGGCGGATTGTAGATAATGCCAACGACCAGCTCCTTGTTGATAGTCAAACCCACCGAAATGCAGCAATGCGGAATGCGATGCACGAAATTTGTGGTGCCATCGATGGGGTCAATGATCCACGTGGGTGCATCGGTTAATTCCGCTTCGCGTTTGGTGGCCGCCGACTCCTCCTCACCTATGATTTGGGATTCGGGAAATGCAGCGAGTAATCCATCAGTGAGGGTATCTTCGATCTGCTTGTCGTATACGGTGACCAAATCATAAAAGTCCTTTTTCACCGTATAATCAGCCTTGGGCTTCTTGTAGCCCTCCATTAGCAGTGGTCCACATTTCTGCACCAGGTTCAAGGCCACTTCGTAATACTCCTTCAACTGGGACTCGCTAATCATCGTGCTCTTGCTCATTGTTGTGCTCTGGCTTTAGACTCGACGAATTCGCGCTAGCCACTGAATTCGTATATCTAAATTGAGTCGTGGTCTCTCATTAGTAAAAAGCTTTTCCAAAGCTCTCCTCGCATGCATTGTTGAACTTGCAAGTTTAGTGGAATCATCCGAAAGAAAAGGGGTATTATATTTTTTTACGATCGAGTCTGCAATGAGTTTGCATAATATAATTCAGAGCAAGTGATAAGATTAACCTTTTTATTACCATGTCTGCATCTCCTGATTAGTCTGTGCAAACGTTTATGATACATTGCTGTCAACATTAATTTAAATGATAATATTGTTGACTATTTAAATTGTGTAGCAAACGTATCACAATTTCAATATTTATTTTAAATTATGAAATGAGAGAAAAGTTTACTTTGCTGATGCTTTTAAATTTAAAGGAAATTATGTCAACATAAATTGCCAACACTTTTTCATTATCATATCAAACTATTCAACATTATTAGCATCAAAATAAAATCTTTTTTTTTGCACGTACATTTTTTTTTTTTTTTTTTAATTAAATTTAAACAAAATTAATATTTATACTTCTGCATCCAATTCATCATTTCCCACTGAAGTGGCCTGATCAGCTTTGCGTATTTGAATCTCAATTGCTGCTCGTAAAGTTTCTGTGCCGGCACAGATTAAATCTGGCTTCATAATTTCAAAGGGGCCCCCGTATGGATGGGTAACGACGCCGCCAGCCTCGCGTATTAGCAAATAGCCCGCGGCACAGTCCCACGGATACATGTCCTCAATGTGAAAGGCATCCAAATTGCCAGCCGCAACCATGCACAGTGAATCCACAACAGCTGAATAGCCCAGCAAACTGCAACACATAACCAATAGTTTTTATTTTTTAAAGGGACTCGATTATACTTACCGTCTTGCTTGAGCGCCCACATAGTAGATGCGCTTGATGTGCTTATTCCTTATCGTTGACTCATGGAGCAGACACACTTCATAAGCCACATTAGCAGCATTAAGGTGCTCACAGTTGCTCACATGAATGGGTTTACCATTGCAGAAGGAGCCTTGTCCCAATTTGGCTGTGTAGAGTTTCTTCTGGGCAGGATTATTGACTACTCCCAGCACAATTTGCTTGTTAATGGCAAGTCCAATCGAAACGGATACATGCGGTATTTGTTTAATGAAATTCGATGTGCCATCAATGGGATCTATGATCCAGGTGGGGGCATCTGTTAGTTCCTTTGTTATATTATGGTTCTTGTGCGTATCCTCCTCCCCAATGAATTTATGCTCGGGATAGCTAGCGAGTATGCTGGCCATCAGAAACTCTTCGATCTCATTGTCATAGTCGGTGACCACATTGTGGAATTGATTCTGTTTTAATGCAACCGCTTTTCCAGCGTTTTCATAGCCCTCGAAAAGTATTTCACCTGCTCGAATTGCCAGCGGGTAGATGAACTTGTAAAGCTCCTCGATCAGCTCGTTGCTTGCCATTGCTTGCCAAAAGAGGCCGTCAAAGAGGGAGAGAGAGAGAGAGGGAGGAAGAGAGATATTCTTCAGATTCGACGTGCGGTTTGTCAGCTGACTCAACTGCAACTGATATCGAACTCGCTGTAAGTTGTTGACACTTGAACGGGAACTGGTTTGCATTCCAATAAGCTTGGCTGGAAGTTTTTCTTGAACTTGCCGAGATACGATGAGCTTTTGCTCAGTAAATACAACAAATGAGAGTAATAGATGCCTAAGTACCCTTTTTAGAACACAAATAACAACGCAGTTGCAGATATGAATACGCGGTAACTCTTAGCACTGTTGTAATTGTCACAGATCTTATGTTATGTTCATTGAATTTTATGGCTTCTCTAATTAAAATTAGTTATGAATCTTTTAGTACTGTTGAAATTATAACATTTGTTTTGCATAAACTTTTACGAATTTTCTCATTAATAAATGTTATCTTTTATAGGGACCGCCACAGCCTGGTCAAGGTCCGACCGGTGGTCCACCCGGTGGTCCCCCCGAACGTTCCGGTCAGGAGAATCTGCATGCACTGCAGCGTGCCATCGATTCGATGGAGGAGAAGGGATTGCAGGAGGATCCACGCTATTCGCAGCTGCTGGCAATGCGCGCCACTTCCAAGCATCAGCATCTCAATGGCAATCAGGTGAATCTGCTGCGCACACAGATCACCGCTTATCGCATGCTGGCACGCAACAAGCCAATCTCCATGCAAATGCAACAGGCGTTGCAGGCGGCCCAACAACAACAGCAGCAACAGCAACAGCAGCAGCAACAGCAGCCGCCACCGCCCATAGGACCACCAGGGATGCCGGGTGGTCCGCCGCCAGGTGGGCCCCATCCGGGTCAACAGGCGATGCAGCCACAACAGCCACCATCGACGGGCACACCACCGCAGTGCCCAACACCGCCAGCTAGTCCCTACGGTCAGCCGGCGCCCGGCCAGAAATTGCAATCAGGTCCACCGCCACATATGCAAGGCCAGCCGTTGCCACCACAACCGCCGCTCATAGGCGGTGGTGTGCCACCTCCGCCGCAGCAACAACAACAGCTGCAACAACAACAACAACAACAGCTGCAACAGCAGCAACAACAACAACAGCAGCAACAACAAATGCAACACCAGCAACCGCCACAGCAGCAGCAGCAACAAACACATCAACCACCGCCGGAACATCAGCAGCATCAACAGCATAACGGTGGCAAACCACTAGCCATGGGTCCAGTTGGGGGTCAACCATTGATAGCGCCACCCTCACAGATGCAGCAGCAGCAGCCGCAGAGCGTGCGTCCACCGGCGCCTGGCTTGCCGCCCGGTAGTCAGGTGGCGCAGCCGGGTCCGCCACGACCCGGCGCACCGCCCGGTCAACAACAGCCGATGGCGAAACCGAATCGAGTGACAACAGTGGCCAAACCAGTGGGTCTGGATCCCATAACGCTGTTGCAGGAGCGCGAGAATCGGATTGCGGCACGCATATCGTTGCGTATGCAGGAGTTGCAACGTTTGCCCGCCACCATGTCTGAGGATCTGCGTCTGCAGGCCGCGATTGAGTTGCGTGCGTTGCGCGTGCTCAACTTTCAGCGGCAACTGCGCATGGAAATTGTTCAGTGCACGCGGCGGGACACAACGCTGGAAACGGCCATCAACATGAAGTTCTACAAGCGCACCAAGCGACAAGGACTGCGCGAGGCACGCGCCACCGAAAAGCTGGAGAAGCAACAGAAACTGGAGGCGGAACGCAAACGCAGGCAGAAGCATCTCGAGTTCCTTGCTGCAGTGCTGCAGCATGGCAAGGATTTGCGTGAATTCCATCGGAACAACAAGGTGAGAAAAATGAGAAATATAAATTTGAATAAATATATTATATATATCTATCTATGTTGTGGTTCAGGCTCAGCTGGCGCGGATGAACAAGGCGGTGATGAATCATCATGCGAATGCGGAACGTGAACAGAAGAAAGAGCAGGAGCGCATCGAGAAGGAGCGTATGCGTCGCCTGATGGCCGAGGATGAGGAAGGCTATCGTAAACTTATCGATCAGAAGAAGGACAAACGTTTGGCATTCCTGCTCTCGCAGACGGATGAGTATATCAGCAATCTAACACAGATGGTGAAACAGCATAAGGATGATCAGATGAAGAAGAAGGAGGAGGAGGGCAAACGTCTGCAGCAATACAAAAAAGAGCTGCTGATGAGCGGCGAATATGTCAACATCGATGAGAGTAGCATTGCTGCAGATATGCGCGTCATTGTCGTGGAACAGTGCAGCGGCAAGAAGCTGACCGGTGACGATGCACCGATGCTGAAGCATTTACATCGTTGGCTCAACATGCATCCCGGTTGGGATTGGATAGACGACGACGATGACGATGACGACAGCGGCGGTGGCGGCGATGATACAACGAAACCCAAACACGAGGAGCAGCCACAATTGGAACGTAATGCTGCGACGGCGGGCGATGGATCGAACGATGCCAATGCCGCCACAGACAAATCAGCTCAGCCAGGCGGCGGCGAAGCGACGGGAGCCAGCGATTTGATTACCCAAGTCAAAGTGGAGGACGACGAATATCGCACGGAGGAGCAGACCTACTATAGCATTGCGCACACAGTGCACGAGAAGGTTATCGAGCAGGCCAGCATCATGGTCAACGGTTCCCTCAAGGAGTACCAGATCAAGGGACTCGAATGGCTCGTCTCGCTGTACAACAACAATTTGAACGGCATTCTGGCCGATGAGATGGGTCTGGGCAAGACCATACAAACGATTTCACTGGTCACCTATCTAATGGACCGGAAGAAGGTGATGGGTCCGTATTTGATAATTGTGCCACTGTCCACGCTGCCCAATTGGGTACTCGAGTTCGAGAAGTGGGCGCCAGCCGTTAGCGTTGTCAGCTACAAAGGCAGTCCCCAGGGACGTCGCCTGCTTCAGAATCAGATGAGAGCAACCAAATTCAATGTGCTGCTCACCACGTACGAGTATGTGATCAAGGATAAGGCGGTGCTCGCAAAGATCCAGTGGAAGTACATGATCATCGACGAGGGACATCGCATGAAGAATCATCATTGCAAGCTGACGCAGGTGCTCAATACGCATTATATAGCACCATATCGTCTGCTACTGACGGGCACACCCCTGCAGAATAAGTTGCCCGAATTGTGGGCACTACTCAATTTTCTGCTGCCCTCCATATTCAAGTCGTGCTCCACATTTGAGCAGTGGTTCAATGCACCGTTTGCCACCACCGGTGAGAAGGTCGAACTGAATGAGGAGGAAACGATTTTGATTATACGACGTCTGCACAAAGTTTTGCGTCCGTTCCTGTTGCGTCGCCTCAAGAAGGAGGTGGAACACCAGCTGCCCGATAAGGTTGAGTACATCATCAAGTGCGATATGTCGGCGCTGCAGCGAGTGCTCTACAAGCACATGCAGAGCAAGGGCGTCCTGCTCACCGATGGCTCCGAGAAGGGCAAACATGGCAAAGGCGGCGCCAAGGCCCTAATGAACACCATTGTCCAGCTACGCAAGCTGTGCAATCATCCCTTCATGTTCCAGCACATCGAGGAGAAGTACTGCGATCATACTGGCGGACATGGCGTTGTCTCCGGTAACTATTTCCTCACTCTAATCTAGGAAATATTAATCTAAAATGTTTATCCTTCTTTTATAGGTCCCGATCTGTATCGTGTGTCGGGTAAATTTGAGCTGCTGGATCGAATCTTGCCCAAACTGAAGGCGACCAATCATCGTGTTCTGCTCTTCTGTCAGATGACCCAATGCATGACCATCATCGAGGATTATCTCGGGTGGCGTCAGTTTGGCTATCTGCGTCTGGATGGCACCACCAAGGCCGAGGATCGTGGCGAACTGTTGCGTAAATTCAATGCCAAGGGCTCCGATGTATTTGTCTTCTTGCTGTCCACACGCGCCGGTGGTCTCGGCCTGAATTTGCAGACAGCCGACACTGTTGTCATTTTCGATTCGGATTGGAATCCGCATCAGGATCTGCAGGCACAGGATCGTGCCCATCGTATTGGCCAGCGCAATGAGGTGCGCGTGTTGCGTCTGATGACGGTGAATTCGGTGGAGGAGCGTATTTTGGCTGCGGCACGTTACAAGCTCAACATGGATGAGAAGGTCATCCAGGCGGGCATGTTCGATCAGAAGTCGACGGGCAGCGAACGGCAGCAGTTCCTGCAAACCATCTTGCATCAGGATGACAACGAGGAGGAGGAGGAGAACGAAGTGCCCGACGATGAGATGATTAACATGATGATAGCGCGCAGCGAAGAAGAAATTGAGATCTTCAAGCGTATGGATTTGGAACGCAAGAAAGAGGACGAGGAAATCCATCCGGGCAGAGAACGTCTCATCGATGAATCCGAACTGCCCGATTGGCTGACCAAGGATGATGATGAAGTGGAGCGCTTCCATTACCAATACGATGAGGATACTATATTGGGTGAGTTGATCTTGCTATATATTTAACAGAGATACTTATAAAACATATCTGCACTTTCAGGTCGTGGTTCACGACAGCGCAAGGAGGTGGACTATACGGACAGCCTGACCGAGAAGGAGTGGCTCAAGGCCATCGATGATGGCGCCGAATTCGATGAGGAGGAGGAGGAGGATAACGATCCGAAACGTAAGCGACGCAAACGCAAGAATCGCAAAGAGGAATCGGATGATGATTCGCTCATCTTGAAGCGCAGACGCCGCCAGAACTTGGACAAACGCTCCAAGAAACAGATGCACAAGATCATGAGCTGTGTGATCAAGCACACCCAGGATGGGCGCACGCTCTCCGAGCCGTTCATGAAGCTGCCGTCGCGCCAGCGATTGCCCGACTATTATGAGATCATCAAGCGGCCGGTGGACATTAAGAAGATACTGCAACGAATCGAGGACTGCAAATATGCGGATCTCAATGAGCTGGAGAAGGACTTTATGCAGCTTTGTCAGAATGCACAGATCTACAACGAGGAGGCATCGCTCATCTATCTCGATTCGATAGCGTTGCAAAAAATCTTTGTAAGCTCGCGGCAAAGGATTACAGCCGCAGCGGATGCAGCTGCTGTGGCAGCTGGTGAAAATACGGGCGATGGCCATGGCAATGGCGGTGGTGGTGGCAATGGTGGTGGTTCCGACAACTCCGATAATGATGATGACGATGGCGATGATGGTTCGGATGATGAGGAAATCGCCACCACATCGGCGGCAGCCGTGAAAATGAAATTAAAACTCAGCAAATCATTGGCCAGTGCACCGGCGACGCCCACCCAATCCTCGACAGCATCGGTATCGGTGGCGAGCAGTGGGGCAGCGACCACATCCAAGAAGCAGACACGTCGCAAGCGTTCCCAAAAGAAATATACCATATCTGATGATGATGACGATGACATGGACTAGCTGCCATTGGGCGTCATTTTCAAACGAATGGCGAACGGTGCCGAATCCAACTAATTCATTTAGTTTACTCTTCAGTTGTCTCCGGATCCTTAAACCCCTTAAACAATAAACTTCCTTTGTCACTTTGCAATAATAAAACTTTCTACAGTTTGTCGCACATACTTAAATAAAAAGAAAATCAGAAAAACAAAATGAGATAAACACATTTATTTCAAGCCAATACTTTTTAAAATAAATCTACAGTCTGTCCAAAAAGTATGGTATACATAAACTGACTGTCTCATAAAAATAAAATACGAACACAGTGGGTCCATCGATTTTACTCTAATTTACAAAGATAAATGAAGAGAGAAAGAGTATTTGCTGCATCACATACACATATTGAACTAATTAAGGTACATTGATTTGCAATAAATGCCAAGAACTCATTGTGATCCAGGCCAATTAGACAATGAATGCTACAACAGATAGTGAAAATATTCATCGCAGAACTCGTGAATGCTCGACGCATATTCCTCATCACTGTTCCTCTCGCTGCGTCTCAGCGGTATTTTGTGCGCATTCGCATAAAGATTCTCATCAATGTTAACATCATCGCTCTCTGGAAGAATTGCAAATGCAACATGTTTTTTAATTGGCTGTCAATTGCCGATAAAGCTATATGAATTGAATTCCAGGCTGGAATTAAAATACGAGACAATTTCGGTTACAATTACTTAAGTAGTTTTGTGTATGTAATTTAATTACTTTAGTGATTCGTAATGAATTTACAATTAAAAAAAAAAAAAAAAAAAAAAAACAATGATTCCCAGTTCTAGCTATGTAAAAAAAGTTGAACTTTTCCAAAGATCTAAAAAAAAATTAAACCCAAATTCTAATTCCCAATGGCAATTATTTATGAAAAGGTTAATAATTTAAGAAACTCATCAGCTAAGATTACTTCTAGGGCAACGAAACTAAATATGGCACTTATGCACTTATCTCTAGCTTAAGCTGCGAGGATTTTCTACAGATAAGCCATTATAAGCATTAAATAGGGCCACATCAAAAAGATTAGTGTTGATCTTGCCCAGATTATTTTATCACAAACAATACTACAATTTTCTTAATGCTACTCGGGTCAATTTATAATCATGTTGAACTAAATTTCAAAAACAGCATATTTTTTATATATTCTTACCTCGATATTTATGCTTTCTGCCCAAACGTAGCTTGGAGCTGGAGAGCACCGCCTCATCGCCCAGCTCCAGATCGGGATCACGGGAGCAACGTGAATAACGCACAGGTGGCGCCAGAAACCAATAAGATTGCATGATGCCTTTCAGGCCGGGCATTTGACGTAGTTCCTCGAGTTTGACGGGCTGCTTGGCAAGCACCTCAAATGCTCTCAGCTGCAATGTGGCCGCCACCGATGTGGAGTTAATAAGCCGTACAACAGACTTGGCAGCAGTCGAACAGACCATGGGATAGATCTTCACATGCGAATCCGTGGGTATATTTGTGTAGGCAACGCCCAACGAACGACGATTCAAATAAAACTCCAAATGGCCACGCGTCCGATCTAAATAGATGCCCACCAAGCACCCCTGCGAGAATTTCTGGCCATAGGGCGACTGATCGCCACAGTGCTGAATTTTGCCATTGTACGAATAGCCCCAGGATTGAGAATTTGTGCCCAGTGCGGAAACGAAATGGAATTTAAACTGCTCCAGATTGACGCTCTCGGTGCCAATGCCAAACATCTAAATGACGACAAGATAAGAGTTAAAGAAATTGTAATTAAAACATTGTTTGCATTGACCTGTTTGTAAGATTACTTGCAAATGCGAGGAAGTTACTTAATCTGAATGAATGCTTATCAGCTGTCACAACAGATTTCCTCATGACAGACAGAGTCTTATCGGCAGTGTTGCTTATCTCAACTTTTGACTATTTGTAATCCGTGCCTGATGCAGTTGCTGTGCGTTCTATTCTCGAACTTACCACATCTGTGCCAGCCAACACTGTGATGACGCGCATTTCCCAGAAGTGCACTTTGCCCAGTTGCAGCGGCTCCTCGCCGCGCACAATTGCCGTTCCCTGACTGTACGTGGGATGGAAGATGATGTCACCGCCAATGATTTGAGCATCCGACTCCTCCGAATGATGCCATTGCCATTCGAGACCATTGCCGCTGTCCTCACCGCAACGGCACTTGACCAGATCGGGTATGTGTCCCTTGTGATTGGCCACATCAACGCAGTTGGGCAGATGGCAATCGCAGAAGCCGGGGCAGCGTAATTGCTGATCTATACTTGGCAGTGGCAGCATTTCATTGACTGAGTTTGCTTATCGATGCGCTGCTCTATATATTCCAATTACAGCAGAGAGCAGTTTGTTTTGTTTACTTTCACTTACAAGGGTAGCAGTGTGACCAGCGCTAAACTAAGTCAGTGCTGGAAAATGACTATACTCCTTATCGATATAAATGTCGATAGTAATCGTTGCGAATGATATCGCTGCATATGCAAATCAGGCATCTAAGAAGCAGCGGTGGTCAATAATATATTTAGATCGGTAAAATTGTAAAATTATCTGAATTTAGCACGCAAAACATTAGCAAAACATTAAACAAGTATGGCGGATGCCGCAGCACGTCAATTGCAGTACGAGTATAAGGCGGTATGTAATTAAAAGTGCTTTGCAAAAAGAAAAAAAAAACGGCCACCACATGCGGTAAACGTTTGCCGAAAATTAATTGTTTGTTTTTCTTTTTTTTTTAATTCGCTTTTAGAACTCGAATCTTGTGCTGCAAGCTGATGTACGACTCATTGAGCGTCCGCGACGCGATGAAGCCACCGGCGAAGTGTGCTCACTGGTTGGTAAATTGGATGGCACTCGTATGGGCGATCGCTATCAGCGCACAAGACCCGAGAAGACGGAAGAGCGCAAACAGAAGCGACAGAAACGTGACGAAGCGCAATACGATTTTGAGCGGATGAAGGGCGCTACACTGCTCTCGGAGGGTATTGATGAAATGGTCGGCATTGTGTATCGCCCCAAAACGCAGGAGACGCGTCAAACCTACGAAGTGCTGCTCAGTTTCATTCAGGAAGCGTTGGGCGATCAGCCGAGGGATATACTGTGCGGCGCTGCCGATGAAATTCTGGCTGTGCTCAAGAATGATCGGCTCAAGGATCGGGAACGCAAACGCGATGTCGACAGTCTGCTCGGTGAGGTGACAGACGAACGTTTCGCGCTGCTCGTCAATCTGGGCAAGAAGATCACAGACTTTGGCAGCGATGCTGTCAACGCTTTAACAGCAGCCACCAACAATGAGGAGCAAATTGATGATACATATGGCATCAATGTGCAATTCGAGGAATCCGAAGAGGAGAGCGACAATGACATGTATGGCGAAATCCGAGACGATGATGGCCAGGACGAGGGCGAAGAGGCGCGCATCGATCACACCCTGCACGCCGAGAATGTGAGTAACTTAATCCATTTATCTGTACAACAGATTTATGATCTGCTTGATTCACAGCTGGCCAGCGAGGAGGCGGCAAGTAATATGAAAAAAGAACGTTCGCTTCATCCGCTGGATATTGATGCATATTGGTTGCAGCGTTGTCTCAGCAAGTACTACAAAGATGCAATGGTCTCGCAGAGCAAAGCAGCCGATGTTCTCAAAATACTGAAAGATGCCGCCGATGAGCGTGACTGTGAGAATCAACTGGTGTTGCTGCTGGGGTACGATTGTTTTGATTTCATCAAGCAGCTGAAGCTCAACCGGCAGATGATACTCTATTGCACGATGCTGGCATCCGCACAAACGGATAGCGAACGGCAGCGTATACGCGAAAAGATGCGTGGAAATACGGCGCTGGCCAAGATCCTCCGTCAATTGGACACTGGTAAAGCCGACGAACAGGAGGAGGCCGATGCACGCGCCAATAAGCGTGGCAAGGGCGATGCAGACGATGGTGGCGCCGCATCTGCTGGCCAGGTGGCCGGTGTGCGTCAATTGTTGGAATTGGATGAACTGGCTTTTACACAAGGCTCGCATTTCATGGCCAACAAACGTTGCCAGCTGCCCGATGGCAGCTATCGCAAGCAGCGCAAGGGCTACGAGGAGGTGCATGTGCCCGCCCTCAAACAAGTACCCTTCGATGCCAACGAGGAGCTGCAGCCCATTGACAAGCTGCCCAAGTACGTTCAGCCCGTCTTTGATGGCTTCAAGACTTTGAATCGTATTCAGAGTCGCCTCTACAAGGCCGCCTTGGACAGCGATGAGAATATGTTGTTGTGTGCTCCAACTGGAGCGGGTAAAACGAATGTCGCCCTGCTTACGATGATGCGCGAGATTGGCAAGCATATCAATGAGGATGGCACCATCAATGCCCAGGATTTCAAGATCATCTATGTGGCACCGATGAAGTCTCTTGTTCAGGAAATGGTCGGCAATTTTGGGCGTCGCCTTGCCTGCTACAATCTGACAGTCTCTGAGTTGACCGGAGATCATCAATTGACCCGGGAGCAAATCGCTGCCACGCAGGTCATCGTCTGCACCCCGGAGAAATGGGACATTATTACGCGCAAGGGCGGCGAACGGACGTTTGTCAGTTTGGTGCGATTGGTCATCATCGATGAGATTCATTTGCTGCACGATGAGCGTGGTCCGGTGCTGGAGGCGCTAGTTGCCCGTACCATACGTAACATTGAGACCACTCAGGAGGATGTGCGTCTCGTTGGCTTGTCGGCAACGTTGCCCAATTATCAGGATGTTGCCACATTTCTGCGCGTCAAACCGGACAAGGGACTGTTCTACTTTGACAACAGCTATCGGCCAGTGGCGCTGGAACAGCAGTACATTGGTGTCACAGAGAAGAAGGCACTGAAGCGTTTCCAGGTGAGTCCTTACTGCATACAGTTGCGAACAAAATAATAGCATCACTTATGAATGAAATACAAACCATTTTTGTGCAGGTAATGAACGAGATTGTGTATGAAAAGACAATGGAGCATGCTGGTCGCAATCAGGTGCTGGTCTTTGTGCACTCGCGCAAGGAGACGGGCAAAACGGCGCGTGCTGTGCGCGACATGTGCCTTGAACAGGATACGCTGGGCAGTTTTTTGCGCGAGGGCTCCGCCAGCATGGAGGTTTTGCGCACCGAGGCCGAGCAGGTGAAGAATGCGGAGCTAAAGGAACTGCTACCATATGGCTTTGCCATACATCATGCGGGCATGACGCGTGTCGATCGTACCCTCGTCGAAGATCTGTTTGCAGATCGGCACATCCAGGTGCTGGTCTCGACAGCCACGTTGGCCTGGGGTGTCAATTTGCCGGCGCACACTGTGATCATCAAGGGCACACAGGTCTATAATCCGGAGAAGGGTCGCTGGGTCGAGCTGAGCGCTTTGGATGTGCTCCAAATGCTGGGACGTGCGGGTCGTCCACAATACGACACCAAGGGTGAGGGCATCTTGATTACGAATCACAGCGAGCTGCAATTCTATCTGTCGCTGCTCAATCAACAGCTGCCCATCGAGTCGCAGTTCGTTTCCAAGTTGCCCGACATGCTCAATGCTGAAATTGTCCTGGGCACCGTGCAGCATCTGCAGGATGCTGTCAACTGGCTGGGCTACACTTATCTGTACATTCGCATGCTGCGCAATCCCACCTTGTACGGCGTCTCGCATGATGCTATTAAAGCGGATCCACTGCTGGAGCAGCATCGAGCGGATCTACTGCACACTGCTGCTTGTTGCCTGGAGCGCAGTGGCCTCATCAAATACGAGCGGAAGACGGGACACTTCCAGGTCACCGATCTGGGACGCATTGCATCGCATTATTATCTAACGCACGAGACAATGTTGACCTACAATCAGTTGCTCAAACAAACCTTGAGCGAAATTGAACTGTTCCGTGTGTTCTCGCTGTCGTCGGAATTCCGGCACATCTCTGTGCGCGAGGAGGAGAAACTGGAGCTGCAGAAGCTGATGGAGCGAGTACCGATACCCATCAAGGAATCGATTGAGGAGCACAGCGCCAAGGTGAATGTACTTCTCCAGGCATACATCTCTCAACTGAAACTCGAGGGATTTGCTCTAATGTCCGACATGGTCTTCATTACCCAATCCGCAGCGCGTCTGATGCGTGCCATCTTTGAGATTGTGCTGACGCGTGGCTGGGCCCAGCTGGCGGATAAAACGTTGACCCTATGCAAGATGATCGATCGCCGCATGTGGCAATCGATGACACCGTTGCGCCAGTTCAAGAAGATGCCAGACGAGATTGCCAAGAAGCTGGAAAAGAAACACTTTCCGTGGTCGCGGCTCTACGATCTGGAGCCGCACGAGCTGGGTGAACTGATCCGTGTGCCCAAGCTGGGCAAGACCATACACAAGTTTGTGCATCAGTTTCCCAAACTGGAGCTATCAACACACATTCAGCCCATAACGAGGGCAACGCTCCGTGTGGAGCTGACAATTACGCCGGATTTTCAATGGGACGAGAAGGTGCACGGCCAGTCGGAGGGTTTCTGGGTTCTGATCGAGGATGTCGACTCGGAGCTGATACTGCATCACGAGTTCTTCCTGCTCAAACAGAAATATGCCCAGGATGAGCATCAGTTGAAGTTCTTTGTGCCCGTTTTTGAGCCACTGCCACCGCAATATTTTCTGCGCATTGTCTCGGATCGTTGGATTGGCGCCGAGACGCAGTTGCCCGTCTCATTTAGGCATCTAATCTTGCCCGAGAAAAACATGCCACCTACGGAGTTATTGGATCTGCAGCCACTGCCCATCAGTGCGCTGCGTCAACCCAAGTTTGAGGCATTCTACGCACAACGTTTCCCCCAATTCAATCCCATCCAGACCCAGGTGTTCAACGCCGTCTACAACAGCGATGAGAATGTGTTCGTCGGAGCACCGACGGGCTCAGGAAAGATGACAATTGCTGAATTTGCCATAATGCGTTTGTTTAGCCAGGGCAGCGATGGTCGTTGTGTCTATCTGGTGTCGCAGGAATCACTTGCGGATTTGGTGTTTGCCGACTGGCATGCCAAGTTCGGATCGCTGGACATCAAGGTGGTCAAGTTGACGGGTGAAACGGGCACGGATCTAAAGTTAATTGCCAAGGGACAGCTGGTGATAACCACGGCGGATAAATGGGATGTGTTGTCGCGTCGCTGGAAGCAGCGCAAGAATGTGCAACAGATCAATTTGTTCATTGTCGACGAACTGCAGCTTGTGGGCGGCGAGGAAGGACCCGTCATGGAGATCGTTTGCTCCCGCATGCGTTACATTAGCTCCCAGATCGAGAAACAGATACGAATTGTTGCCCTCTCCGCATCGCTGACAGATGCTCGCGATGTTGCACAGTGGCTGGGTTGCAATCCAAATGCCACCTTTAACTTTCATCCGAGTGTGCGGCCAATCCCATTGGAGCTGCACATCCAGGGATTCAATGTGACGCACAATGCCACACGCATTGCGACCATGTCGAAGCCCGTCTACAATGCCATACTCAAATACAGTCCCCACAAGCCTGTAATTGTGTTTGTCTCGTCGCGGAAACAGGCACGTCTGACGGCCATCGATGTGCTGACATATGCCGCATCGGATCTGCAGCCGAATCGCTTCTTCCATGCTGAGGAGGATGACATTCAGCCGTTCCTTGAGCGCATGTCGGACAAAACCCTGAAGGAGACACTCGCCCAGGGCGTTGCCTATCTCCACGAGGGCTTGTCTGCCTCGGATCATCGTCTGGTCGAGCAGCTATTCGATTCGGGCGCTGTGCAGCTGGCTGTTGTCTCCCGGGATCTTAGCTGGGGCATGAGCATCTCGGCACATTTGGTTATCATAATGGACACACAATTCTACAATGGCAAGAATCATTCGTATGAGGATTATCCCATTACGGATGTGCTGCAAATGATTGGACGCGCCAATCGACCCAATGAGGATGCCGATGCCAAGTGTGTGCTTATGTGTCAGAGTTCCAAGAAGGATTTCTTTAAGAAGTTCATCAATGAGCCGCTGCCCATCGAGAGTCATTTGGATCATCGCATGCACGATCATTTCAATGCCGAGGTCGTCACCAAGACCATCGAGAACAAGCAGGATGCCGTCGATTATCTGACATGGACATTCCTCTATCGGCGACTAACCCAGAATCCCAACTATTACAATCTACAGGGCGTCACGCATCGTCATCTGTCCGATCATCTGTCCGAGCTCGTCGAGAACACGCTCAGCGATCTGGAGCAGTCGCGGTGCATTAGCGTTGAGGATGACATGGACACGTTGCCCTTAAATCTGGGCATGATTGCAGCCTACTACTACATTAACTATACAACCATTGGTGGGTGGAGCTAGTCTGTCTATTAGTAATCCTCAATATAATCTAATCTAATCTTTTCTTTTGCAGAGCTTTTCAGTTTGTCGCTGAACAGCAAGACTAAAGTGCGAGGTCTGCTGGAGATTATCTCATCGGCGGCAGAGTACGAGGATGTTGTAGTGCGGCATCACGAGGAGCAGGTGCTGCGTACGCTCTCCCAGCGCCTGCCCAACAAGCTGACCGGACCCAATGAATCAGCACCAAAGTAAGGCACTCTCCCTTGAATTCATTTACATTTCAATAATAATTCTAATCTTTTGCAGATTCAATGATCCTCATATTAAGACAAACTTGCTGCTACAGGCACATCTCTCACGTCTGCAGCTCGGTCCGGAGCTGCAGGGCGATACGGAACAGATACTTAGCAAGGCGATCCGCCTGATCCAGGCCTGTGTGGATGTATTGAGTTCCAATGGCTGGTTGTCGCCCGCTGTTGCTGCCATGGAACTGGCGCAGATGGTTACACAGGCCATGTGGACCAAGGATTCGTATTTGCGGCAGCTGCCACACTTCAACGCCGAAATAATCAAGCGTTGCACAGAAAAGGTAATCTTAAGTGAGGAATCCTTAAACCCGGGCTTAGCTTATTTATATTTCACTTATATTCACTTGCAGAAAATCGAAACTGTTTTCGATATTATGGAGCTGGAGGATGAGGATCGCACTCGCCTCCTACAGCTATCCGATGTGCAAATGGCTGATGTGGCTCGCTTCTGCAATCGTTATCCAAACATTGAACTCAATTACGAGGTGGTCGACAAGGATCGCATCAATTCCGGCTCCACGGTTAATGTGGTTGTGCAGCTGGAGCGAGAGGATGAGGTCACCGGTCCGGTCATTGCACCATTCTTCCCGCAGAAACGTGAGGAGGGCTGGTGGGTGGTTATCGGCGATCCTAAGACCAATTCACTGCTCTCCATCAAACGCCTAACGCTCCAGCAAAAGGCCAGAGTCAAGCTGGACTTTGTGGCGCCCAGTCCAGGCAAGCACGATTACACCTTGTACTACATGAGCGATTCCTATTTGGGCTGCGATCAGGAATACACGTTCTCCATTGAGGTGGGCGACTTCCAATCGGAGAGCGAAAGCGAATCCGACTAAGCCACAAGTCAAACAACAACCAAACCCAATAAACTTAAACTTAAATACAAAACTCGATAATTTATATTTGTTAAGTGTTTGTTTTATTTTTAAAAATTTTATAATAATTTACTTGGCAGAAAAGTGGTTAACTTTTAAACAGGAATTTGATTTTAAAAAAATTTGCGATTTCTTTAAATGTTTTATATTTTTACACAAATTTAAATCATTTACTTGGCAAAAAACTGACTTAAATGTTAGAACCAGTTTTTAAACAATTAGGAATTTGATTAAAAAATCACATTAGTTTTGTTGAGGTTTATATTTTTACAAAAATGGACATAAATTTTTAAATGATTTTATCAAAACTGTAATTTAAAGTCACCTGTATTTAAGGATTTTATTGCACATTGCTTGATCTACGTCGCTTAACCAGACACGGAGACGGCTCCTCCACGACTGTTGGCCGTATTGCCAAATCCGCTATTGGCAAAATTATTGGTGGAAGCAAAATTAATGGTCTGTCCGTTGGGCAGTTTGAAAACCTGACTGTGTGAGGCACCAGCCGAATTGCTGTTGCCAAACGGATTTGAGTTCTGGGATTGGGTGGCCGTGCTGGCGGAGGAGGCACCAAATGAACCGTTAGCACCCTGCGATTGGAAGCCCTGCGCTTGGCCCTGTGCTGCCGATGAGCCCGAATTGAAGCCATTGTGATGATTGCTATTCGCCGCACCATTTGAGGCGGTTTGCTCCTGATTGTAGCCATTTGGTCCCAATGGACCCAGTGGATTCAAATGAACATTGGCATCGGCAGAACCGCCTTTGGGACCGGCGCTAACATTAACGCCGGATTGGGTGCGGCCGGCCTGGGTGCCAACTTGAGCATTGCCATCAAACCCACCACCGAATCCTCCATTGAATCCACCCCGACCACGTCCAAACTGACGCTTGACACGCTTGTGCGCTGCATAAATTTCGCGCAGTGTATCATCCAGTATTGAACGCACGCGTCTCACATTCTGGCGAGCTTTCGGCTTAATGTGCAGACTGGACTCCAAAACAACTTCCTCGATGGTTGCGCCCTTGGCAGCTGTCCAAAACACAATTAGTCTCGCAATGCAATAAGCAATCAATTATAAGTCAACACTTACGCAATGTTTCCTCCTTGACGTGCTTCTCTTCGCGCTGTCGCAGCTGGGGCGCTGCTGACGTCGCAGCCAGGCAAACGACTACAAATATAAGCATACAAAGTGATAGATTCATTGTGCGCGTATTGATTGCTCTCAACTTTTCAGGGCACGTCCGCCAGCTACGCAGCGCCACAAACGACTGTTGGAAGCTGCGCGATCTGCTTGTGGTTTATTCGACACACAAGAAACTCTCACTTTTCAAACGCCAGGGGGCGTCCCCTTATGCATCAAAGTGCTAATTACGCTTATAAATATTTAAGTTGTTCAACTCTCAATAGGCGTTTTAAGCATTTGATAATCGTTTTTTTTTGCAAATGTAACAAAAGAAAGAAGACAAACAAAGCACTTAAAACAAAGATTTAAACAAATTTGTATAATGCGGCAGTTAAAATAAATAAAATAAAAAAACAAGTCTCCAAAAGCCGTAACCGGTTTTCGTTTGCTGAAAGCTCATGCAGGAACTAGTTTGATATCGTTAGTATTGTTTTTGGTAGAGTCTCTCATTTTCAATTTCCTTTTCGGGAACAGATGATGCCCAGAACTCTTGCTTGGCTGAGTGTGTGAGTGTGTGGGTGTGTGCTTTTGTGTCGGTTACGGGCGCCGGAAAGTTTTATTGGTGCAACCCATTGAACTTTTGAATGCGATTGCGCAGCTGTTGAGACGAGATTTCAAGCTTTAAATTCTGTTTGTGTGTGTGTAAGTTGATTAAGTCTTATCACCTGCTCGAAATCAAATTGTACTTATTACACTCATGTTTATCTGTTATCAGTACCTATTTCTTAACTATTTCGATTTTTTATTATTATTATTAAATATGTAAAAGCTTTTTGTAAGTGTATTTATTTTATTATATTATTACCCAAGTTTTGTCAAACATTGCCTTTAATACTTCTTTCATATTCATTTAAAAAACAAACTTCAAATTTCAATCAATTTATTTTTGTTTTTTAAGTTTATTTTAATTTAATTACACATTAAGTAAATGTATTTAAGTTTTCTTAAATAAAAGACACAATTAATTAAGAGACACAAATTTTTTGCATCGAGCGAATTTAAGTGAACAATAACAAAATTTGCTTGCTGAGATCGCTTAATTTTATAAAAATATTTTATATTCGCTTCATGTATTTGTATGTATATGTGTGTGTGTGTGCGTGTATAAATGGAATATGCACCAAAAACAATAATGTGTATATATATGTAGAAACATAATTGTATTTAAATTTCTTTGCTACAACTTGAGAGTCGTGGTGAGGCGCTTAAATGGTTTTCTTTTTAATTTATGTTTAGTTTTGAAAATGCGAATTAATCTTAATGCTACAATGGAAATTATGACAAATGTGTGTGTATGTGTGTTTTAAGATTTAACTTATGCATTAGGTCAAGGAAACAACAAAACTGAGCACTGTTTGATATACATTTAGTATTTAGTTACTAATTATAGTTGAATGTATTAGAGATGCCTATTCGATGCCATGCGCAAATATCATAACCAGGCCCGGCTCGACCATAACATCCTCAGTCATGTGCACATTGTCACAGCTTAGCACAAGCACCGCCTGTTTGCCTGCAACAACAAAGCCTTTAATCAGTCAGTGATGATGATGATGATGATGGTGCATTTTAGCAGACAACTCACCTGGTATGCGCCTGCAAACATAATTGTCGTAGATGCGACGATTATTCTGACGCGTCTCAAGCGAACTGAGTCCCCGAGGCCATCTCCGCTCATGGCAGTTCTCCATTAGACTATCCAGTATGTGTGGCGGGCAACCAGACTCGGACAGGGCGCGCTTGATCATTAGCTAGGGAAAATTAAAAATATATATTACATACAGTTGCGAACATTTTTTGTAACGAATGAAAAAATAGAAACCATTAGTTGTGCAGTTTTGTCCTATAATTTAAAGTTAGTACTGCTCCTGAAGTTCGTTTCAACATATATATAGTTTTTCACTTGAAAGGAAAAGTTTCAAAAAGTAGCGAAAAAATAATAGCACCACTTAAGCACTTTAGAAAAACATTGCATAAAATGTTTTAATTAATGCTCACTTTTTTGAGTCTTCATCATTAAGTTCATTAAATTTACAAACATTAAAGCATGTCTTATGAGAGTAGTGCTATTATTGCCGGATTGATGGTCGTAAGCGTTAAGTCTTTGCACCGTTTACATCAATCAGTCGCGGGTTCGAATCCCGCTGGAACCATGGTTGCTTGTTGTTTGTCTAGTCCAGTAGTAGATGGTTCTGCCTCCTTTTCTTTCTTCTATTATCATCCTTTCTGTCTTAAACTCTCTATCCACACGGCACCACAACGGGCCAAATATGGCCTATGTATGTAAACTTTCGGACGTATAATCTACCTACCTAGGTCTATTATTTGTATTACAATTTTACAGTTTTGTGGGCCTACCTGTAGGGCATCGTCGGGTGTGGAGATCATGCCGCCCCAGCGTGTTACACGCGCTCTGGCCAAAGCGCTGCTCCAGCGTATCACCTCGTCGCGTTCCATTTGATCAGCAATGGCGCGCATTGCCGGATTTGAGACGCGCATCGCACGCATAAAATCTTTAAAGAGCTGCAACTCACGCTTCAGCTCATTGATGGTCAGCTGTTGGTCAACTAGCTCGGTTTTCAGTTGACCCATTTGCTCCGTTTGTTTAACGATCAGTGTGCGCAGCTCACGCACACAATTGTGATCCTTCAGCTCATCCTTGGGTATATCAAAGCCACAGCCTTTTTCACAGGGAAATGGTCTTTTCGGATTATGGACGCACTCCTCCAAATGCGAATTGTATGCATCCAGCTTGAGCACAGCTGTACAGCCATAGGGCGCATTGTCACAGGTTATTGAAAGTCTATTAAATAAATAATTTATTACATTTCGAAAGTGCTTTGTGCTGGTGGGTTTTTTACCTGGACAACAAGTTGCGCAATATGCGCGGCACAGCTCGCAAATTGGCCGTTGTTAATGCGTTGCGATCGACTGGACATGTGGGCTGGCGTGTTAACCACTCATTTATGCAGCCACGACAGAAGGCGTGCTCGCACATCACCGCCTTTAATAAAAAATAGTCGAAAGCTCAAAATAAAAATTGTTTGAGTGGGTTTGGTTTTTTGTTGGTGTTGTTAAACCTGCAGCGGATCCTCTAGAACACCGGAACATATGGGACATGTGAGCTCCTCGTCCACTTCGCCTTGAAAGCGATTGACATCATATCCCATTGCATACGATATTTTATGTAAATCTACATTAAAATTTATTGTGTAAAAACTAATAAAAACTGCAAGTTTTTTTTGCTGCGCTTGTGTTGTTTTAGTGCTGGCTAATGCGCTCAATGTGCCAGCTTAGTGCTGGAAAATATAAAAAGTATCGAATTCTGGATTCCAATTATATTTTGTATTTCGTTCTGAGATATCGATAGCTTAGACCTACATTTTTTTTTGTGCGAGGCAAATTTAAAAAACTTGTTCTTACAATTTATACAATTTTAATAATAAATTAAAACGAACCTTATTTAATCGTGGTGCGTGCTTGGTATAAGGCTAGAAAAATTCGTCAGTTAGAAAAGTATTACAACTAAAATCTAGCAATAAACGTGTACAAACGATAACAAATAACGTATAAATAAAAATTATTTAACTATTTTCAGCCAGTGCTAAATTTCGTTACGATCCTTCCAGCCATACTTCTGACGCTGTTGCTTCTCCTTGCTATTTGCATATCTATTGCCATTGAAATTGGTTGATTTGCTGGGAGCACAATAACAGGAACGCTGCTGTGAATCCAAATAAGATTTACAGCCCAGTGTCAATGTGCCCGTGAAGAGCATCTTGGCTGCCGCCTTGCAGCCCTTAGTCATCAAATCACTGGCAATTGATTTCTCATAGCTGTCGCAGTATCGATATAAACACCGCTTGAAGTCCAGATCGCAGAGCTCCTTATCACTGTTGCAGGTGTCGTAACAAATGTCGTGCGCATTGCAGCAAGTCTCCATTTCGGCGGCGGGCAAATAATCCGTGCTGATTCGCAAACCCAGGGAACCGCAGCCATCAGCTGTCGGCACATAGAATTTGTTTTGTACGGCGCGCGGTGCTGCAAAAGAAAATAATACACGTCAGCTTACACGTCATTTACATAATGTGTATTTGCGTCAGGTGTGCTTACCCGTGCCTCCTCCGCCTTCTGGCGGCGTCGGGCACTGAAACACACAGTTTTCCTCGACGGCTGCATCGAAGACCTCGTGGACTGTGCGAAATTTACGCACAATTGTGATGAAATTCTTGAAAACGTCACCAAAGATTGCCTCAGCAGCGATGATGGCATCGCGTAGATGGACAATTGTGCTGGACCCGTAACCAGAATATGCATATGTTAGAAATGTTAGCAAATAAATAGCTAGCTTCATCCAGGAGAACTGCATGCCTATTTTCACAATTTAATTCCTGTGATGAATGTTTTACGTATTGCCCGTTTTCTGTGTTTACTATTACTAATACTAATCCTGCTTTGATGCAGCTTTTTTAGATGCTGTGCAGGGTACAATCAGCTGTATGCTCAACTGCCGCGATCAGCTGTTCATCTCAATGGTATTTCCGCGCTCCCTAAGCATGGTCACACTGATGCCACAAACACAAACAACAAACAAACTTTGCGTAATTTCTTACAACTTGCAATTTTAAATGAAAATGTTAACTTATTTTAACAAAAAACGTGCACTGTTTGCCCTACCAGTTAATTGTGTGCGTCAGATATCCAATCAGTCACCAGCAGCGCCCCTCAACGATATAGAGCAATCTGTGCAGTTGCCGCCTTATTCAGAAGGTCAGCGAAATCGCATCCTGGACGCCATCAACAAGCACAATGCTGAGCAACTGCTAAAGTTTTTATCAAGCAATTTTAAAATTAAACAAAGTCCCCCCTTATTAAATATGTATGCTTTGCAGTTATGACATAACAAAGGCGCGCGCCTGTAAGCTAAACAATTGGAAGGCACGAAATGGACCACTACGTCAGCTCGACGATATACTCTATGTTGAGGGCTTTGGACTGAAGGCAGCAACCAAGTTCTACAAGAGTCTGCTCGATCCCGAATCCGGTCGCCAGAGCAGCAATAAAAATGTTAAGGCGGCGCGCACTGCACCTTTTATATCGCCACCATTGGATGAGCAACAGCGTCAGGGCATCCAGTCGAGCGTTGGAGTGCGCATTGGAGTGACCAGTGTTAGTTGGGCACGCCTGGAGCTGCCCGATACGAAATATGCTCCTTGTGTGCTGAGCCACTGGCAGCACCACGAGGTCAACGATAAGAAATTGCATCTGGCCGAGTTGGTGCGTCGCTGTCTCTATGTGGCGCATCAGATACCCGAGGCGGATTGCTATGTCCTGGAGAATCCGCAAATGGCACAGGCCAGCAGCAATCCGGGTAGCATCGATCAACAGAATGTAAACATCCAGAAGGCTCAGTTTACCGCCATGCTTAGCTATGCGCTTATGTCTCGATCTAATCCCGACGAGACGAAGACAAATCTCTTCTATTTGCGCCGCTTTCTCACGGCTCGTCTGTTCAATCATCTGGTGGGCACCGAACGTGTCTCCACGGAGGATACAATTCTCGGTATGATGCGCACTTATTATAATATGAAGGAGCAATCAGTTCAGGAGGAACAGGAGCACACTAATTTATGTAAGCAAGTGCAATTTCCAACGAATTTACGTTCAATGTACTCCAGAATGGAGCGCCATCAGCGAGAGCTGCTTGGTCAGGCTTTCCTCCTGAATTTGGCCTTTGTGCGTCTGGTGCTGCTGCAGGAACCCGCGAGCATTGCGTGTGTCACGCGCAATTCCAAGAAGATGACCACCGATCAGGATGTGGAATGAGAAAAAAGCTTGCTTATAAAATAAATATATAGTCTTCGTTCGTTGAACCTAAATTCAAACTTCGAACAAGCCAAGTTAAGCTTTTCTGGTTTATTTTGAGAGTGCGTTATTTTGGTATTTATGAATTGTGGTCACACTGCAGCTTTTAGTTTGCTTTTACGCTTCATCGTGTGCGGACGTGTAAGGTGTTGTGCCGCGTTGCGCATTTGTTATAAACAAGTTCGTAATATTGAAAACAATTTGTAAATAAACCTTTAAATTCTTCGTTTGACCTCTCAAGCACTGCAAGTGCATATAAATTAAAAAAAAAAAAACAAAATTGATAAAGTTTGTCACTAAATTATTATTTATGAGTTTGTCAATTTAATTAAGTCAACTAAAACGAAATTTTTATTGAAGTAAATCAAATCAGTGAGTCGTTTGTGTGTGTGTTAAGAAATAGCAGCTTCCTGTTCGCAGCGGCCTATTTTATTTATATATAACATATGTATATATTCCATATACAGTGAGCAGAGCAGTTTGGCAAGTAAAAAAGTGAAACTTATATGAACGACAGCTGCTACAACAAACACTATGCAGTCAAAGTGAAAGAGAAAACCAGAGGCAAATAAGCCGCCAAAGTGAAAGAAGAGGGAGAGTGTGTGTAAATGTGTACACAGAATAACTGTAAGCGTTTAAATATTTGGGCACATTTCAAGCGCCCAAAATGAGCGCCTCCGCAACACTGCTGCCAATGAGCAACAGCAACAACAACAATAACTACAGTTATGCCAGCAACATAATAAACATGTACAAATATCAAAAGCCCATTATGGATGACTCCATATTGGAAGTCGCCTTGACCACACCACAACTGATCAAGAGCAACAGCTACAGCGGCACAAGCACCCGCTTTCCACTGGAACCGAACAGTGACTGTGAACTGGACAGTGCCGCCACAGAGTGCTCCTCTGACAAGCCGCCAACGAGCAGTAACAACATGAGTGCGATTGCCAATGCGATAGAGGAGAGCAGCGAATGTGATGCGTTCCTCTTAAATCCCAGCAGCAGCAGCAGTCAAAGACGAAACAACAATCCTCATCGATTACCATCGCAGCTGCGACGCAACACCTGCTGGCTGATGAGAGCTCAGGCGTTTGTGATGCGCAACTGTTATCCCAGCTACTTGGTGCCCATTTGCCTGATTGGACTGCTCCTAGTCGTTGGCTATTTGACGCGCAACTATGCCAAGGAACTGTTATTCTGGATCGAGACGCAGAATGGTTGGTTGATCTTTGTCATATTCATGGCACTGTTCACGTTCGTCAGCTTTCCCATTGTCGTCGGCTATCTGGTGCTGCTGATAACTGCCGGTTACCTTTTCGGTTGCTGGCGGGGCTGGCTAACGGTAATACTGGGCGCAAATGTGGGCATTGCCATTGCCCATGCAACTATACGCAGTTTCCGGCATCGCATCGCAGTCCACAAGTGAGTAACAATTGCTTAAGGGAAAAAATACGGGTTGTAAGGCAATGTAAAATATCTTGCTTAAGAGGAGTTCATTTAGTGTTGATATTGTGTATTCCAGCTGTTTTAAGTTGAGTTAGAATTAATTTGTTAATTAATTATTATTATTATGATACTATGATACCATAATTTGTGTGCAGCCAAGAAATACTGTCCAGGTTTGCCTTTCCGATTGAGGTAGATAGAAGATAGTAATCCATCTTTGAAGTTTGGCTGTAGTTCTTAAATTACGGAAGATCTGAGCTTTTCGAGATTTTGGTGGCGAAAGTGGCCGTGGTTGGAAAAAATTAAGAAGAATGTTCCTAATAATCTCCCTTCCAAGTTTGGTAAGTGTAGCTATTAAATTGCGGGAGATATGGCCATTTATCGGTTTTGGGGGCGGGAGTGGTCGTGGCACAAAAAATGTTTGGAGTTCGCTCTTGGTAATATACAGTGTCTACCACCTTATTTGGAACGGTGTCTAGCAAAAATTTTAAAGTGCTATAAAGCTTAAACAAGGAAAAAAATTCAAAATGCTTAAATGCCAATTTGTTTAATGTTATATCACATTTGAAAAATAATCTTTAGCTTTTACTTAAATATTAATTAATTAATTAATTAAAATTAGTCAAAAACTGAAAACATATCGAAAAACGTGTTCCAGCTTATTTGGGACAGTCTTAAAAAAAGTTAAATATTTGGCGTATAAAAGTTCGAATAAGGATTTTAATACTTAGTATGATATCTTTTAGCCTTAACAACTTCGCTTAACCTATTATTCATGGAAGATACCAGCTTCCAAGTAGTTTCTGGACTGATCCTGCTCCACTCCTCCAGCAGAGCATGGAATTATCATGTGGGGGCAGTTCCAGATAAGCCAGGACTGTACTATTCCGGCCTTATGCTTGGGGTCGTTGTCCGAGCTAAAAATGTTTAATTTGTACTCAAATTCAAATATGACTGTGTTCCAGAACTCCAAATCCTTGTCCAAGTGGATTTTGACGAACGTCGTCCTAGACCCTATATTTTTGCTTTTTCCAATTTCTTTTTCCTATTGAGTCTGTTTTTGAGCCGATAGCTTAAGACTTACCATTGTTTTCCTGATAATTCTCGGCTCGGTTGCAGCCCAAATGCGGAAAAAAACTAAACTGACTTAAAAGTTTGGTCTATTTCTACCGTAAATATTCAACTTTAGGTAAAAAATCCGGGTTTTATGGCACCCAGGTGTTCATAATGAAACTGTTCCAAATAGGCTGGAATCATAAAATTAGGTACTTTTTTACATAACCCGACCTAGCGGGTGGGGAAATCCCAGTTTATTAGGGTCATATATTCATTTTTGTGGTTAATATATGTACCTGCCATGGGCCTTTGGAATTTTTGAAAAATAATGCATAATGAGTTTATGGCAGGTAATTGAAATTTTTGCTAGACACTGTTCCAAATAAGCTGGTAGACACTGTACCTTTAAAGTTTGATACTTTCCAGTATATGATTTAGAAAAAAATGAAAAGTGAGATGAATTCTGATTTAAATCAAAAAATGTTTAAGTATTGAATAAAAGAAATAAAAAGAATAAATACATTTAAGGCGTAAAGTTCATAATAAATACTAATTTAGGAATACACCTTTGCCACAGTTTTGTTGGCCTAGGTTCGGTATCCATCTTGGAAATACTGTTTTATTCGCACATTAGAAATATTTGAAAAATATTTATACAAATATATATAACAAATGCCTTAAGGCCTGACCCGAATTCCGGGGAGTTCGTTGCATTCACAACGGTCTTCCATTCATGCCTTGGACTTGAGGGGAATTCGAGAGACTGCCGGAAGTGAGTTGGCTTTAAGCGTGTTGTCAACTGATCCAATTGATCATCCATCAATTGATTTCATTTCAACAGAATTGATGTGTACGTCATCCATTTATTTTAAAATTGGCTTAGAGAGTTGCTTGTGGGCTTTCGCAGTGTGATAAGAGGCTTTGTGAGATAAGGCAACAAATACCACAGTCAAACTACATTTTTTTAAATTTTTGTTTTGTTGTTTGCTAATGCAGGCATTAAAAATCGATGTGTTAAACACATGTGGTGTGTCTGTCTAGATGTTTTTATACATATATATTTGATCGAACTACTCTCTTTCACATTTGGAAACAGTATAATAATTTTGATATTAATAACATTCTTTAACTTAAGCATTATTTAGCCCTTAACCCATCAAAATAACCTTGAAAATAATTTTGTTTTAATTCAGTTAAGTAAATTTGTGAATGCAATCATAAAATGTTACGAGACTTTTTATTTTTGTTATAAATTTGTGTTATCAAATCATAAACTTTTTCCATAAAAATTGTTGCCATCAGTTAGCTACACAGACAATTATTAAATGGTTCAATTTCCTTATCAGCCATTATTAATAGCCATAAATAGGAACAACTTTTGCGTATTTCGTATGTGGAACCAATGACGAAATAATTAATAATCAATTAGACAATAAGTGTGTAGCAGACAACCATTTATACCATTAAAATCATTTGATTTTGTACATTTGACTACCTATCGTACACAAATAAAGAGTATCTTCATGTCGCACTATAAATACCAAAGTAAAAAGGTAATTATTAATGAATTTTCACCCGATTTCCCAGTTTCTACATTGATATTATGAATGAGAATTTCTTGGGTGTGTTTCCCGTCTTAGCCAATTATAATAAATTATAATGATTGCCCTCAACACGTTATCACCAGCTAATTGATAGTTGAGCTAACAGAAACTGTCTGCATATCAAATCGGACAAGAAAGTAACAAAGTTGGCGAGCAGCAATTATATATTCAAATTTGGGTGTAGTCAGATTGTTTTTTGGGGTGCCAAACTCGTTTACTAAGTGCCTTTAGCAGTTAGTTGATGTATGATTTTGATATATAATTGAAATGTGATTATTTGTGTAAGCAAACAGGTATATGCATAATTGAGAGGGTCTCTTAAACAATCAAGCGAAACAACAAGAGAATCAAGCATTGAATAGATATACCTATAAAAATCAGTTAGACTTGGAAGAAAGTATTACGAGTTGTTATAAGTATTACTGATTTAACTTGCTGCCAATTGGCATGAAGTGAAATTAAGTTGAAACCGGTTTCAGTTGCATTTGGAAATGAATCATAGTAACAACTAGTTTGAAATATGGTTCTGGTTATTAAATACTGACGCAGATTGAAACAAGACAAAAAATCATGTTTTTTCAGCATGCTTAAACTAAACTTAACAATATTTTATAGTAAAATGTTTTTCTAAGGCTTTTGATTAACTTATTTATTTAATTACTGAATATGTGCAGCTTATTTACTTTTTGGCATTCCGAATACAAACTGTTTTTGTTTTCTCATTTATGCCAATTGTTTCATATCATTCTGATCCTATTTTTAGATTGATCAAAAATGAGACTGGACGAGCGATATTGCGTGTTATATCTGGGCCAAAGGCGTTTCGGGTGGTTCTTTTCACGAGACTGACGCCAATTCCATTTGGATTGCAGAATGCCATCTTTGGAGTAAGTCAGATAAACGTATTTAGAGTATCTACTTTTCCAAGCAATTGTTTCGATTCAGTTTCTTGAACTTTTCGAACATTAAAAATTGTTTTGTCTCTGTGTTTACAACTTGCAGTTAAATATGTTTTTTTTTGCGACTATCAGGCCGTGGATTGACCGTAGACATATGTCTATAGTATAAACTCTATACATACATATGTACAATATACATATATTGTACATATACATATATATTCTCGCATGGTCACATTTAGTATAGACAAGCGTCTGTTTGCATTTGTATGAGGCATTGGTGTATTTATTCAGTTACTCAATTGTTTGCTTCGAATGCGTATTTAGAGACGCATATAAAATACAACAGCCTTTGGAGTTTGTTCAGTTGCTTAAAATTAAGCTATATATATACACTTTTAAGTATACATAAAGATGTAAATGGAACGTGTCAATTTAGAAAAGGTCACCGTTTACAATTTGACATTAGTCATAGTTATTAATACAATTTAAGTGATTAAATAAGAAAATATCAAGGGCTTACCGTACAAATGAACTTGAATTCGCTAAAAACAGGTTTCAACACCATAAAAAAAAGAGTTTAATTTATAAAGTAAATAAAAAAAAGTAACTACGTCAACCTCAAGTGAACAGCGTAGTTCGTAGTTTGTTTAAATTGTATGTTTATTTTATTTATTTATTTTTTGTAATTCCCTCTTTAAACGCATAACTTATACAAGTAATATAAATAAATAAATCGTCGATTGCACAAAAATTTACTTTGTTAACGGTTTGCTTCATTTTGCTGTCTAAATTTATTTAAAAAAAGACTTAACTTCTCTTTGGTTGTATTTTTAATCTAGTTTCTTAAATTATCTATTCTGTAGTATTATTTATTGATACATTTTTTGGCCAGTTATCCAAGATTATGCTTATTATTTAAGGCAGTAGTCACTAATTTTTGAGTATATATTTTTTTCAGATTAGCACAATTAAAGGGCGAGATTATCATTTAGCTACATTCCTGGGTCTGCTGCCTGCCCAAACGATAAATGTTTACCTGGGGTCCACGCTGCGCTCAATGCACGAGGTGCTCAATGACCACGACACCAAATTGACTGGCTACATTAGCTTTGTGGTTGAGGTGAGCCTTAACTCGATTTATAGTGTTATATATATATTCTTACTGGGCTTAACTTGTTTAACAATTGTGCAGCTCGATTATTGATTTTTTTGCCTGGCACAAGAAGAACTTCTTTTCCGGCGTGCTTGCGTGATTAATTAATTTTACAATTTTTCATGGCTTTTTCCGTACACTCCCTTGTTGTTAAGCCTTTAATTCTGTTTAAACTTTAAATGATGAGGAAATGCAATACATGCTGTACTGAGTTTTGCATAATTCTGCATTTAAAATTTGCAAAAATATTTTTGTTCAGAGCTTCACGCTAAAATTTTAAAGTTGTTAATTATTTTTTTTTGCCTGCCTAAAAGTATGCAATAATGTTATATTTAGTAATATTAATATTTTGTATTTTTGTCTTTTAGGTAATTTGTGGTGCTGCGCTTATGTTTTGGGTAGTTCAGAAGGCACGCAAGGAACTTTCGGAAACTTTGCTCGAATCGGACTACAGCAATGATGGCAAACCAATTGATATTCAAGTATAGCAGGCGGAGAATCAAGCATCGCCCTGCCCACAACTTGCAGCTGTTGTTGATGATGCAGTCTGTTAATTCGAATAGCAATTGTGTTAAATATATATTTTATGACCTAATAATTAAATTATTTAATTCGTAGCTTAGTAAGTAGAAAATCTACCAAATAAAACAAAAATAGGAAAGAAACTGTCGCAAATATTTGTAAGAATTATGCAACTTAACAAAATCGATCGAGAACTCTCTTTAATGAAAATGCTGTGCCTAAAATATAACTATATACAATATATATTATACAATTAAATATTTATAAATATTAAATTTAAGTCGATGCCTCGCTCAGTGGCATTTGGAATGTAAAAAGCTTACAGTCTGCTCTTAAATTCGAACTGTGCTCCCTAAACTCTGACATTGTGCTCAATTATATTAAACTAGTTTTAAGTAATAAATATTATAATATTTAAATATTCATTTTGATTAATTTGTTTATGTTTTGTCGAATGTCAGTGAATAACTTGTTGTATTTCTCCAGCTGCGTGGCCTTTTGTTCGTGTGTTGCTCAAAAACTGTTTCTAAAATACTCAGTGTAAATTCCACATCTTCGTAACTGATGCACAAGGGTGGTCGAAAGCTCAGCACCTATATAAATAGAGAAAAATTAATTGAGTTGAAGATACTTGAGGAGAATCATGAAAATAGCTATACTATTATACGTACTTGTAGTTAGGAAACTTGCGAATGAATATGAGTTAGAAAACAACCCACTAGTGTTTAGATATTAGATCGTGGTACTTAGAATATGCTGTGGATATAAGTTATAGTATATGAAGGAAATGGAAAGAACCTTGGGGTAAAAAATAAATATAAACAATGAACGAACAGTTTCGTCGAATCAATTTCATGGATTTAAGAAAGTCTTTTTCGTCGGTTCCTTTTTTATTGCATAAAAAGAGGTAGTAGATGTTAGGTTTTTCAATAAATGCACATTCATATGGCAGTGGGAAGTTAATTGCCAATTGTATTTTTCGATTTTGTTTTTGAGCTCTATTTTTGCTTGGCCAATGTGTCCGCTATGCCACGTCCGAGAACATCCACAGCAAACTTGACATCGGCACGATTAATGCACATGGGCGGCTTAATGCGTAGAATCTGCAAAAAGAGTGTGCGACAACAGACGATAAAGAGATGCATGAAAGGAAGGGGAAAAACAATAAGACCGCAAAAGGAAACTAAATGGAAAGCTATGCACGAATTGGAAACAGATGCAAAAGATGATGAAACATGACATTTAAAAAAGTTGAGCTTAAATGTTCCGGCATTGCCAGATGTGTGTGAAATGTTTGAAAATAAACAGTCAGAAGGAAGATGTTGAAGAATTAAACCAGTTGAGCTGCAGCCAACTTAACATGCATATATAAATAATAGAGCATTGCCAGATTTGATAAAAAACAAAGTCAAATATTTAAAAATATACGTTACGCAATGAGAAGCCTAAAAAGTTGAACATTTAAAGCAGATCCGGCGCAGGAGCGTTGCCAGATCACTTGTAAAACTTACATTTCCATGCAGACCACCACGGCCAAAGAGCACACCCAGATCCTTGCACGTCTCCCAAATCTCGAGCACGTGTGGCGCGGCCAGTGGAGCTCGCGTCTCGCGATCGTTGACCAGCTCAACGCCAATCATCAGACCCTTGCCCCGCACGTCGCCAATCAGTTGGTAGCGCTGCTGCAACTCCTCCAGGCACTTGAGGAAATATGTGCCCACTTCCAGCGAATTAAGCTGCAGTTGCTCCTCCTCGATAACATCCAGCACGGAGATGCCGACAGCACTGGCCATTGGATTGCCGCCGTACGTATTGACATGCAGTGCCAATCCCAACGAGGCGGCAATCTCGGGCGTTGTGACGACCGCCGCCAGTGGGAAGCCATTTCCAATGCCCTTCGCCATGGTGACAATATCCGGTGTGTAGTCGTGTCCCTCGAAGCCCCAGAAATGATCACCAGTACGACCAAAGCCCGTCTGCACCTCGTCGGCCACAAAGAGTCCACCATTGGCGCGAACCAAGGCAGCGGCCCGCTTGAGATAACCCTTGGGGAACTGGACGGTGCCGCCCACGCCCTGAATGGACTCGGCAAACATGGCGGCGACCTTGCCACGTGGCAGCGAGTACTTAAAAGTCTGCTCCAGCTCATTGTAATACGCGATGCCCGCCTCACAACTGCCCGGTGTGCAATTGCAGCTGCGTATCGTTTGCACAGGTGAATCCCGGCAAGCTGCACCACCCCAAATGCCCTGATACGGATCTGGGTTCATCACGTGCAAGATGCCATTGTTGATGCCCGGCAGCGGATAGCGCCACGTTGAGTGCGCCGTTAGACCCATGGTGTAGGGGGACATGCCGTGATAGGCATTGCGAAAGGTCAAGATATCCTGATTGCCTGTGTGGAGCCGAGCCATCAACATGGCCAAATCATTTGCCTCCGAGCCGGAGTTGACAAAACACACGGCCTTCAGATTGCCAGGGAACTTGGCCGTCAAACGCTCCGCGTACTCATGAATCTTCGGATGCATATAGATGTTGGTCGTGTGCCACAATCGGGAGATCTGCTCCGTCAGAGCCTGATTTACTTTACTGCACAGGAGAAACAGTTGAGTGTGGAACGGGTATATGGGAACGGAGATTACTTACGGATGACAGTGACCCACGGAGACGGTAACAATGCCCCCGAACATGTCCAGGTAGCGACGACCTTCGTGATCATAGAGCCACTGCATGTGGCCGGCATGGATGACCAGCGGCTTCTTGAAGTGCGCCACCAAATTGGGCGTCAAATGGCTCTTGCGTGTCGCCAGAATCTGCTCGTAGCTGGGACCATTGTACTCAGCCGGACGATGATTGCATTCGGGCATCTCGGAGGCCGGCTGCGTCATCAACGCCGGCGCTGCCTTCGAGTGCAATGTGGAGCTGGAACGAACTAGTTGGCGTGCTGAGCAAGCTGCAAAAGCAGGCACGAGAATGGGTTAAGTTGGGGAAAATTTGGGTAAATTATTGCACGATTACGGAGTGAGAGTTCCACCAAAGCTTGTAGAGTAATATCGATGTATTATTATTATTATTATATATTATATATATATATCTATATCTAGCCCTTTCTTAAATATATCTATATCTTTATATTCAAGCAACAAACATATTTATATAACAGAATATATATTTTGTTAAGAAAATAAAAGTTAAACTTTTTTATTTAGAATCATTAGATTTTTGATTTCAAGAATATAAGCAATATATGTATGTAATCAGAAATATATTTACTATATAGGTTAGGCCAATTTTGGCGCATTGTGATATAAGCACATGAACAAGCTAACCAAATTGGTAAAAATTCAATATAATATAATTTAACGCATCTCAAAAACAATTGGCGCCTTTAAATTCAAGTAATGAAATAAACACAACTACTTTATATTGTTAAAAAATATAAATATTAAAAGGTTTTTTTTTAAACCTTTCAACTTAGGTAAATTTTAAGAATGAGTGATCTATTTTCAGTTCACTCTTTACTCAATTAAAACAAATCACACACGCTTTAAGTAAATATTATTATTTATTCAAAAATTTCATTGATGAGAACGTAGTAATTTCAGGGAAGTCCAACGTTAGAATAGTTAGTTTTTATGTGTTTTGAGATTGCAAAGCAAACAAATAACAAGTAAGAACGCTGTAGTCGAGTGAACTCGACTACCATATACCCTGAACCAAGCTTTAAATACAATATAGGTTTATTTCCAAATATCCACTTTAATAGTTTCGCACACTCTAATGTAAAACAATGTGTACAATGCTATTCTTTTTTATGGAAATGCTACTAAA